>JAAONU010000003.1:15744643-16193512 GCA_012932295.1 Cyclina sinensis | reverse complement strand
TGGAGTAAATAGAGTTTGAGAAACAGTATATACAAACCTGAGCAAGTAATTGTTTAAAAACAGAATCTGTTTAACCTATCTCAAGTTCATTCAGTTTTTATATTCCTCAGATTATGAATATTATAATAATAAATGTACATTGCTGAATAATAATTATTTATGCATAACAGAAAAACACACACACACACACATGACCACATACATTTTGATAAATCACAGACAAATTATGTAATGTTTTATTTAACCTTTTTATTAAAATATTAACATTATCTACATCTAGTAAGTT
The DNA here is from genome assembly GCA_012932295.1 of Cyclina sinensis. Taxonomy (NCBI): domain Eukaryota; kingdom Metazoa; phylum Mollusca; class Bivalvia; order Venerida; family Veneridae; genus Cyclina; species Cyclina sinensis. The sequence continues at coordinate 16,193,226 of JAAONU010000003.1, read as the reverse complement.
ATATGTGGGTTATAACAACAAGTCATTCTGTGGACATTATAAATATCCGCTAAAACATTTAACAAAACAAACAAATGTTTCTTTTACACACCTGCAAACAGAGTATTACTATTTTTGCCACAATATTTAGTTCTGGTTCAGATGTAAAAGAACCCCCCTCCCAAAAAACAACAACTTGGATTTCATGATAAACTTGTCAAGGCAGCAGAATGGGTATGTTATAAAATCAGTTCTATGTAACCCAAATTCTAGCTATATTAGATATAATGCAATCTTTTTTCTCTTGGAAAAAGAGCAGGAAAAGTACAGGTATCTTTTAATTATTCAAATATCTTCTGAGGCAAAAACATTCTATGAACTTTTCTTAAAGTGTCACTCAGAATAATATTTCAAGGGAAATCCTGTTTATATTGCCAATGGAATACAAAGCATGTTTACAATGATATTTCTGTACATCCAAATATAAATAAACTGGCTAAAGGGAAAAAAGACTCTTCCAGAAAGTGTTACATGTCAGTTTCATACTGGAAGAAGATTTCCTTAGTTGGCTTCAAGGTAAAACACTCGTATAATTTGATCAAGATCGAATGATAAAACATCTTTTTTTGTGTGTATTTGCTTTTTGACTTCGGGCCATTCCAGTAAAACATATACCTCATCCCTGGAAGGCTCTTTCTAAGTGGACCAACCCCTTTACTTGGCTTAAGAAGTTTATTTGACAAGAAAAGACCTCCCCACCCCACCCCCATATAAAAAGACCCCCAACCCCAAACCCTCCACCACCTGACAGAATTAATTTATTTTACCATCTACGGTATTTCCACCTTAACGTTAATTCTCTGTAATGACCAAAAATGTTAGCATGCATAGTTACTGATTTTAAAAATTTTATCACTTAACAATGTTGTCAAATATTTTTTTTTTTTATCATTATGTACACACCTAACGAGTAACCAGTAAAGAAATAGAATTTTTAAAGTACTCAAACACTTCATTTAATATTTTTTTGGCATTCCCATTAAAAAAAGAGTAAGCAAATGTTGAAAAACTGGACTAATATGCTAAATTTCCCCTGTGACCCTCAAAGCCAGTTGCATAAAATGTGTTACAAATTTACTAGCACCCTTATGTACCACACAGAAAGAGTTCTCTGAAGTTTTCATTGCAGGAAGAACTTTTACAGTGTACTAGGTGATAGTTCAAAGGTCATTTGAAGATTCAAGCATGTATTTGCGAGCATGTTAACAATGAAACGAAAAGAATGAAATAAATAGTAGGAGAGAAAAGCAATAAACAATTAAAACCTAACTACAACAACAACAAGGCACCAAGAACTGTACATACGTGTAAAGCTAAAATACTGAGTAATTGTTTCTTTGCTTGAAACATATCTTTTTATACAGATAAAAACTAAACAGAAATCAAAATGGGTCAGTTCAAACAAAATAATGGTCAAGCCAATTATAAAAATCTTGTAGGATAGAAGTTTAATACATGTATATCACTGATTTAATAAAAACAAAACTTTTCCAACTAAATAAGGTCTTCATCATATACAACAAACAGACTTTAAAGAAGAAAGTCATTTTTACTTTTAACATCTGTAAGAAAATTATGGTGAAAAAAAAACAACAAATAAACAAAACAAAAAAAAACATTCTTTTTATGACGACATTTATGGCATATATTTAAAGCTGTTTGAAACCTCTGAATTAAAAGAGGTTGTAGATCAAGAGTTACAAATATGAATCACTTTTAAACCTGAGAAAAACAATTACCAACCGAACAAGTAGGCCATAATGCTTTTACACAAATCACAGAGACTGAAATAACATTCACTTTTAAAATAACAAAAGATTTCAATCAGCAGGAATAACATACATCAAAATGTTCCTGTTTATCCGCCTTGAAATAAACAGTCTTTTACAGTTACAAAATGCTATAAAAACAGTGTACTTTAGTTATAACACAACATCTCACTTCACTTACACGATCATAAAAATATGCTATAGTCATATATATTTTTCTTCCTCATTCATTCTATGACACAAAATGAAAGCAGCATCGAATTTTGTTCAAACACTTGTCTAATGCTGTCAGAAATCAAACATTTTGACTGCTGGCTGATTGTCTGTTTCCTGCCCGATATTTGGCCGTTCCGTTCTCGGTTTTATCTGGCGAAGTTTTCTTTGGCATTGCACAGCATGTGTCTGGGTAACAATTTTTCTCAGGTCCGCAAGCCAATACACAGCTTGACTGCATGTCCAGTTCCTGTATGGGAATACAAAAGTATATTAATGACACAGTATGACCTCACTAGTAGTGCTTTGTGAAACAGAACACACAGTTCTATTACTAAGTTTACTTAGAATGTTAACAACAATCAAACATTAGACATTAACTTATTACTACATACAGTGGAACTTCCGAAAACCAAACACCCATGGGACCGGACAAAAAGTTCAGATTTTGGAAGTTTCCGGAATTCAGAAGTACGAATGATCTGGAGAAGTACAGGTGCCAAACACAAGTAGTTCTTTATGATAGTGAATTCAGTCAGTATTGTTGAGCGTAACAGCGTTTGTAACATGGGAAACATAATGCAAAATTAAAATTAATGAAAACATTCTACACGTATATTTTATTATAAAATGTCAAATGTTTTCAAATACATATATATGTATACTGTATTATTTGCAAACACGTTTCTATATGTCAGAACAAAGCTACATATTGCATACCTTTAAAACATTTTGAAAAAAAATCGCCAATTAGAATAACCAACACATTGGCCGACGTTGGCTAACTAATTACCCTTTTTTAACACCACAATTACAATTTAATCCTTAAAGTCGCTTGTAGCAAACACCTGTTATTAATCCATTAATCAGCGCTGTGTTTTATTTACCGCTGTCTAACTATCGATATATTCGGCTGCATGTCAATTTCAAATTGACAACTTGTTATTCTAACGCATGTCAAAATAAACGATCACCGCTAATTGGTAAACAATAGATAGAGACGTGAAATTTTTGCCGCAGGGTTTGCGATCTTAGGTCTGTCTTTTTGCACTTTTTTATTTTTCCGGTATTTGGAAGTAAAATTGCATTGATTTAAACTAAATTTTACGGAAAAATCGTCCGGAATTCAGAATTCGGAAGTTCCGGATTTCAGAAGTATGATTTACATAGAAAACAGAAGGAGAAATTTCGGGACTGAGAAAATCGTTCAGTTTTCAGAAGTTTCCGGTTTTTAGAAGGTCCGGTTTTCGGAAGTTCCACTGTACTGAAAAAAAATTTAGCCTATGTAGATATTCTGTAATACCATAGTTTGTTGAATTAAAAACCAATAACGCTGCTTAAAACACAAACACATACATTCCTTTTAAAAAAAACTGAAAACACATCACTTCATAAATTTGACTTAAAGAATGTATTATTGATACACAATTATACTGCAGAAAGTAATTGTTCAATAACAATTAACACACAAACACACACACACACACATCAATAAGACAAAAACCTTTAGCAACACACCACCAATCTTCAATTCAAACATTTTACTGATATTTCCCCTTCCCTGCCAGCCCCTCGGCAAAACAACCAATTGTCTTTGCCTTACAACCTAGGGTTATTAAACTAGAACATATTTACCTTACATACCCTTTTTTGTTTTGGGAAACTGAATGAAGTTAGTGATTACGGTCTATTTACTCTTCCTATTAGAAACGACAGGATCATGGTCTAGAAAAACTTCAGCACCCACCGAATGAAACATATCAAAGAACATTATTTATATCAATGATTGCTCTAGTCATATTAGGCTTTTTTCCTTTTTGTCAGATTTTACATACATACAGGACAGACCAAGGGTCATAATTCTGCAATGGTGAACACTCTTAATGAAGTTTCAAAACTATAGCCAAGAGCACAAAAAATTCATCCCCCATGCATTTCATAAGAAACAGCACCCATACATGTATGTAAAATTAAATATGTCTTAACAATGACTTCATGGGAGGTATATGTGCTGATGGTTAGGGTTTTCCTTACTAATACAGTAGTTAAACTGATTATCAAGGTTTAATATGGAGCATAATCACTTGGGAAATGGTTTATAATATTTAGTTAGGATCTGTTATTAAATTGGTAATATCATGTTGGATTAATTACATATTAAATTGGAAATATCATGTTGGATTAATTGCATATTAAATTGGAAATATCATGTTGGATTAATTGCATCATTCAGTAATATTACCTCATCCTGTATATGACTCTGCAATACACAGTTATAGGTACATGTACTGATCATATACTTCCTGATAAAGGCTTGAGTGGCATGAGACAGGGTGAAGGGTCACATATGACAGGTATGAGCATACAAGTTGTTGTGTAGTAAATGGTAATATATTTCATTTTGTTTAAGGTCTATCATGACCCTTTGTATTTGTAAACATAACATATTAGATTGCAATTAAATTAAACTGGACTTAAATGTAATACTGAAAGAATTTGATGAAGCATTCAACTTTTACACTGTCTTTGCTTGTTGTCCATTACATAAAAACTGTTTACACTGTCTTCATTGGTTTAACATTACATTATAACTGTTAACACTGTCTCCATTGGTTTAACATGACATAACAACTGTTGACACTGTCTTCATTGGTTCAACATGACATAACAACTGTTAACACTGTCTTCATTGGTTCAACATGACATAACAACTGTTAACACTGTCTCCATTGGTTTAACATGACATAACAACTGTTAACACTGTCTTCATTGCTTCAACATGACATAACAACTGTTAACACTGTCTTCATTGCTTCAACATGACATAACACGGTTAACACTGTCTTCATTGGTTCAACATTACAACATAACTTTTTAAGCTTTATCAAACCTTTCATCATGATTATTACTTAGGGCAATTCCAGTAAAACATATATCCTAATAAAAATACTGTCAGGGATTTTTTTTCCTTTTTTTTAAACATCAAAATGGGGTTGGTCCTTTTTGAAAGTTAAAGTTTATTCCTGGGGCAATATATATTTTACTGGAATGTTCCACTGAAAAACTTCTGAGGAACTTATTAACAAAAAAAAAAACAATTCCTCCTTAATATTTGAAGCCTATAACACACTTGAAATTTATTCTTAAAGTTCTTAATGTCTAGAATCTCACCATACTGAGATTTCAAATAATTCTGTATCATCTTTCTCAGCAAGAGAAAAAGACACAACAACCTGATAACTGTAATATTAGCTTCAGGTCTGCTATTATGTTGACACATACATTTATGAATATTATCGGAAAAAATTGAGAGCATAAAAGCAAGAGTGTATGTGCCTTACTAAGTTGTCTATACAAATATAACATAGTTACCTCTGAAAATTCTGGCTGGATAGTGGTGGAATGTATGCCTTCTTTGTGGAAGAGATCTTTTACTTTGCCTGCAATTGTCATATACTCATATGGATTGTGACAGCGTATATGTGCTGAGGCTATCAACCTGTTCCCTGCTAACTGCCACACATGAAATTCATGAACAGCCTGTATGCCATCTATCTGTCAACAAAATATTCAAACAATTACTACAGTGAAAAAGATCAAATTAGTAATACAAAACTAAATTTTGGACATGAAAAATTTTTTTTTTATATAATTTGATAAAACTAACACTATGAACATGCATGTACTGAAATTCAAAATCTGAAGTGTGATAGCATTCTTTACAAAATATTTCAGTTCAAGAGGGTCTTATCTGCCTAAGTATACATTTTTAACCATAGTCAATTCCATACTAGTTTTTAGGAAGCAATAACACTTTAAAATTACAAGTCAAAGATTCGGTCCCGAACTGTCAATATTTTAGAGACTATGACAACAATTTAGAACAAATCTACAGACTTTGTCAACATTTTAAAACAGATCTAAAATAGAACAAATCTACACACTTTGTCAACATTTTAACACAGATCTAAAATAGAAAAAAATCTACAAACTTTGTCAACATTTTAAAACAGATCTAAAATAGAACAAATCTACAAACTTTATCAAGATTTTAAAACAGATCTAAAAACTATCATTTTAGAGCAAATCTACTAACTTTGACAACAATTTAGAACAAATCTACTAACTTTGACAACAGTTTTAGTGCAAATCTAATAACTATCATTTTAGAGCAAATCTACAATCTTTGCCCAAAATTTAGATCAAATCTACAAACTTTGTCAACAACTTGGAACAACTTAGAGAAAGTCTTCTAACTATGGTATCAATCTGGCCTTAGAAGACCTACTGAGTAAAACTACCTAAACTTAAATGACGGTCCAACTAATTTTAAGAAGAAATAACTTACTTTCATTATTTTCTCTTTAATATCTGTGACCTGTATATGAGTAGGCACAGTCTGGAGTAATATAAGGGCTGCTTCTTTTACTGAAACCATATAGAATGTATAGTTTAAAACATAAACAATGAAACAGAAACTACAGCATAGCCCAATGAATTCCTGCTTAAATGTAAGAAACTGTTTGCCAGGAGGGAATCTCCTACTCTTTAATTTAAACATCTTAAGTTGCCCTTTGCACAACCAAACAAAGTTTACATGAAATCCCTTGCATAAGAAGATAAACAAAATGGCAGATGAACCTGAATTTCTCAGGACGTTTCACATTTTGTGCAATGTCACTTCACTCATCCATTTCTTATATAGAAACAATATAAAACTGTCATGGTTCTGCTGAAATTAAGAAGATTTTTTTTCTTTTATAAATTCTCAAACAAAAATACATTTACTTGTGAATGAATACCATGAATGAAAATTAAACGATGAACACTTTACAAAATGATAAAATTAAGAACAACTTACAGAGTGGAATTGTTGTAGAAAGAATAATACACACCATGACTATACTGCAAACAAAAAATAAAACTGAAATGATACATGTTTGAATTTTATACATATACATGTGTCATCCATTATCCATATAATCTAACTGGTATCTAAACATGCTTACCAACACAACTTTTTTTTTACTTCTGAAATGTATTCATCAGTACATAATGTAAAGCAGTCAATAGTGCGAACAAATTTACCACTGAACAAAAAACAAGTACCTTTCAGTCATAAATATTCATTGTTTAAACCTGAAAACTGTGTCTTATATGGTTAAAGAATACTTTCTATTCCAAATTTGAAAAACAAAATCATAGATGTATGAACTACTGTTGAAGATTGATTGCTAAGTCAAATTATAAAACCTGATGATTTTATTGTTGCTGCACAAACCTCATGCCAGGGTCTACATAGTACACCCAGTCCTTGTCCACGAACCATATGACCAAAGCACTGATCACAACAATCACGGAGCCCAGGGCATCACCCAATACATGCAAGAATACTGCCCTCATGTTTAACTGGGCGCTGGATGCTGAAATAATCAAAAGAAGACAAATAATGAGTAAATCTTTCTTTGTTAAACACGGAACAACTTAAATTGCTAAGTACCACTTGCTATAAGTAATGTCATGGTCACTGCTGAAAAGCTGAAGAAAACATTTACTGACAGTAAGCAATGACCTTTGATGTATTGCTGTTTCTATAAAAACTGTGGTATTTCATTGTCAAAAACCCATCTAGATTATATAGGTATGTAGTGTATAAACAAGACAGCAATAACAAGTAATTAAAATGCCTTGAAAATTTGATATATATTTTTTCTAAATGAAGAGAATACATGTACTTAGACACTTATCAGTTATGAAAGGCCCAAAGTAGTGTTACACACGCAGTTATGAGAATACACAGAAAATGTCTTATGCCTAAAAATGTTCCAAGTTTTCCTGGTAACCAGCCAGGCAAATTCTTTGTTTCTGTTTCTACATTTATATGTTTATATATTTCATCACTGACTAGACCTTTATAATTATAGTTTCTTATCAATCTAACAGCACTAAGTTGTTACATGTATTTGAATATTGGTGTGCACGAAGATTGAAATCTGTTACAAATAAGCCATTCCAATAAGAAGAATGCCTGAAGCTGAAATTTTCATGCACCATATACCCACATGAACCCGCTACCAAGCAATATGTAAATTTTATTGTTATAAACTGCATATGTTAGACAATCACTGGTTATTAAGTGTACGGATGCTGTTAATTATCTTCAACTTCAATCTGATACTGCTAAACAATTGATAGTAATTATAACTGTCAGGCCCATGTCAGGTAACATTTTAATCTGACTAAACATAATAGACCTAAATTCAGATTTGATTACAAGTATGTCTGGCAGTGCCTGCTCACTCTGTCTGGCCAGTCAAAACCCCTATTGATTAAGCATGACCAAGATAATATTGTATGAATATCTATTCATGTTTAAAATTTGTTTAGACCATGGTGAAACTCTATAAGGATGCAATGTACTGTATTTCTTGGAGAAGACTGTTTCATAATTGGATTGCAAAGGAAAGAATAAGTTCCTAAGACCCAGCATTTTTAACCAGTTAATTAGGTACAACAGGTAGTTATTGTTTCTAGTGTGACAGAAATGGATGTTATCAACTTAGACAAGATTATTCTTAAACTTGTAAAACATAGTCATAGATGCCTGATTTCTTCACATATACAGTGTTTACCAATTAAGGTTGTTAATCATGTTTAAGACAATGCTGGAGTGGTAACAGTCACTTGGTGCATATCCTGCTGCAGCCCATTGGACCATTTCTAATCCGTATTACTTTACATCCAAAAACACTCTTGTTGGAGTGTACATAAATTTTGTAGGCTGAATCTTTCAGTTTCTCATTCTTAGACTTGACAATTGTTTTGATATATCATTGAGTATTGTTTGCTTTTTAATTCAGTTATGTATTCTGAACTATTCAGGCAAATGTGACCCCACTGTATTTAACACTATCAGGAGACCTTAAATCTATGTAAAGTACTTTCTAAGGGATTTTGTTTAACTTTCTGTTCCTTACTACCTATGGATTCACAGAGTTTCACAGGTATAATGGTTAAATTCCACACCATTCTCCCATAACTAGTTTGGAAAAGTCATTTTGCAGTAGCTGAAGGCAGAGGAATGTGAATTGGTATACTCGGGTATACTATTGTGTTGTCAGCAAAAAGGTAGACATGATTTTTGACATAGTCTGGCAGATCATTATTGTATGCCAGAAGTAAACAGGGACCAAGAAGTGAGCCTCGTGGTAATACCAGAAAGAACAGTATTTTGTCAGATTTCTTGGTTTTTAACAAGGACCTGTTTAGACCTATCATTCAGATAATGTCAATTACGATAATACACATATATGTTAATATATAAATCATTAATGAGACATATTAACATCCTAAAACGATAGAAAGCTCTGAATATGTGTGTGTAGAAATGCTTGCCAGCTTGATGTGTTGATACACTAGGCCCCTTCCCCTTTTTCAAGTTGCCTGTACTTTCCTTTCCAGCATCTGACAAAGTTCCCTTAACTGTTATACCAAACAGAAAAAGTGAATTTCTTTTAATTCATGAACAAGAGCCATATAACACATGGTTAAACCCCCTGCAGGGAAGAAGTTACCTGAAGGTTGTACTTTCAAAAACTAAATGCAATAATGTGCGTATTATTATCTTTATTGCAGTTTGAAGAAAATCCCTCAAAAAAAGGGCAAGGTACAGTTATTGTTCTTGCACACTGCACTTTCTACCAATGTGCTATGTCAGTGTATTTAATTTGAAGAAAATCCTTTAAGTACTTTTGGAGTTATGCTCTGGAAATTTTTTTTCAAGTAAATCTGATAAAGGGGAATAACTCTAAAAGTAGGCAAGGTAGAGTTATTGTTCTTGCACAGTGCACTTCCTACCAATGTGCTATGTCAGTGTATTAAGTCTGAAGTAAATTCCTCAAGTACTTTGTAGTTATTCTCTGGACAAATCTGATAAAGGGGAATAACTCTAAAAGTAGGCAAGACAGAGTTATTGTTTTTATACAATGCGCTTCCTCCCAATGTGCTCTGTCAGTGTATGAAGTTTGAAAAAAATTGCTCAAGTACTTTTGGAGTTATGCTCTGGACAAAATTGGGATGGATGGACAGACAGAGACCATTTCTAATATCCTCCCTTCGCCTTTGGCGGGGGGATAAAAATGTCATCAACAAATTCACAATCCAAAATGACCAGCTGAAATATTTAACATTCTGTGTAATGACAAACACTTTTCATTACTGAATACATATTACCATTACTACTATATTGCTACTGTTACATTACAAAGCACAAACATAATTGTTACTGCCACTGAAAGCACTAACACGACAGCCAAATGAATGCAACAGTATGTTAAAATACAAAAGAATAAATAAGAGAACTTACAGACTTTATGTTCATCAAATTCAATGGCAACTTCTTCAAGTCCTGTATCAGACCCACTACAGCTGGCTGTTTTATGGACTGATGAGTTATCTTTATCTGTCTTTTCAACCAGTGACTCATTCTCTTTTTGGTTTGATAACTCTTCATGTTCATCTTCATGCTTATCTCCCTTGCCGTGACTGTGACCATGTCCTCCACCATGGCTGTGCCCTGCAACATGATCCTTTCATAATTAAGATATGGGATTTTGCAAGTTATATTACATGGTCAGCAGTTTCTAATACAAATTTGGATGAATGTCATCAGAAAAGGCTTATAGTGCTATAAAATAAAGCCGCAGACTGACCTATCTGTAACCACCCAGGGCTTGCAGTGTTCTGTAAAAAGTGTTACAATCTTTATGTTTTGCAACTTAAAAATGTCCTGTTCTTTCATTACAAGATCCAACATGAAATAATTATAAAGACTGACAAAATTTACTGCATAATTAACCCAAACTATATTTTCTAGTACAAAGAAAACAATCATAAATATACATACATGTTGTAGCTCAGCTTTTAAACTTCTTAGTTCTTGGGGCATAATTCTTCTTAATAAAACAGAAACAACTTCGACCTTGTTTAAATTTGTGTAATTTGCAACATATACCATGCACCACTTGTTCTGGCACTGTACCAATATCAAGAGGCATGGGTCCCAATACCCAGCTTTCCAAAAATCAGTCGGCATGCAGAATTCTTCTCATGTACATTTCTATCTACATATACTACATATATACCAGCAACTCACCATGGTTGTGAAACAAAGCTAAACCTAGGAAGTTAATAAGGAGACCAGCTACTCCAACTATCAGCAAGAGCTTTGGGTTTTCTATTTTCTCAATTTCAACAAGTCTTTTCAAGGCTTCAACGAGGATAGAGAAACACAGGGCAATCAGGAACACAGAGTTAACAAGTGCTCCGACAACTTCAGCCCGCGCCCAACCAAAAGTGTTCTTCTGAGATCGCCACTTGGAGATCTGAAAGTGAATACATGTAAAATGACTGCAATGTGTAGTTTTAATTAGTCATTTTTGCTGACAGTTTAAAGAGGATTAGAATTTAGGTAATTATTATAAGTTTTTGTTTCTTATTCTATCTTTTGAATGCATCACATAAAAAAAGTGAAAAAAGAAAACAGAAGATAAACCAACCAACCATATCTAAGTTTTTCACGATATTCCAGGAAGCATAAAAACTTTTATTTTGGCCCTACATTACAGATGACACAATCACCTTCCAAGCAGTGAGCTTCTGGACATGATCTTGATTTTTGAAACTGTGCAGCAGAGCTTCACATTTTTTAAACATTATTTTACCTATTTCCATTATTTCTCAAAATGTCTTCTAAGTAGCTAGGCTTTAACCTGTGACCTGCAATCAGTGAGCAGCTCCTTGCTATACCAGGGAGGACCTGAGCCTCTACTACTGAGTTCATTCAATGAAAATGAGTGACAATGTTTACAAAACTTATGTAAGCCTATCTTAGCCATGCTGATAAAATCAGGCAATGTACACTTCAAACGATACCTGAACATAATGTCTGATTTATACAATATATTTAAAAGTAGCCATGGGCAAGCCTACTCTGTTTATCATCATTTACATAATACTTTTAGCATATCTCAAATCACCTTTACACTTCCCGAAGATCTGTTACTTTTTTTTTTTCAATAAAACTCTAAAACTATGGCAATTCACTTCCCTTTATTTCAAGCTGTCTTTACTGGTTATCTATCAATACAAATGACAATTCTGAAATTTCACATCAACACAACTGAACATAACATTTAATGTACATGTAGCTATAATGGGAATGTCAATGCTGAGTTGTATTTCAGAGGACCCCAAAAATTATTTAGAAGACTTTTCTGATTGGCCAGCAGCTTACCTTATGAAGAAATTTATTTGATGAATAGTATTCAGTGATTTATAGTGAGAATATTTGTATCTATGAAAACAATTTTGTTAATCTGTGCAGAGCAAACACGCAGGTCTATAAATACACATGAAATAATTTTTTGAGAGTTTACATTGTACAATGTCTTTTTTTCAGGGGGGGTGGGGGGGGGGGGGGGGTGTTGAATCCCATACTGACAAGAAATAGACCACTGGCTTTTGATTGGTTAGAAATAAGAACAGCATAAAACTGACCAACCAGACACCAGACTGTCTAGACTGGTTCCAGTGAATCTATTTTTCTTTGTAACTGCTTTCATTTACAGCCTGCAGCCTGGCCATGGGAGAAAGACTAAGAATGCTATGACTTCATCATAAAAGCAATACAACTAATTTATGTTGTTTTTTTCAATCAGGACTTACCCTGACAGAGGCAAAGCCAACTATTAATGCTACCACATCTGAGAGCATGTGGAATGAGTCAGCAACAAGAGCTATTGAGTTTGTGATGTATCCAACAATGATCTCCACAAGGAAGAATGATGATGTCATCCCTAACATTGTCAGCAGACGACATGTTTTCCCACTGTACTTGCCCATCCTGTCTTATTGGTGAGAGTAAATCCTGGAATAGAATACAATGCAACATACATGTACTGCTTGCATGTAATAAACACCTGATCCTATGAAAATATTGTACAAATAACATATCATTTTTTCGTTTCAGTAAATGCTGTTGAAGAAATAACTTGACTTAAAAATTGCAGTCTGAGAATAATGCAGTTAACCACATATAAGAAATAAGTCTAATGAAGAATTTTTGAAAAATGTAGGCAGGTAACTTCTGGCATACACAATCCATTTCTTTGGTTTATATTTAACACACAAATATCAACAGAAGACATTTATTTTTAAAATACTTATTATAAAATTAATCTGTTAAGAAAATTTGTTATAGGTCATAAATGCCTGTATCTCAGCATGCCACTAGTCTGAAATCATTCACCAAAATAATTTAAGAAACAAGCAGGGAAAAGTTTATATACGGTATAATATTAATATTCATACAAAAATACATTCCAGTTTTACAGTAACTATATTTCAGCATGACTAGCACAGATACTAGTGAACATAGCTAGGACCTTTAAGTATACTTGTGAATGAAAATTACAACTTTTAGGAAATGGGCATACCTAACCGATATAAGTTCAGTATATACCCTTATGTATTTACATGTATAGTTATAAGATATGACATTGAGTTAAAAAAGTATGACTTTTCATTCACATGCATGTTTAGGGTCCTAGTTACGTTCCTAGCACCAGTGATAACTTGTAGGTAAAATAACCACTGGCTACAATACTTCCCCAATACTGTGTGTATTGGCTTAGTGTACTGAAAAACCATGAAATCAAACTTATTGGCACTGACTGCAAACTATTGGCTTACAACAAAATTATAAGAGAAAAATTTCCAAAAGCCAAGAATGTTCTATTTCTGGCAACTTCGTCTGACAGCCTAAAAATCACTGTAACCAGAATTTATATTAGGGGATTTTGTAACTTAAAGGCATTTCACAACATTTTGTCCAAATCTGCCTTTCATTAAGAACACTCTTTAGCAAGAATTCAAACAATAAAAAAAAAAAATGTTTATCTAACCTTCAATTAAAGCTTTATTCAGTGTTTATGAAGGTTCATGCCAGAAACATTTTCATGTGTAAATTATTTGTGTATGGTATAAATTCTATCAATACTACATGTATGATTAATAGTAAATGTTGACATCTACTTGCCGGCATCAATTATTTATATATTGTTGAAATTATATTTAATTTCATTATCACTCACCTATGCCGAGAAAAATTCTCTAACTTTCAATTAAAAATCCATGTATTGCTACACATCAACAAATAACCGTAGATGCACAAGTGTTGTAAATGCATGGAAGTACCCGTACTAACATCCTTTTCCAAACAAATAACAGTATATATACAGTTTAAGTTTTCTAGCTATGCCAAAATGAAACAAACACACAAGACAGTCTCGAGAAATTGAATCAAACAAGTCCCTTAAGCAATTCAATGGTAAGCCCAATCAAAGTATGTATATATGCAATTATGCGTAGAGCAAAAGAGTTTTCTTTACAGAAAAAAAGGCCACCAAACTTCTCATTTCATGTGCAGGTATTCAGAACCATTCTATCTGTATGAATAAGCATTCTTACAGCTGTGCATGAAAATCATCAGTACTGGTTTCAGAACATGGTCAGAAACTCAGAACAGAACAGAGCTTGTTACTAAATTAGCCTCCTGGTGTTACAGGTTAATTAAGCTAACCATCCATGAATCTATCATTCTGTAGGTCAGACAAACTAACCCCAAACTGTTACTACAAATGTGGGCAGATACAGATGAAAACAGTGAAATATTTTATTCATGAATAAATAAGAATGAAAAACAATAAAACTGTTCGTCATTCTACCCTTGTCCAACAATATCATACAGGTAGGTTTAGATAAACATTGACTGTATGACCAGATTGCTGTACAGCTGATATTGTAATCTAATATTGCATCTTATCACACCCGTTAATCTTGCAATGTTTAACTGTTATGATTACTGCTTATTCAGTATGACATTACGATTGTCATTTTTCCACATGTCACTCTAAGTTTGACTGAGTGGTTTTGTTTGTTTTGTTTTTTTTTTAATTCCACTAAAGTATGGATATTTATAATTTTCATAGTTGCCTTCTTTGAACTATCGACACAGGCTTGAAAATTAAATCCATAGGTCTGAAAAATATCTTTTGAATGGTAATCAATCAAGCAAATAACATACTGTCAGATATACATTACTGTGGAAAAAAAAAATTCAGAACAAAAAAAAAATGCAAAAAAACATGTACATTTGTAGTTTATTCATAGAATTGACAGAATGTATATTAGAGTTTGTAAATGGTGTTATAACTGTATAATCATTTATATCATGTTCGTACAGTTCCTAATAATACTAATAGATTTTAATATTTTTTGTCCTGGATGAGTAATAATAATAATAATCATATCTTTATTTTTTGAAGGTTACATGTTAAGACATTCAATGAAATTAAAAATCTTATTTACAACATGGCCATATGAAAAAATAAACAAAATGATAACACAATCAAAGAATACTACAAGACTAAACTTTTAAAATTATGTGTAATTGAGAATGAAGAAAGAAAGCAAACTTATGAAAAACACATTTGTCCACTTTTTTTAACATCTATCATACCATTTAAGCTTTATAAACATTACTTTGAATACATTTACTCATGACAGACACTCAATGACAATGACAAAATAAATCTATATCAGTCAGGGAAAAAAAAAGACAATACTGTGAACTATTTTAACTTCCTACTTACTGAAAGTTAATAAAAGTGTAAGAGAAATAATTTAAAAGGTAAAAGAGAAACATTCTTTTCAAGAATGAGTACAAGGAAATTACTGATAACATCAATGAAATATGAGAGGTATTCATGTACATAAATGAATCACATTAACAAATTATATATATATGATTTTTAAGCAAGTGCTGTTGTAATTGTCTTTAAACAAATGTAATTCTGGAATAGTTCTGATCTAATGTGGAATAGCATTCCATATATTAACTGTATAATATGACAGTAGCAGACAATACTGCATTTTCAAATTGCTTTTTTGTCTCAGTGGTTTAGAACACTGGTTTTTTAAGTTTGATTGCCTTACATTCTAGAAGTCATGTGTTCAAATTCAACAAACTGAGACTTTTTCTGATGCAAATCCTCTTTCCATTCAAACAAAAAAGTTACATGATGCCTCCATGACAAATTTGACACATAGGAATGTGTGATCATGATTCTTGGGTAGAGTTTTAGCTAGCCTACAGTATGACAAAGAAGATGTTTTAAGATCCTATGTAAACAGACAGGGCCAATCATGAGCCAAGGGCATAATTATAGGCTATAAGCAACTTGAAAAGGTCAGCTACAGAATTTTATAGCTTCTCAGTGGCTTTTTGGTGTTTACCATTGAAAAAAAAATAACATTTTCAAAAACCAATTCAAAATGTTTCTGTTTTAGTCATGTACATGTATGAGAAGTTTTCATGCTTGGTTAAAAGTATTAAATCACCATAATTTTCAACTATATCAAAAAAATGTTTTGCAGTATTTCCACGACTGTTTGGGTCTTAGCACAGGAGCTTGAAATTGTATTTTCAGTCATTCATGAGTATACAGGGCCTAAAATAAAACATTGTTTGTTTCCCTTCCCGCTACCTAACCACAAAAAATATTTTTTATTAGTCCCCTACTGGTTTAACCAGAGGGGGACTATAGGTTTATACTCCGTCCGTCTGTCCATCCATCACAAAAACTGGATCCCGTTATAACGCAAAAAGTACTGAAAATATTTTAATGAAACTTGAAATATGGGTAGATGGCAGTCAGGAGATTATGCAAGTTTTTTTCTTCATATGTTGAAAATTTTGGTTGCTATAGCAACAAGTATACTTAAAATATGGCAAATATAACAATATTTGTGATAACTCAAAAACTTCTAAGAATAATTCTATGAAACATAAAATATGGATAGGTGACAGTATGGAAATAATGCACCTCAAGGTTCACAACTCTAGCACCAAAATTATTAGATTTATCCCCCCTTGAACTTAGAATTTTCATGAAAAAAATGTGGGTTTTTGTGGGAAAAGTACTGAAAATATTTTTAGGAAATATGAAGTATGGATAGGTGACAGTATGAAGATAATGCACCTCAAGGTTCACAACTCTAGCTCCAAAATTATTAGATTTATCCCCCTTGAACTTAGAATTTTCATGAAAAAATGTGTTTTTTTTGTATATAACTTCATTATTTCTTAATGTATCTACTTCAAACTTTAAATATTGGTTTCTTATCATCACCCATATCATATGTGACAAGGTTCATAATTCTAGCACCTAAATTGTCAGAATTATCATCCTTGAACTTTGATTTTTTCTTCCCATGTTGAAAAAATTTGGTACATTTGTCTTTCCCTAAAAACTGTATCTAGAGATCACTTTTGAAGTACTTGGAACTTTTCAAACAAATTTACTGAGAATAAAGTAAAGTTGAAACATAAGTTAAACATAGTGATCCTGAGAAAATTTAAACATTACAGGGCTCTACAAATTTCTTTGAGGTTGACTTGTCCAGGACAACTGACTGTGGCAAAATAGAGTTGTCCCAAAAGCAAAGTCAGAAGTCCGAGCGACAAGTATAATGTTTTCAAATAGCATTATTAGTTTATTGGGCTTTTTATTCTACAAAGTCAGTTTTAAAAAAAAAATTAGAAACACTTTTTAATTGAAAGATACTTTCATAGATCTATAAAAAATACCTCAAACTTTTCAATGGAAATTGAGTTCAACTTTAAAAGACTATGACAAACAGCAAATATGTTGATTAGTTGTTATTCAACTTATTGTTTTAAACAAACGTACTTCTGGCATCAAAATTCAGTGACTTTTTGCTGGAATGTCTGGTTACCTAGGGGTGTGTTTCCAGTTTCACCAGAATTTTATTTGAACAGGTTACAAACAAGTTTTAAGAGGTAAAGTAGGTTGATTCATTATAATTGTTGGATACGACAGAAATATTCAAGTCTTAGAGAATGCCAGTCAGTTAGAAAATGGATTGCATCATGTTGTTTATTCAAGTAGATTCTTTATTTGAGCAGCTATCCGAGATTTATGACTGTCAAAATTAGAGTTGTCCGGGACAAAACTTTTGTTCAAAGTCAGGTGTCCGAGAGCAAGTTAGAGCTGTCCCGGACGTCGGACTATAGAATTTGTAGAGCCCTGCATTAGGAACAAGTTTTTCATGGGTTTTCAACAGAGGTCAAGGTCAGATGATAGTTGAAACTTAGTATTAAAGATTATGTGCAACTTGTTCCAACTGGGCTACCATCCTGTGACAAGGCAGTGCGGGGTATAAGCCACCATCTGTGACAAAATTCTAGTTTTGCGACCTTCTTTAGTACCCTACCGGTTTCACCGGAGGGGACTTTAGGTTTACCCTCCTTCCGTCAGTCCGTCTGCAAAAATTGGATCCCGAGATAACGCACAAAGTACTGAAAATATTTTTATGAAACTTGATATATGGATAGATGACAGTATGGAGATTATACACGTCTTTTTTTTTCTTCCTATGTTGAAAAATCTGGTTGCTATGGCAACAAATAGACTTAAAATATGGCAAATATAGCAATATTTGTGATAACTCAAGAAGTACTTCAAATATTTTTTATGAAACTTGAAATATGGATAAATGGCAGTACGGGGAATATCCACCTCATTTTTTATGAACCTAAAGGAGGAACTGTCCGTCCGTTTATCAGTCATTTCCTCCGAAAACGTTACATTGGCCATATTTTCCTTACTACTGAATGGAATTACTTCAAACTTGGCCACAACAATACCTTGGACAAGACCATTCCAATGAAGTACATTTCTGTGACCTTGACCTTTAAAGTTTTCTTGTCCAAAAACTGTAAGTTTGGCCATAATTTCCTTATTTCTGAACAGAATTACTTCAAACTTGGCCACAACAACCCCTTCAATAAGACATTTTCAACAACATATATTTCTGTGACCTTAACCTCTAAATGACCTTGACCTATGACGTTTTCTTCTTTGATGATACTTTGTACATGGACAGAGGATCATATGGAGATTATGCATGTCTCAGACAAATTCTTAAGTCAGTTTCCACATACAGTACACGCAGCGCGACTTTGACAACAAACACCCATCCCCGCAATTTTACTGTCCGTGTTGAAGACCGAAATGAGCACCGTGTCGAGTGTTCATTCAGCGGTCAGGGCGGCTGTCCGCGGTGATCAGTACCGCGCCATGTCGCAGCGTAGGGTAATTGCTGCAATTAATATATTTTCAAGTCTTCAATCGGTGCCGCACTTGCATTAATCCACTCGTGTACGATCGCTCCTTTTTGTTTGCGCAAAGAATGACCATTCAAAGGAGTTGCTCCCGGAGACAGCTAATCATATTTTCAGAAAATGAATTGTCTGGGTTTTTAGATTAACACGTGTTTAACTGCTTTCAACATCTTTCAACGTCTAGGCGCTTGGCAAAAATTATTGATCAATTTTGCTTTGTAATAACAAGCATTTTTCAAAAGTTCCAAAAATGAAAGTACACAATAAACCTACACGGCAAATGTATTTGAAATTTTGTTTTAATTTGACCAACTGAAGTTAGCCACAAAATACAAGTTAGTAAAATAAGAATGAGTCAAAAGAAAACCACGTACATGTACTGTATGCTGAGTATGTTTAAATGCAGTACTCTCCAAGTCACAACATCGTGGGGACGGCGGTAGTCACGGTGGTCATTTTAGCGGACACCGAAATTTCAGGTGTTCAGTCCACCGCGACTGGCCACCCGGAGATGATACCACCCCCCTGCGACAATGTTAACAATGTCAAAATCCGCGCTGCGTGTACTGTATGGGTTGGAGTTAGGGAGATGGACATTGCACCAGTAGGGGACTGTTGCTTTGTCTCTGACAAGCTCTTATTGCACATGGAAGCAAAGTATGTCAATGAGAATCACATCTTTATATTTGACTCATATTTTTGCATTGTAACTGGGATGTATATATTGAATAAAACTTTAAAACTTTGGTTCTTGTTACTTTGAACAGATGCTTTGCACTCACAATTTCTGTTTCTTTGGAATCCATATAATTCAGATATATAAATTATATAAACAATAAAAAATATTTCAGATTAAAAAGAAGTATTTTAATTACCTACCTACCCAACCCAAACTGGCAAGGGTTGCAGGAGAGGAAACAAACAATATTTTATTTTAAGCCCAGAAAAAGAAACTAGATTAACAGTTTCAGATCTTGATGGACAAAAAATATAATTTCAAGCTCCTGTGGTTAAGTGATTTTATAGGTAAATGGATTTTGCCTATATAAAAACTAAACAAAAAATCTCCGAGCACTAGAAAATTCCAACTCACACTCGACTGCTGAGGTGAACAGTAGCCAAATAATAGTAATACATTATTCTTAAAGGGTTGAACTGCTTTTATAGATCTGTTACTGTTTAGTTGTTCAATCTTTAAGTAGAAGGTGGACCAACATAAAATATCAGCCCATAAAATCAGTTCACCTTTGGAGGCAAAATTGTGAGACTACAGTACGCGCCAGGAGGAACTAACATTTTCCGCTTTATTTCACGGATGCGGAAAAAATGTCCGCCACGACATCGAGGAAAAAAACGGATTTCCTCGATGTCTCTACATCGCGAAATATCTCGGCGATATTTGACGACCAGGGCGAAAATAATTAGAGTCATAACTCACCTGGATAAGCTGAACATTTAATGAAATGACCGTAATGAAACTGTGCATTTTACGTCTGCCAATTATGTGACATTTGGTAAAATTAAAACCAAATTTCTAATACATTTGCTGTGTAGGTTTATGTGTACTTCCGTCGTTAAAAACGCTCGTTATTGTATAGCAAAATCGATCAATAATTTTGTCAAGCGCATAGACGATACAGATGTCGCAGTAGGGTTTACATGTTGTAAGTTTTCTTTAAATATAGGAAAGCAAGTTTTAACATGTGTAAATCGAAAACCAGTCTATTTATTTTCTGAAAATAGGGTCAGCTGTTCCGAGAAGAAATTACTTTCTGTTTTGAATTGTCATTCCTTCTGTTAACAAATACGAGTATTCGTCAACAAATGCATCAGAATTAGAGTTTTATACATTTAAATGATATTTTAATTCGTAAAATTCGCCGAAATGTGTGTAATCAGGAACTTTGTGAGCCTCGATATGTCAATTCTTACCTGTGAAAAAGTTCGCGGAACCATTTAACGGACGTCCGCCGCGACATTTGGTGACCATGTTTGCGGCGGTGATCCTGGAAATGCGGCTGATTTTGTCGCGTTTTAAGGAATGGGTAGTCCGCGACGACCTCGAGGAAAACGAGAGTTCCTCCTGGCACGTACTGTATGCTGAACACTCAATGGAGCAAAATAAGTGAACATACCATCTGCCTGTTAGGCAGGAATTAAATGTTTAGACATTTTAACATGTATCAAATCCAAGAGACTGAGTTTTATTACATATTAATTTTATAACTTAACTTGCCACTTTAAGTTCAAATAAGTTACAAATAGTCAACAATAATATAAATACTAAAAGAAAATGATAAGTGAAGACTGAAGTCGACATTTAACTGCTTCTATGAATCAACATATTAATTCTACCAGTGTTACATGTTCACAAAGATACTAGTACGAAACACTGGTAATAGATATTCACCTGATTTGTGTAAGAATTTATCAAAAGCGATAGCAACGCAAGTGTATCCTTTTTCACTTTGTGCACTCGGGACAATCACTGCTGTGTGCACCCGGCACGAATCATCGAAAAGTCAGAAAATCTTTCACCATGACTTCAAACAAATAATTCATGTATTTAGATCTATTAAATGACTAAGTAGATCAACAAATTGATATTCAAATCACTTAAAGACCCTCAAATAATCTCAGAATGTCCTTAATATCACATTGAAATAAGTCAAATTGTAAACCGGAAGTTTACATTATGTTTGACTGGTCTTCATTCTGAGATTTAAAAAATGAATGCCAAAGTGAGGAAACAAACTGATGTATTTTATTAACTTAAGCGCTATATAAAAAATGTTACTGACATTTTGAAGTAAAACTGGAAAAGTCTTTATCTTTTTTTTTCTAAACTGCCGCACGCTCTAAACGATCAATTACTGCTGTTCTAATTTCTTTTTTTAGTTCATACATTTCTTGGCATTGTATAAGTTGCAAAGGAAACAGTGAAAATGTCGCTTGCAGTCTGCAATAATACCACCACCTAGTGGTACCGCTTCTGTTTCACATTTTCAGAGACGAAGAAATATATATATTTATACGTCTCTGAAATTTTTGTCCAAAAAATCGTATAAGATAGAACTACATAAGTATAAAATGTTTAGTGCAATTCTTTGTTTGAAACACAATTAGATATGAGGGATCATTGATAAAAGTTATCTTGAATATGCACACGTAGATTTTTATATGAATATTTATAAAAGCAATAAGGATGAATATGGTGCCTTTTATGTCAAATTTGGACATGTTCAAAACTGTGTTACACTGGTTCAAAATGTATGTCACCAGCTCATATCCGTGGTAAATTTTGTGAAAGTCAAATATATTTGGTTGGTCAGAATGTGTGCCTTGATAAGTTCTTCAACAAATTCAAAATTGGGCTGTTTGGTTGAAAAACTAGGTCGGCAGACCAGTTTAAATGAAAACCTTGTGGACACTCTATAGACCACATTTTTAACCTAATCTCACGAAATACTCTCCTGATTATATAAAGAATAATTACGAAACTATCCAGATAGGGCAAGAAATTAGGTTAGCAGCTTAGGTCAGTGGAAAACCTATATATTTTTCTTCTAGCCTTAAGGAAATTTGGTCAGGTTATTTGTTTTAACGATCTCTATTTTTTACAATCGGGTCATGAAAGATAAAAAGACTGGCATACCATCTCAGATCAGTGGAAATCTGGTTAACACTCTAGAGGTCACAGTTTTGACCAGTCCTCATACAATTTGCTGTGAATAATTTGTGTTATTGTCTTTTTATTTGTTGTTGTCATTGTTGTTTGTTTCTTTATCATCAGCTGGACGAGCTTAAAACTGAGTCACTATATAATATGGGTAAAAAACTGGGTTTTCTGTATTTGAACACTCTTAAGTTCATATTTTTCACGCAATCCCCATGTTATTTGGTCAGGATGTTTGTCTTGACGATATCTTTGTTGTGTTGTAAACTGAGTTATGTTAGGTCAAAACAAGGCCACTAGCCCATATCAGAGAAAGGCCGTTTGAAGATCTTATAGGTCTATTTTTAGCTCGTCCGTTTCGAAAGAAAACTATAAAAGATATCAATATAAAACTTGGACTGCTTGCTTATAATGACAAGAGGCAGTTGAAACACAATGAGCATTGTTTTGAAAATTATATTGTTGGAGTTATGCCCCTTTTAACATCCAATTTTTGTCAAAATTTGTTATTAAGTTGAATGATTTCAAAACGATCAAAGGTATCAATATGACTAATATCAACATCTTGACATGAAACGTCAGAGGTATATAGACCTCCTTCAGGAGTAGTGCACAAGGACAATAATTATTGTCGAAATGTAAAACATCCGACCTCTTGTTTACCAAAGTTTTGCTATATTTTTTTTTTCAAAATGATCCACTTTGTGAGGAAGAAAATGGATTATGTGGGCTCAAGATTGAAACTTTGATACATGGAGTGAAAAAATAGTTGCCTGACAAGATAATCTCTATTTGTCAGATTTTACCATCATATTCATTTTTAGTGCTCAGGTGAGCGATATAGGGCCTCCACAGCCCTTTTGTTTTGTATTTGATCTTTGAGGTTCCAATATGTTTATGTCATTCCCATTCAAAAATTACTATCAACTTTTTTATATAAAATACCGTGTCCATATCCAAGGCGTTCAGCCAGTAATATTACATACTTTGAAACGATTCCATGACCTCAAGAAAAAAAACCTTTCGTAAATTATTCCTAATTCAAAATGTGTCTGACTATTACAAAATTACCGTCTATGAAATGTTCTAGAATGAAATAAGAAAACAACTCTCAACATGGCGAGAAACAGAAAAATAGCAGTTACTGTTTTTTTTTCGAAAACTAAGAAGTGAAAAAAGGTCACAATATATTATAAATATGATTATATAAGCACCACAGATTAAAAGGACACAATTAATATATGATAGACTGCATATCTATCTTATTGGCTAATTTTCTATAAAATTATTAAAAGATTGATAATTCAGAGAAGAAAATATCTTCAAATTTTTTTAATTTATATAGATATGAAGACTCTCAGAAAAAAATTATTTGGAATAGATGGCTATCTACCAAAAAATGGTAGAACAACTCTCTATTTAAAAGCTAATATTAAGCCACACAGTTTATTTGCTGCATTTAGATTTTTTACCGACACATTGACAGCGGTTAATTCATTTAGTTTCATTAACATTTACACGAATCTATAGAAAATAGAACACTCTAACTTTTAGGGTATACCTCTTGAAAAGTAATAACGAAGATGGTTCTGCGTCTATAATCGTCCGCCTTTTTTTCTTCAGTCCAATTTTCAGCATCAAAGCATGATATACCTTTACTACACCATTTCAAGCAAGAGATGTCAACCTTGATCTTGACTTTTAATGCAACAGTCTCAAAATCAATATGGATATTGTAATCGTGATAACCAATCATTCTATAATTGTGAGTTTTCGTGTTTAAATTTCGATTTCGAAGAAGCTAAACACATTAACTTTAAAGGGATATACAGGCAAAAATTTTATCTTTTCTTTCTCGTTTCTTCAATCAATATACTATAAATGTGATTGAAATAAATACAATGATCAGTCCCTGTAACGAAGATTTCCTCTTTTTAAATGAAAAACCGCGTGGTTTCCTAACTTGACCCACGTGGGTCTAGATAGAAAATTTGGATTTCGCGTTATATTTCGCAGTGAATGATTGGACGGTTTAAGTACCTGTCATTAATCTACAGCTAAAAGCAACCCAAGAAAAACGACGATTGACTGTTTTTGTCACGTGACCTATTTGAAATAACCGTTCGGGTTTTACTTTCAGTTAAAGAACGTTCAAATATTTACGTTCAAGCCCGCATTTCACTTTATTTATATGGACAAACATACTGGGAATTTAAAGTTCTTCATATTGAATGTGATTTTAGCAAATAATATCAGTTTTAATTTTTTGGCATTCATTTGCCCGTGTATCCCTTTAAGAAATTGAGCCCAAAGTCAGCAGAGGTCCTCTACTTATTTTGCCCAAGATAAAACGTCCTGGGTTCTAATATTTTTGAGTAATTGATTGGAAAACGTTTTCGAAGTGCAGATCTCTGTCACCTAGTCTTTTGACATCGTGAGCGCTCAATCTATAAAGGTGAGTTACAAATCATGCCTTACTATTCTTTAATGATTTGAAGTCCTGGTTTAATTGTTCTCAAGGTTTTTTTTCTTGGAAACTGTGTTTAGAATTGCATGTTTCTAGGATCATGAATTTTCATGTACTGAACCTAGAATCAAATGTCATCATCTACTCATCATTTTCAGCCTACTTAAATGGTAACAGCTTCGTAAAGTCTATGCGTTCTTAAGTACGGAGAACTCGAGCAAGTGGGCCCTTACGGAAAAAGGTTATAAGTTTTGGAAGTGAATTCTGAAATACTAATCAGCCTAAACCTAACTGGAGTAAAATTGTACTCCCAAACGAGGCTCTCATGCATAAACTTCGGCTACATAATACAGTTCATAGGACGCTCTTCCGGTGATGAGCAAACTGCTATAATAAAATCTCCAAATAAAGTCACTTTCCATATGCAAAACAAAAAACAAAAAAAACAAAAAACAACAAAAAAACAACTTAATTTATCAGGTTATTTAGATACCTAGACCTTACGTTGAGCAACACTATAAACACTACATATTATAAACTCATGTATGGGCTTTTGTAATGCACTGATTAAAAACACGGCAAGTCAAACTCGAATTAGTCCAGATTCAATTAAACTGACATATTTTAAAGATTCCTTTGGACACGTGGCTTTTTTGGGCATAAAACCTTTTTCATTTCAGGTCCATTAAATTATTGATAAGCAAGATATTTTTTCTAGAAAATTCATGCTTTATTACATAACGCGATAAGTTTTAATCAGGGTAAAACAGTTATGAAAATAGTTGCGATACAATGCAAGCAAGGCTTTGCAATATCTTATATACCTGCCACGATCGAGGTTTCGTGAATTTGTATAACTTCGTTTTATATTCTGAAGTTGTTTTGTTTCAAATTTCTGCATTGTTGTTCTATAAGTGCAGTAGCTAGTCTGCGTATCTGTTTCTTAACAATGAGACCAGGATTTGGTTCATTTCTCAAAATCGGCAAAATGTTGCTAACGTATATGTTTAACTCAAAATTCGAATTTTTGGTGACTTACTTTCAGTACAAATAACAAGATTTTTTTGTGAAATGTATAAGAAGAACCAGTATGTGTTCACTGTTATACATGAGTTGAACCAGGGTTTTTCAAATGCTATTTGAAAGACCCTGGGCTGAACCTAGAAAAAAATGGTGTCTTAATCACTAAACGCGAAGATCAATTATTTACTATAACTAACATACTAATTTGAATGTTTAGTGGATAATCAGTGGAGTATATCAATGGATTGGTATAATATATTATAATTAACAAAAAACTGAGTTTAGGCAACAACAATAACGATGATAGTATATAATCATATAAAATATAAGATCACATAGAAAGAAATCTTAAAAATGGTTCATCATCATTATCATCATCACCGCTATAAATATCATTTGTAATAATAACAGCAGTGACAGTAGTAGTTCTTTCATTGTAGAACAGTTTGGACTTTGAAATAACGATACTGTTCTTTCTTTCAACAAGTTATTAACTTCCTGTTGATAAATATTCTTTCTTGTCTTTAAAATTCATACCGCTATAAACTGCTGGATACAGTCTAAAGTTCGCTTCAACTTCCTTTTCCGTCAACGTTGAAATCCGAAAGGTGGGTGTAGGTTTATTCATGACAAAATCTACTTGTGTATTACCGGATCGCCCAATGAAATAGTGAGGCTCCATTGATATCAATGCATAATAACTTCATGAACAATTTTGACTGCCTATTTCTGCGATATGTCAATGCATTCGTAAGGTTTGATCTGCTGGGCGTTCAGTCCATGATCAGAATGTTCTTAGTCAAGATTAACACCCTATGGATATTGGCTTCAGAAAAAAAGAACAGGCTGCAACTGTCAATTGAGCCTTCTTGATTGTGTCCAATCTAAGCTGTATTGTTAATACATTTTATTATAAATAGATGCAAATTGTCTGGAAGTGGAGTTTTAGAACAAGTTTGCATTCCTTGATTATGCTTTTTGTATTTTGATGCAACATAATCAACAACATGACAGTCAGTTAAAAAGCTCCTTGTGAGTTTGAAAAAATTGTTAAATTGTTTTTGCTCTTGCCAATGTGAAGTAAAGCTTGAGCACTGGTATAAAAACATTTTGATTGAAAACTGCCATCATCTGCGGAAAACACCATAGCTGTTGATGTGTAATAATAAACAAGTCAAAATTACCCATCATATTTAAATAGACATTTAAAATCAACTAGGATTCTGATGCATTACATGCTGTCTTTGGACAGTATGTACGCTAATTGTAGTTACTGATGATTAGACATGTGCATCATTAAAATCATTTAACATTGATTAAGAGGCTTAAATGTCCACTTACCATTCTTGGTAGCAAGTAAGGTTGGTCCAAAACAATCTGGGCTGAACCAAAAGCCTTTGAAAACCACAGATGATAAATTCTTAATAAACCAGTGACAAGCACAAGTCCCATTTTAGCTCGAATCTCTGAGTGGTATCAACAAATTTTTGAAAATGCTTACTAAAAAGGGCACTTTAATGAAATTGAAATACAGTAAGACTCGTTACAAATAGTCACCTAAGTTTTTGTTTACTTTACAACCATTCCGACAAGGCCCTTTTTGGTGTTTTGGACATAGTCAGTACATGGCTAATTGCATTAGAGTCGGTTCATTGGAATGTAGCCAACTAACATTTATTTGATGAAAGACTTTAAAGTTATCTTAAAATATGAATTTCAGGTAGGAACCATGGGGGCATACAAATACATGCAGGAGATGTACCGTAAGAAGCAGAGTGATGTGCTTCGCTTCTTACTGCGAGTGAGAACATGGCAGTATCGTCAGCTGTCTGCCATCCATCGTGCCCCAAGGCCTAGTCGACCAGACAAAGCAAGGAGACTGGGTTATAGAGCCAAGCAAGGTAAATATGTTCTTAGATTCCAGTTCTGTTCAAGCATAGTAAATGATACATAAGCTTGTAATTTCATTGTCACAATATACAAGTTATGAAACACTTAAAAAATTACCAGTAGAAAAATGTTATTGTTTCTGTAATATGAGAAAGGTGATAGTCTTATCTTGGTGGTTACAATTTTTTGACTGCTTGAATAACGCTTTGTATTATTTTATTTTCTGACATTGTATTGAACATTGATTCTCTAAAACATTTCATGAATGACCTGCTCATGTTTTGCTTTTAAGTTGTAACAAGAGTATTTACATAAATATTATCCTTTGTTTTTCAGGATACGTCATCTATCGTGTCCGTGTTCGTCGTGGTGGACGTAAAAGGCCTGTACCCAAAGGTTGCACATATGGAAAGCCCAAATCTCATGGTGTTAATCA
The DNA here is from genome assembly GCA_012932295.1 of Cyclina sinensis. Taxonomy (NCBI): domain Eukaryota; kingdom Metazoa; phylum Mollusca; class Bivalvia; order Venerida; family Veneridae; genus Cyclina; species Cyclina sinensis. Next base: position 16,164,447 of record JAAONU010000003.1, on the reverse strand, counting down.
ACTAAAGTTCCAGAGAAACCATAGATCAGTTGCAGAGGTTTGTAAAATACTTAGAATACTATAACACACTTTAGTTTTGAAGAATGCTCTGTTGAAAGTGTGTGCTTGTGTAACAGGCAATAAAAATATCAGTTTTAAATGATAGCTTATGAATTTAAAGGTCCTAATTTTTCAGAATGTTTTACTGCTTATGTTAATGAATTTAAATAAACACTGTCTGAGATGTAAGTTACTAAGACTGTTTTTGAGAGAAATAAATTTGTGACGAGTACACTTTCCAGGATTTAGCTACTGGACAATAAAACTTTGTGAATACTTTCAGGAACGTGCTGGCCGTCGCTGCCAGGCCCTTCGTGTGTTGAACTCTTACTGGGTAGCTGAAGATGCGACCTACAAATTTTTTGAAATTGTCATGGTAGACCCATTCCATAAATGCATCCGTGGGGACCCTAAAGTTAACTGGATATGCAGACCAGTTCATAAGCACAGAGAACTTCGTGGTCTCACCTCTGCTGGAAAATCTTCACGTGGGCTTGGCAAAGGTCACAAGTTCAACAGTTCCAAGGGTGGATCTGTGCGGGCATGCTGGAAGAAGCACAATTCCCTCAGTCTTCGCAGAAAGCGTTAAACATTTTTTCTTTTTTCTTTTTCAAGTCAACTGAAGACCTCAACTGAGGTTATTGGAATGCTGTCTTGGTTTCATGTCAAGTGAGAGTTGTAATTGAAATAAAGAGGTTTTCCGTTTTGTGCAGCATCAGATGTTTGTTGTTTCTTTGAAATGGTATGGGTTTTGAAGAACTTAATCTGGCTGTAAGGTGGTATAATATTTATTACTTAAGAGATGAATGAAAAAGTTTTGAGCGTGTAAGAAATGATAAATTTTTAAGATCACGACATTAGCACCATTTTCAATATTGGTAAATCTGTTATACCCCGGCAGACGAAGTTTGCAGGGGGTAAACTGAATCTCCCAGTTGGTGGGTCAGTCATGTTCAACATCTTTACCTTGAGTCGTGAACTCCTCCAGTTTTCAACTGATTTAAATGAAACTTGGGAGGCATGGGAAATGTAGATGTGCAAGACATATTTTTGATGTATTTCCATGTAGAGTTGTTGCACCTTGCACTTAACACTCGTCTTTACCCTGTGTTGCCAATTCCTCCTTCAGTTTTCGACTGATTGAAATGAAACTTGGCAGAATTGTAACTAAGCAATGTAGATGTGCAAAACATGTTTTTGATGCATATTCCATGCAAGCACTGCAGAGAAATTTGCTCTTGAACCTATACTTTTGTCATGGTCTTTGGTGCTGAAAGTGATATTTAATGATGTCTACAATTGCAGGGTCAACCCAACATTAAAGCATAAGTTGCCTGAAATTTTGATTTACTCTGAACTTCCAGTATGCTTAAATGATGGCAAAAAAGGGAAAAAGAACAGAAAAAAAATGAAAGCCGATTTGATGGCAGAATGTTAACAGCCAAAAATTAAAAGTTGCTTACAGTATTTAGATTGTTACATAAAAATACGGTGTTGTTTTCAGCCTTTGTTTAAAGGTGTGTATTTGTATTTTACCATGGTAACTAGATTTGTAAACTTGTTTGAAAGCTCCTGGAGCATGGCCAATTTTGACCCATTGAGCATAATCTAAGACGAGAGAACATCCTTATGTTGATATTTACAAGATTTTAAGTAACTTGGCACTTGAATTTTCCAGATCAAGGCAATCACAAACTCCAAACAAATAATATTCACTACTGCGTACCTACTGGTTATCTCCAACTCGATAGTAGATTACAGGATTTTGAAACACCTGCACAAATGTTCACATCAAGGCTGTAGACTTCAAATATAAACAGACATACTAACCATTTATCATTTGATTACCTGTGTTTAATGTCCAGATTTGTCAATTCATGTATTGTACTAGCATGACGGGAGTAGACAAATGAAAGCATGCCAGCAGCATTTTATATTGGCAGTACAGATGAAGAATTTTCTTGCAAATGGATATTTAAACTATACAGTTCAACCTGCTTTGTCAAAAACTTAAATCCAGCGAAAACAGATCTTTCAAAATGAATGACATTTTAAGAGTACCCATAGCCACCAAAGTATCCTTTATTTAGCTTTGAAATATAAGATGGATGAACATGGTGACATATTGGGTCAATCTGGTGAACATTTGAGGCATATCACAACTAAGTTGCCCAGTAGACACATGCAGATACTTAGTTTTCTACTAGGCAGCACAAAAGTGGCCAACAAACATTCTTTGCGCGCTGTCTCGATACAGGACCTCTATTTAAAATCCCATGTACAACTAAGTGGCTAGGAACATAAAGTAGCCAGAACAGAAAAATGTGGAGACACAATTTGTCTATCCGGTGAGCATTTGTGTTAAGGTATAGCAAAGTTCTTTGATGCAGCAGAGCAAAAAGATGAACATGAAAGTTTGTAAAACAACATTAGACTGACCACCTGGTTTGCACATGTTGTGGGTGATGAACATGTACATTAATCGCAATGCTATAAACAAGAGGGCCATGATGGCGTTAAGTGCTCACTATGTCCCATTGCTAAGGGGCCATAACTCTGGAAGCCATGATGGGTTAAGGTAGTTACTGGAAATGAGATGACCCATATTTGAACTCAAACTAGAGATCATCAAGACAGTATGAAAACTTTTCATACCACTTGGGAAAAAAAAATGGCCTCGAGAAAGGTAACAAGGTAATCTGTGTTTTCAAGCAATTACCTAGTTCGTTTTTTTTACCTCGGATGACAAATATCATTGAGACAAACATTCTGACAAGTTTTCACATCATGTAGAAAAGAAATGTAACGTAACCAAGGTAAATCTGTGTTTGACCTCACGACCTAGTTTTTGACCCAGATCACCCATATTCATACTTTACCTAGATATCAACAGGACAAACATTGAAAATTCTCGACTTCTGGAAAGAAAATGTAGCCTCTAGAGTGCTGTTTTTTCTATGTTTTGACCCTTTGACCTAGTTTTTGTAGCAAGATGACCCATATTTCAACTTGACCTAACAAACTGACAAATTTTTATGGCATTTGCATAGAAAAGGTAGCCTCTAGTGTTAGCAGGGCTTTTCTATTTTGACTCTGTGACCTACTTTTTGACCCAAGATGGCCCATATTCAAACTACTTAGATATCACCAAGGCAAATGTTCCAACAAGTTTTGATGTCATTTGAACAAAAAATGTGGCCTCTAGAGTGTTAAAAAGGTTTTCCTTTGATTTTGCCATGTGACAGTTTTCAGAAGGATGCTAATATTCAAACTCGCTATCATCGAGACAAAAAATCTGACAAGTTTTCACATCATGTAGAAAAGAAATGTAACCAACGTAAATCTGTGTTTGACCCCATGACCTAGTTTTTGACCTAGATACCATCAGGACATTGAAAATTCTCAACTTCTGGAAAGAAAATGTAGCATCTAGAGTGTTGAAGCTACAAAGGCATAATTTCATATAATAATCACACTTTTTAATATATGACCAATTGCACAAGAAAAAGGGCACACAGAGAAAATTTTGGAAAATGACCTTTTAATTTTGAACGAATGATGTCCCAGGATTACTGTCAGAAAATTTCAGCTTCCTGCATAGAACAGATACAATATTCTATCATGTTGAAGAGGAACATGACATGCAAAATTTATATTCTTTAAAATAATGTAACATACCCTAATTTGAGGTCAGATTTTATCGTTTCAATGTATCCAACTTTTTACAAAACTATAAATGCTATCATTTAATGTTGCATTTTATTTCGGTAAACTCTATTTTACAAAGAACTGTCTCCAGAAACCATTGCCATGGTAGTCAAGAAATTTTATACAAGATACACAATTTTATGAAGGGCAATATTCAGGCTATCAACTTTTTACTTCAACTTTGATTTTGAAGAGGATGAGAAATTTGTCATTTACTGCTGTTTTCTGTTCAGTTTATTTCAATAGTAAAACAAACGTCCAAGTGCCCCTTTTCCGGTGTGGTTGGTACAAATAACAGGAGGATGCTTCGCAACACAACACCTCTATCTGGTGAGCATTTTGTGCAAAGTTATTTCAACAACCTATGTATTAGAGCAGCAAGAAAATAAATTCTGGCAGTATTTTCCATTAGGCAGTGATTTCTGAACTTGATCCTAGAAATACAGGTCTTGTTTGAGAGAAGTCTTTAGTGATGGAATATTTGTAGCAAGGTGTATCAAAATCCAGTGAAAACAGTGTACATAGTGGGAGAGATTGACAAATTTCTATGTGCCCTAACCTGGGACACGAAAAGTTGTGAAAACTTGTCATTTTCAAATAATTTTAGTAGGCATTTGCTTTTAGCTTTGGTTATGCAGAAATTTACAATTTTGACGTTTGTTTTGTATGGGGACGAACACTTGTAGTTTACCAATCATCATTTCTGAGAAGCTGATCGAAGACTGTGGTTTGAAAGTCATCTGACATATATTTTTATCTGGTCAAGCTTAAAACTTACTAGTAGAAAGGAAATCTCCAGCTTTGTACAGGCGTAACAACACTACTAGAGATTTAACATTGCATATATTTTGGAATCATCATAATTATGTTATGTACAAAGACATGATCAACAATAAACTTTTCAGTAACTGAATTGCTGGCATCAAGCCACTGTTTGTGCCTAGTACTAATAGAGTCACTTTTTATTTCATATTACAAAAGTTTTCTGCTTTCCACCTTATAATGAACTGTCTTTCATGGAGTGTTCTGATGAAAACATTGCTTATTAACCTTTTAGTCACACAAAATATTCTGTGCCCAATCAATGTTTGTAATTAACATTTCTGATATTAAGAAGTGAATTTTTACATGTTACCAACTTTTATTGGTCCTTGCATTCACCTTGTGCCTTTTTCTGTAAAACTTTTGTATTACACTTCTTTTTGTTTGAAGTTCATCATCTTTCAATAGTTTACAGAACCAAAGTGCACCTCATATCCTTAGTGATAAACCATCTGCTGGTATTTTTAATTCTAACACATGTACAGAATTAGTGTTCCATTCCTCTTCTTGCTAACAAATATCGCATCATCTCTGAAGCGACATAAACAACATAAAATACAGAGACGTACAAAAATTCCTGGTTCAGTAAAACTTAGTAAATAAATCCCAATCCTTAGGTCTTTAAACATTGCAACAGTTAAGTCAATTGGCTGATCCCTAACCCAAGGGATTTCAATAGATTTTGAAAACTCGGGGTCATTTGACCACTGTAGAGAATTTTCAAGGGGCATAATCACATTGTCACCAGTTATACGTTGTATTCAGTGAAATTTACTACTTATGAAATTCATTTAACTTCATTTGAATTTATTTTCAAGGGTCAAAAAGTATTTACTTTATATTTAAAATGCAATAGACACAATATTGATCTTTTTTCTTGCAAAAAAGGCCCATTTTCCCAAATTCTCCTGTATCATAATCACCCTTAGCTCAGAATAAGGTGTGGTCAAAAGTGGAAATATCCAAATTTGCTTGCATCAAAATGCAAGAATCTGCATCTACTGATATCCCTATGACCCCTCGTATTTAACAAAGAAACACTATATTATCACTACAAACAAGTATACAACAAAGAGCGCATGGTTATGTTATGCTATCAAATTTAAGGGTCATTGAATTTCACAGCTTGAATTTGAATGCTCAAGGCAACAGATATTAAAGTTTGAAGACAAAAGGTGTGAGCTCATTTCTTGACAAAAGGTGTGAGCTCATTTCTTCTTAGCATTTGTCTTTGCCCTCTTCTTTTGAGCTTTTTTTATCTTCTTTATTTTTCTCTGGCTCATCCACACTGGATAATTTCCATGTTCGTTTTGCAAAGAGCTGGGATTTTGAAATTCTGTTTTCTCTTCTGTAATAAAAAGGCAAGATTTACTATTAATTCATCATGTAAACTTTTTATCTACAATGATCTAACTGTTTCAATCATTGCAACAAATAAATGGCATCAGTTTGTTCAGTTTAAGACTTTGAGCCTCTTTCTACACAAAGATGAATTTCTTACAAGTTTTTCTTCTTCAAATGAATGAACAAGGTGTGTCAAATCAGTATTTCATTACAACTTCCATATTTTATTATAACTGCCTGTTTGATAACAATATACCTGTCATGAACAAATATCACTGACACAATTTCACCTTCTGAAATTTCAGGTTAATTAACTTAATGGACATGACAGGTCCATTTTAACAGTTTCACAAACAGGTGCCCTCATGTTTAGATTAAAATTTCAGATCTTTGATAAAACTATGATAAGAAACTTTGAGCAACATCATAAAAGGGAGATAGTCAAGTATTAAGTAATCATTGTTCCAATATTTCACTTCAACAATGTTTTGGCATTTTGATAATCTTACCTTCAGTATTATGTTGTTTTAATTCAGCTGCAGTCTTCACTGAAGAATAAAACAATACTTCTTGGTTATTCAGGCATGCTTTCCCCCAAATATTTTCAGTGATGATTAAAGTAATACAGTTTTTTTTTTTAATATGCCTTGCCAAGTCACTAACACAGTGTAAGGAAGGAAGCAACCTGGATTAATAATACGATTTTATGTGTTTGTATACACATAATCAAGAAAGACCTGATAAGTCACTTAAACAGATCATACAAACTCTCTTTTAATGATACTAAAAAGTGCAATGATCAATTGCATGGAAACATGCATTTTTGTATGGGAACTTGAAATATTTGTACACAACATTTTTATGGTGTGAACTCTTTTCTGTCATTGAGATTAACATAAAAACCTATTAATGACCACAGAAAATAGTTGAAGAAATACCTGTACAAATGTCCTTCATTTCCACATCTGTGTCTTTACTCCTTTCAACAAGTGCTTTCAATCTTTCAAGCTCCTTTTTCCCAAATTTCTCTCTCCTGACTGCTCTCATTTTCCTCCGTCTTTTGCTGCGTATACTTTTTGCCATCTTCAACATAACAGAATTTTAGATTATATCCAGTACAAGGTATTTCAACAAAGAGATCAATATACAAAAGCTCTATGAATAAATAATAATCTTTATATTTCAAATCTTGAATATTTTAGAATGTAGGAACCATACAAAAAGATTAAATGAAATAATCCAACAAATGGAAATTTTGAAAATTTTTAATACAGTCGAAACCCATTAAAGCTTTGTCTTGAATAGTCAGTATTGACTTTTGGCAGTATTAAGTTGAAGTTATTAGACTAGGCTTAGTATATATAATTTTATACATGTAGTCTGGAATTTGTATTTTGGCACTGAGCTAATCAGTGCTCCAGTGGTAACGCACTGGACTGGGTCTCGAGATCAATTCCCCGCTCCTCTAACATTACTAATTGTCTTTCGGATTAGTTCGGGCTTCCATAACTTTATATGTCGCTTTTATGATTTCTGACGCTGCGCGACAGTAAAGTTATGGGTCGACCGCATTTGCAAAGGCTACATGACAGTTTATGAACAGTAAATAAATAACTATTAAAATCACCCTTATTAATCAAATTTGCATCAAAAAATTACACCATTTGATAAACAAATAATTTTTGTATCTATTCATTCTTCTCTCCAGAAATAAAACCACACAAAGGTAACCGAAAGTAAAGTCTCGCAAGTCACATGATAGGACAGCAATGGCAGCGAATTTCACAAAATCTAACCGAGCTGATAATCTTTGATGTATTATTCCAGCGATCAAACCTTGTTTTACACACATAGACTGAAGTGTGCAAAATAGATTACCCGCATATGTTGGGATTTTGTCCAGATAACGCAAATTTATTAAATTATTGCGTGACATAAATATGTCACAGGTCTGGTTGACTTTCGATATGGGATTGGCTTCAGTGAACATGTCTAGCGATACTATAAAACCTGTTCACTGAAGTCTCTTTAGCTACTTTCGGATGAGACATTAAACCAAGGTCCCATGTATCTGTGCTGTACGCTAAGCATGTAAAAGAACCAGTGGTGTCTCTGGAATGCGATGTCTTCTGTATCTTGCACTACCCCCACAATTAAAATAACTTATCTCTGCAGGGTGCATCGGGCAACCGGGGCTACGGTTACCGACGATAAATAAACTCAAATAGATGGAGTATCGCACTGAAAACCAACAAAAGATCGCAGAAACTACATCTACATTCTTTTCCCCAACAATCAATGATTATGACTTGGAGGCGCGAGTATGAGAAACAGTGTTAGTCTCAAACAAAATTCGTTTTATGTGTCCTAGTTATAGATAAAAAAAAAGAATAAAGGGTGTTCTAGTTAAAAAATAAAATCGCGGAAATTAATGACCTTTATGTTTTTATCTTTATTCTACTTTTGTAAAGGGATGTAATATAAGACATTGCAATTATTTAAAACAGTCTTATATATGTGCATATGCTGAATACCTTGAAGTTTACCGTAAATGATTCTTCTTCTTCAAAAATAAATAACACGTGTTTTATTTTCCGTAAACAAACACGGACTCACTACTTACTGTCATCTGTTAAAAGACGGTATCCGGTTTCCGTACTGGGCAATTCGTGGCATTGCTAAACTTACCCGACACGATATTTGGGAATTTGAGTTATTTTTGTGTTTGGCATCATCGCAACGCACGGATTATACCTTTTTGGAAACTATGCTTTGGATTATTTTTGCTCTCCGTTGAACGAAAATTCGGTTTGCTTCTGTTTATCATTATGAAGTAACCTTGCCGCAACAAATGGTTTGTATGGCAAATACTAAATTTGTTATGGATCGATTGCGAAAATCGAAATCTTGAATAAGTTCATATTTTTTTATGGGCAGGTTTCAGGTTGAGAAAATGTAGATAGAAAAAGATTTTTTAAAAATTAATTTTAAAAGACCCGAAATACAATTTGGTATCTTTAACACTTTTTACGAATTGGTCTAATGATTGTAAAAAGAACGCGGAATCTTGAAATACCGTTTGGCCATTTGTTCAAATTAGGAGCTGCATTGGACAAGCATAATAACATACTGATAAAAGAATAAAAGGGAAATAACTAAAAATGCGGGTAGCTAAATAGAGTTATAATCCTTGGACTTTGCGCATTTCTGCCACTCCCCTCTTTGGAATTGCTCAATATCAACTAAATGCCTGCGTTTTAGAGTTATGCCCCGGGTAAGCAAGGGGGAAATAATGAGAAAAATAGACAAGAAGCGTTACGGTTCTTGTGCGCTACATTTACTCCCAATGTCCTCTATCATTGTTAGAAGTGTATACCAGATCCCTCTTTGGTTCTTAGACCCACAAATCAAAATCAGGCATCGAGGGAAACATCCACTTTAACATTGATATATAAATGCACCCAAACTGGCGCATCTACATATATTACGGACCATCATACTGGAAATATTTCATAATTACATGCTATCCGAAAGTAGGTATATTACGATATTTTTTTAGCTTATCATTATGACATCATTAATTAAAACATTGACTTTTTGTTAGGTGTACATACTATAAATGTGGAAATATACGTTTAGATTCTGAGAAACTGAGCATAGTAAGCGAAATTTTGTTTAATAAGAATAATATCTGCGCGCCTCCTTTTCCAACGCCACAGACCGAGTTTACGAAAAATAATAAAGATGAACTGTGATGTGCGGAAAAAGCATTCATAACAACAATCTATACTGTATTTCTAAACGCAAAGAGCTGACCGGAACACTGTGATGTAATGCGACGGTTATAAAAGGTCACTGCAACCTTGAACTAGCGGCTACGAAGTAAATGACAGAAAGCAACGAGCTAAAGTTAAACCTGTTTGTATATTACTTTTTTTCTTTTCATGCTGATTTTCTGTCTTTAATTCTACAATAATCTATCCTGATAATTTGATTGCTACCTCTTTTCGAGCCAATCCAAATTGCCTTGGTTTTTTCTACATTTAGTGAAGGCATGAAATTTCAGCATAAAATTTTAATACTTTAAAGGCATTCCTCAGAGATTCTGCAGAACAATCTAGTAAAAGACTTATGCCATCGGTATATTGTGAAATCAAAATACTCTTGATTATAAAGTTTAATGCCTTTAATGCTTTTGTTTTCTTTAATTAATTAGTCCAGTACTTCTGCACAAATAATGAATAAATATGGAGACAAAAAGTCGCCCTGGCGACAGCCACGATGGACATAAAACCAATCTGACAAGTGACCATTTATAGTTATACAGGACTGAATATTTTGGTAAAACGTTTGAACCCATTTTATGAAGTCCGTACCGAAATTAAACAGGTTCATGACTTCATACATGAATCTCCATGACAACGAATCGAAAGCAGTTGCAAAATCAACAAGGAGCAGCATTCCAGGAATCTTATATTCTTCCGTATAGTACATTATATCATAAATAGTTCTTATATTGTCCCCAATAAAGCGCCCGGCTAGAAAACCACTCTGATTCTCGCCTATTATTTTGTGAAGAAGTTTTGTCAATCTGTTTGCTAACCTAGCTGAGGCAATCTTATATCCTACATATAACAAAGAAATGGGACGCCAATTTTTTAGCAAGGACTTATCTTTATTTCCCTTTGGGATACATGTTTTACCCCTTGTTTCTGTGTTGTTGATAGCTCACCAGTTTCGAAAGAATAGTTCATATAGCGGACCAAAAAGTATCTATATCAATCCAAAACACCTTATAGAAAGCTACTGTAAAACCGGAAATACCTGGTTAATAGTTATTCGACTTTCCTTTTGAACTAAAGAGCATCTCATTTTGCGGTAAGTCTCCCTTCTAAAAGTGCTTTCTCGTTCTCTGAAAGTCTTAAATTGATAATTTCTCACTATATCCTCTAAATTAGTCTCTTTAGCGTTTCTAAAAACATAAAGATTTTTATAGTGATTCATAGCTTCGGTTAATATTTCCTTCTGCTTATGTTACAGTGTACCAAGTGTCGAATATAACAAGTTCATATGTTTTGACACATAATTCCTGTCCTCCAAGTTACAGAAATATTTTTATGGGATTGCGCCTTCTAAAATCAATTTTGCCCTTGAGTGAATAAGTGCGCCTGCCATTTTTTTTGTTCTTATTTCTAATTATTCTTTTTTCTTTTGTTCTAATTTAATATAATCAGTTGGTGTTAAATTTTGTAGATTTTCAATTTCTGTATTTAGCTTCTTTTCCTTGTCATTTTCTTGACTTTTTTTAAATGTACAGTACGCTATAGTATTGCCTCGAATCTCCAAAAGTAGTGTTTCAAAAAAACAATTTATCACCCACCGTGAACTGAATATCAGTATCAGTTATACCAGTAATAGGTAAATTATTATGTCTCCCCCCAAAAATGGGGGAGATATATTGTTTTTCCCCTGGTTGTCCGTCCGTCCGTCCGTCTGTCTGTCCGTCACAAAATCGTGTCCGCTCTGTATCTTCCAAAGCCCTTGAAGGATTTTTATGAAACTTGGGTCAGATGTTCACCTCATCAAGGCGACGTGCAGAACCCACTTTGCGGGTGTGGTGTCTCAAGGTCAAGATCACACTTGGAGGTTAAATGTCAAATGCCACAAAATCGTGTCCGCTCTGTATCTTCCAAAGCCCTTGAAGGATTTTCATGAAACTTGGGTCAGATGTTCACCTCATCAAGTTGACGTGCAGAACCCACTTTGCGGGTGTGGTGTCTCAAGGTCAAGGTCACACTTGGAGGTTAGATGTCAAATGCCACAAAATCGTGTCCGCTCTCTGTCTTCAAAAGCCCTTGAAGGATTTTTATGAAACTTGGGTCAGATGTTCACCTCATCAAGGCGACATGCAGAACCCACTTTGCGGGTGTGGTTTCTCAAGGTCAAGGTCACACTTGGAGGTTAAATGTCCGGCTCTGTATCTTCCAAAGCCCTTGAAGGATTTTTATGAAACTTGGGTCAGATGTTCACCTCATCAAGGCGACGTGCAGAACCCACTTTGCGGGTGTGGTGTCTCAAGGTCAAGGTCACACTTGGAGGTTAAATGTCAAATGCCACAAAATCGTGTCCGCTCTGTATCTTCAAAAGCCCTTGAAGGATTTTTATGAAACTTGAGTCAGATGTTCACCTCATCAAGGCGACGTGCAGAACCCACTTTGCGGGTGTGGTGTCTCAAGGTCAAGGTCACATTTGGAGGTTAAATGTCAAATTTTACAATCGTCTGACTCAATACTACCTGCAGGATCTGGCTGAGGGGAGACATATGTTTTTGTTCAATCAAAAACCCATTTCTAGTTTATTTGAGTGTGATTTGCATACTGAAACCTCACTTGTTTATTCAGATTCTTAATTTGTACATAATCTAAGTCTTTCAGTAGAGAATTGTTGAACTTCCAATAAGAGTTACCTTTTACAAATTTATGAAGTTCGATTGCCATGTAGATTAAAAAATGGTCCGTTCTATACCCTGGGTAAATACGACTTTCAACTATATCAACGTACAAGTTACTACTAATTAAGAAAAAAATCTAATCTCGCTTTCTTGACGAGGCCTTTTTTTATTAAACCAAGTAAACTGTTGAGTTTCCATATATTGTTCTCTCCAACAGTCAACTAAGTCAAGCTCGATTAACATCTCCAAAACCTTGAGCCTGGCTTTGGGATTATTTATATGTAAATAATTATAATAATATTTTCAGGTTTAAAACTAAGTTAAAATCGTCCCCCCCCCCACAATACAATTATGTTGTATATTTGACAATTTCAGCTTAATATCTGAGTAAAATTTGGACCATCTCTATTTGGACCGTAGATACAAACCAGGGAGAAATCCACATTCTTAATTTTGCAGTGCAAAACTAACAAATTACCTGAATTGTCTTTTTCTAAAGAAACAAATTTAAATTCAAAATTATTGTTATTGTACTGAGTGCTGTAATTACAAAAATAACACTCATATTCCCACTGGCTGCGAATAACTGGTACGTCCTTATCATTGAAATGGGTATCTTGTAGAAAATAAATATTATACTTCTTGGCTCTTAAATAATTAAAAACATCCTTTCGTTTCAAACTGTCGCCAAGACCATGTACATTCATTGATGAAAATGTCATTTTTTCAGTCATGTTAATACCATCAATATTACACTCTGACTTTTATTACCATTTAATAAATTGACATAAAAGAGATCCGTTCCCCTCCCTCCACTATATAAAGACCAAGAAAAGATAAAAAAACTTAAACGAAGACTCAATTTGAACACGAGTCATCGTTGACTTACTATTTGCAAAAATATGTAAATAAACACTAATTCAATATGAACATATTAATACTCCCTGAAGTGTATGAAACCAGGGTTGGACGGGATTTCCCGGACGTGGGAATTCCCAATGGGATTTCCCGGTAATTCCCGTCCTGGGAAATACCCCAAATTTAGCAAAAATGGGAAATAGTGGGAAATACTAAATTTTATTGTGATGAAAACATCAGTACAAAAGTGAATATCAGCAAATACATTGCAAATATTTGGAAAATATAATAATATTACTTGCAATACATAACATACAGCTTGCAATACATAACATACAGAGCAATGGCATTATGTCACAAAATTATCTTTCATATATTTACGCTTTCAGAGTCATAATATTGTAAGTTTTAATCACAAGACTGAGCACCGGTAACTTTTAATTTTTTGCCACAACTTTACCAGTCAATTTCTTCCTTACCACGAAGTCATAATTTGACTACTAGTTACTGGTAGTTTGAGGAACTCAATGCCCCAGGCATTTAAATACTGACCAGACCATAATGGTCAAAAGTTGTAAAAACATCAATAAAGGTGTCAAAGTAGGATAGTAGGGTTTGCTTCATCATTCCTCAACACAGTATTTCCCACTATTTCCCGGGAATTCCCCGTATTTCCCGGGAAATCCCTGTATTTCCCGCCGTCCTGGGAAATACTAGTATTTCCCACTTAAATGCCAACCCTGTATGAAACCCATTAAGTATATTGATTATGAACATTTAAATTTTGTCATAATAATGCCATAAACCAAATCTACTTCCTACTATGTAAGAGTGTATTAACTAACAAGCAAAGATAAAGAAAAATCATGTTGATATGAATGAAGAATACTACAGCATGAAAAAAGTATGATCATTTTCCTTACTACCACAAAAATAGAATTTTATTGGTAAAAAGTTGGGAGAATTTAACAATAAGAATAATTTACAAGGCACGGTATGGGTCTAACCGATTTATGAATGAAACATACTATAGCATGGAAAAAGCGTGCACATTTTCCTTACTACAACAATTTTGATTTTATAATTTCATTCATAAAAAAAACTTAAAGGTTGTTGCAATTTAGCCAAGGTAAAAACAAGTATTAACTAATAAATTGGGGTATAAGAAAGTAATGAAAAGTACTACTGCTTTCACACAATCCACGCTACTCGAAACGATTAGACTCTAACCGGTTCGGAAAAAAAAGACAATTTGAAACTGATTATATTAAGACAAAATCCATAACTTACGTCAACACAAGGATGCACTATAAAAGATTCGTCATTTTAAAAATAGTTTACATAAGACAGCCACATGATATGCTTTCCTTTCGGGAAATAACAACTTAAATTTCCTTGATTGAATTAATGCTCTATTTAAAAGAATTATTGCACCCTTTAAACCTGTCTTGAAACAATTGAATGTTCGGTCAAGGTTAAAATATTTGCATGTATAAATTCCTTTAAACAGGTTTTTCAAATGTTTAGAGTCGAAAGCAATTCTTAGAAGCAATAGATATCACTCCAAACGAGCAGTAATTTAATTTTGGAGGGTTATTTCGAGCAGGGTCTCTCAAATAGGATGGACTGGAAACGCACTATATAAATCTTATTTGAAAGACCCTGTTTCGAGAGATGTTCTTCAGATTTTGTTGTATGTTTGGTTTAGGTGACAAGTGTATACCATCCAGAATATCATAACTCTAATGAGCTGTCCGCATAAGTATACAAGAAGTATTATTTAAATGGTAAAGAGACAATAACAAACATGTTTTCATATTACAAGATTTAATACACAAGTGCTGGTACATGGAGAATGTTTTCAACTTGGTAGGCGGAGCTTATCTGGATATATATAATGTATCAAATTATCAATATAGAACAGATTTCATTTCGCGTTCCATAGGTGTAGACGTGGGTTTACGGCGATACTTCAATTCACGAAAATGATATATACTATCTGGGGTAGTTTTAATGAAATACATTTTTTAGTTCACCTGAGTCTTTGGCTCATGGTGAGCTATTGTGACCGGACTTTGTCCGTCGTCCGTCGTCCGTCAACAATTTCATTCAAACGACATGTCCTCTGAAACTTCTGGGCCAAATTTGATGAAACTTACCTGGGATGTTCCTTGCATGAAGCTCTACCAAGAACTCTGGTTGCTATGGCAACTTAAAGGAAAATCTTTGAAAATCTTCTTGTCTGAAACCACAAGGCCTTAAGATTTGGTATGTAGCATTGTCTAGTAGACCTCTATCAAGTTTGTTCAAATTATGCCCCTGGGTCAAATTTGGCCCCACCCCGGGGTCAATTGATTTTACATAGGCTTATATAGTGAAACTTTAAAAATCTTCTTGTCTGAAACCACAGGGCCCTGAGCCTTAAGATTTGGTATGGGACTTTGTCTAGTGAACCTCTACCAAGTTTGTTCAAATTATGCCCCTGGGGTCAGATTTGGCCCCGCCCTGGGGGTCAACTGATTTAACATATATAGTGAAACTTTAAAAATCTTCTTGTCTGAAACCACAAGGCCCCGAGATCTAAGATTTGGTATGTAGCATTGTCTTGGACCTCTAAAAGTTTGTTCAAATCACGCCTTTGACCCTGTCCCGGGGGTCAACTTATTTTACATAGGGAAAACTTTGAAAATCTTCTTGTTTGTATAAAATATGAGATCTTTGAATATCTTCAGTTATAAAATGTAATGTTGCATCTGATGTTTGCTTAACGGTAGACCCTCAGGCAAAGTACTCAGGTGAGTGATCCAGGGCCATCATTGCCCTCTTGTTTATATTTTTAATCATTTGCAGTTAATGGTATATTGCCTGCTATTGTCATTGTAACGAAAAGGGGAAGTAATCGCTATTCATGTTACCACGTCCAGAATTCGGCGGATAACAAGACCGAAAGGTTTTCGGTAAATGGACAGAACTTCAGTCACAAGTTTTACCCCAAGTTTTACTTAGATAATTTTGTGAGGTTTACAAGAGCTTCTATTAAGCTTTCTATGAATGTGGAAAACAAACATGTGGATAAAATCATAGTAAGTTCTCTACATTGCATTAACAGGACTTGTTATATTTGGTGTCTGGACATTTCACCTCCTAGACTTTTCGGCCCTGGTCTTTTCACCTCCTAGACGTTTCGGCCCTGGTCTTTTCGGCTACTTTTTATTATAGTATTATGTGATAATTGAGATAATCCAATAAGTTGATCAACCTGTATAATCCTTTTCCAAGTCACTCTGAATATAATTCCATTTCTACTAAAAGCCTTTGAGAGAATATTTTGGAAAACATATTTTTGAGTTTCATAATTTTATATATTAAAATATGACATTTTTGTTTCAAGTTAAAAAATGCCACATATGCACAAATGTATTTTTTTAATTTAATAGAAGTCTATTTATGTACAGTTAAATCAGAGACTTATTTTATTGATTGTAAATGTATCTCTGAGATGAATTGTGCCTAGATCTTTGAAAATAAGGAAAATAATTAAATAGTTAATTGGTAATATGTAACCAAAAAAAAAGAAATGTTTATTATTAAAATCAAAAATATAATCCATAGTACATAGTTAATATCCATTTTCACTAAAAGAACATTTTGCATTAGATGCAAAATCATAACTTAGTCTTCCTTGAGCCTATAGAAGGAAGTGAAGCATAACTGACACCTTCCTCTGAATACCTTGTAAATTTCCTGTTAAACAACTTTACTGTTATTTTGTATTTGACACATTCCAGGAATGTCCGAGTGTCTCTCTGATTATTGATATTGTTATTCAAGCAATAAGCAAAGAAATGCCCACCCGCTTAGCTCAATATAGGTCGAGCACTGGATTGGTAATCCTTGGGTCCCTAGATCGATTGTCTTATTTACTCATTAAAATCAAGCTACCAAAAACTTCCTAAGAACAGATATTGAAAAATAAAAACCCTCTTGAATTAAAAATTATGTTCAATCATTTTATTTGTCTGTTTTATTTGTTAGTACTTTATGATTGTTTCTACTGAAGGGACTATTTGTGAATGTCACATCTTGATGATGAATAAAGTGTTTAATAAGGGTCCGTCCGTACCATCAGGATACTTTATGTGTGGACCCCGGAGAGTGATCCTTCTCTCCAATAAAGAAAAAATGCTTTGATTGCCAAATGGATCAGATTTTGAAAATCATGACAAGAGATTGCCATGGAAAATTTTAAGATTCCCAAACAGTTCAATTTTAGTTATATAAATATGACCCAAGCAGAATGTCACATCTTTTCAGGAAAAATCACTTTAAACTTTAATCTGAGAAATCAATCAAATTTTTATTGTTTTGTTTAGTACAAATAACACCTTTATAAAGGTGTTAATAAACAAAAATAATGCATTATACAACTTTCACACTTCCATCTAATGATCCCCAATCTGTCCTTAACTTTTATATAACACCATATCATAATCAATATCCTTTTAAGCTCATTTATAATTTTAATAATAATAACAATAATACAATTTTATAACAAAGGTTATAAATATACATGTATCTTTATTGCTGATACTTCTATCTCAATTCATATCGTAAAAATAATTATTTTCATAGGGAAATTTCAGTAAAATTTGTGACAAAATATCTTGTTTATATCATAAATGTAATGTGTTTGCAGATATATGTTAATCATTTATTATATTACATCTCATAACTATATTTATTTTACATCTTCATCAAATTTATAAAAGATGCCGAAAAGACCAGGGTTTTGAGGCCGAAACGTCCAGGGCCGAAACGTCCAGGAGGTGAAAAGTCCTGAAATCTTATATTTCACTGTCTATATATAATAGGCGATGACCTAAATAAGAATACGGTCCATAAACAAAAACGGTTTATGCAAATATTCACTCTGATGCATACACACCATGCTAAAAAGAGGATCTCAGAGTTAATTTTCATATATACATAATGACTTATTTCTTCGACGTCAGTGGATATGAAAACCTGTACTTCCTTTTTCCATAACATTATCACCATTGTTAGGTGCTAATTTGCATACAAATGCTATTTTTAGAAACAACATATTAGATAGAAAAACGGCCTTGTACTCCTTAAAGTTATAATACCGCTCAATAACACAAATATAACTTTATCGCAAATGTATGCAAATATTCACACCAATGCTTAGACAACTTGTTAAAAAGTACTTTGCCGTTTATTTTCACTCACAATTTGGCTATGTTCGTAGATGTCAGCAGATTTAAAAACACCTACTTTTGTTATCTGTATCCTCTCCACCATTGCTCGGATTAAGTCGGAAGATGCTAATTTGCATACATAAGTTATTTCTAGAAACAACATTTCATTTGCACGACCTGACCAATTTATTGCCGATAAGTATTCTCGATAGACTGTACTTTCTACAGTCTTTTCTCAGTATTCTAAAGGTTTTGACGACCACGCTCCCAAGTACATTTTGTTGAATTAATTTACGTTTTGATTGATCCACTACTGTTGTCCCCGTCACGTTTTCAGAATTAATCATGTGACATTGACGACTCGTTTTACGGATATAAGCGAAGTGCTTTCAGCATTTTCCGAAGCAATTTAAGACCGGCGGGACATAACATATTTTTGAAAATTTAATCCTGATGTATCTGAACCACATCTTGCCATCCAAGTGTTGATAATATTTTTAAGCATTCTGCAGATCTTATTTGGTTTAGCTGTTTTCATGACGATTATGAGCAGTTTTATAACTTTAATAAGACCTAAAGTTATTATACTGGCCATAGTTGTTGTAAAAAAGACAAATTAGAACTCCAGCTATATAGTATGTTTAAAACGTACGTTATTAACACCATATCTTCATGGTTACTTTGTGTGGATGGCAAGATTTGCAAAATCCTGGACTTAAGTAGCTTCATAAATTCCGAACTTACTCCGGCAGTATCCGTAAAACGTGACGTAAACAACAAAGAATGTAACGCGGAAAACTTACCAATATGGATATGTAAAAATTATGTATGGAAGAAGCGACACGATAAGAAGAGAATACTTATCGTCACTAAATAGATTAAAACCTATAAATAAAATATTGTTTCTAAAAGCAACTTTTGTTTGCAAATTTGCAACTTCCGACCAAATGCGAGTGACATCCACACACTTAGTCATGATACAACTGGAAATAACAGCAGATTTTCACTTTTGCATGGTGTGGATGCATCAGTGTGAAACTTTGCTTAAAAAGCGATTTTGTTACGGTTTTGTTAAAAGATAATGGTCAAATATAAACTGATAGAGATAACATTTTAATGTAATTCGACCTTGTTTTTGGATCCATATAAACTAGTTTTCAATCTTGATACTAATATCTTCAAGACAAACATTCTGTGACCTGAGTGTACAGACGCATTTCTTTTGATCTAGTGGACTTGTGTTTGAACCAGATTTAATTTCTCCGAAGAAGTCGTTTCGAAAAAACCTGTCTTGTAAAAATTGGATTTAACTCTAACATCTTAGGTTTTCAGAAAGTTTTCAATTGTTCTGGGCCGTTAAACTGTTTTCCACTTAAAAGGTTTCAAGTCGAAAGTATCTAACCTTCTCTGTAACCTTCAGAGATATCACATTTTTTCCACTGATCTATGCTGTTGACCTAGTTTTTACCTATTGCACAAACTAGTTTCGTACCTAACCAAAGCATTTTCAAGACAAACATTTTCTGAAAGTCTTATGAAGACTGGGTAAAAATGTGACATGTAGTGGTGAAAACGTTGGCGTTTCTGAGAAATAAGCACGTTTTGTAGTGTCTATCAGACAAGTAGTTGTTATCAATCTTGAAAATTTAAGATAAGTCAAAACAGCATCTCAAAAATATCATTTTAAGACTCCATATGGCTTGAAAACAGAAGAAAAAAATATCACCATGACCCATGGTTAAGTAAAACTGATTTGGAATGATATAAACCACTGCAACATTGTGGATTTTTTTTCATTGTATTTAATTTACGATATTGTTGTAAAGGTTTTTTTGTTGTTGTTTTTGTTTTTCAAAACTGTATTACATTTATCAATTTTTATTTACTATTAAAAAAATAAAGGAACATACCTCTCCAGGCAATGGTTGCAAACTACCTAGAGTTAAATAAGTCAGGATGTTAATAACTCTTAAAAATCACACAATTAAGTAAATCAGGTCTTTATACATTTAAGCCTCCTTCTAGTAATTGTTAACAAAACATTTTACCTAATTAGGTTGTCTCAGAAGTTTGACGTGAGATGCTTAATCTTTATTATTTACACCTATAAAGGAAATCCTTCCGTGTTTGTTTTGTAAGTTTTGTTATTATGTTATAATGCTTGTTCAGAGCATAATTCTAAAATTATAAATGGGATTTGGTTGATATTTAAGATATTGATAAAGGGTGTATGCATGAAGTGCAGTGTTGAATAATTGTAACTATGCCTTGCCCTATTTTTCACCTATCTCCCTCTGTTACAATCTTAATGCTTGTTGGATTTTGTTATTCCCCTTTATAATTTTTGTTAATGATAAAATGCTGCTCCTAAGCATATTTCTAAAATTATAAAAGGGATTGGAACTGCAAGGCCTTGGGCTTAGCTAGATATTTTGTTTGGAATGTTATCTAGAGGCCCTTTACTAATATTATTCAAATCATGCTCCTGGGGTGATTTTTTTCAAAGACTGTGCAGTTTTTACATTACATATTTTGTGTGTAGCATTGTTTAGTAGACCTTCCCGAGGTTTAGACAAATTATGTCCATGGGATCAAAATTGGCCCCACCCAG
This sequence comes from Cyclina sinensis, assembly GCA_012932295.1. Lineage (NCBI taxonomy): Eukaryota > Metazoa > Mollusca > Bivalvia > Venerida > Veneridae > Cyclina > Cyclina sinensis. The sequence continues at coordinate 16,143,395 of JAAONU010000003.1, read as the reverse complement.
AGGTCCTTTTTTAATTCAAACTTTTTGAAAATCACCTTTATAGAAAACAAAGGCTGTAAAACTTAGATCTTTGATTCGTAGCATTGTATACTTGATATCTACAAAGATTATTCAAATTATTTTGCTAGGGTCAAAAGTGACCACCGCCTTGGGGTTGGAGAATCACTTAATTTATATAGACATAAGGAAAAAAAATCCCTTTTCTGACCTTGATCTATTTACTTACTTCTTTGATTTTGCAGCTGCAGTATAGAAATTTGAACTGTACTTATAATTCTGCATGCAGATTTCAAATGCATCCTTAGCCGAAATTTACATCAACCTATTGACCTACTTCTTGTTTTTACACTTACAGTATAAAAACTTGAACTATACTTAATATTTTTGCATCTACATTTAAACTTTGACCTTAGCTCACATTGACCTTGACCTACTGACCTTCTTTTGTTTTGTAAAGCTAAAGTATGAAAATTTGTACCATTATAATTTTGCATGTAGGTTTTAACTGATCATTAGCCGACTCTGTCCTTGACCTTCTGAACTAATTTCTTGTTTTTGCATCTAAAGGATGGAAATTTGAATTCTACTTACCATTTGCATACGGATTTTTACTTTGACCTTAGATGACATTGAAAATGATCTACTGACCTACTTGCATGTGGATTTAAACTTTGAACTTGGCTGACATTGACTTTGCACTACAGACGTTCTGTATTTGAAGCTGTGTCCAGGCAATATGGACAAGATGAACAATTTTGCATGTAGATTTCAACTTCAACATTGGGTAAACTTACCTTGATCTTCATTGGCGTTGCTGCTTAAAATGGTGGCACTCAGATTGGGAATATAGAGCCATCATGACCCTCTTGTTTAATACTTGTTGGGAACATAACTCCTAAAGAATTCAAGGGATTTGTTGATATTACACCTGTTGATAGATGGCAAATAGAGGAAATGCATTATCAAAGAAGTATAACTCTACTTTTCCCATTTTTTAAAACACCTTTCTTGACGATTTTAATAATGCTCATTCGGAGAATTACCTAAAACCGATAAAGATATATTCTTTATATTCAAAGCAATATGTACACGAAGTGATAAAAAGTTCAGTGTTTAAGAATCACAACTCTTCTTGGCCATGTTTTTTAAATATCTCCATTAATAATACCATACCCTGAGAGTTTTGGCGGGTATACAGGAATCACTATGTCATTTGGTTTGTCGGTCCACTTCTTTTTTCGGCTGTAACTTTGTAATGCATGAAAGGATTTTGAAATACATGTAATTTGACACAAATATTAAAAACATTGAGACCATGTGTCGTATACAACTCCCAGCGTACCACAAAGGTCATAATCACCCTTAGAGGTCGTCAGTATTTGGTGTCCGCTCTGTAACTTTATCATTCATCAAGTAATTTTAAAAAATAGATTGGCACAAAATATGCCTTAATGATACCTATGTTTTGCGCTGATTGATTTGAAGAGAAGTAATAGAAAAATTTGTGAGGAAGAAAGAACAGTAAACAAGACCTATAACTCTATCTTTCTTATTTTTTTTACTGGATATATTCCCCACTTGCCTCTGACAGCTTGATATTATGGGAGTATTAATCACATTCAGTGATAGCTCTAGTTATCTTTTAAAGCAGTATTTTTACTTCAATGAGGGACATTCCTGATATCAAATTATCTCCCTTACTCAGATAACATCAAAGACCAAATAGTACATTGGTCCTTTCAGTTGGAATCCTCTGACTTGTTTCTAATTGTGATGGTCTTGACTTTTAGTTGTGAAAACTGTCACTTATACATTAAATAAAAAGTTTGAATTATCATAAAACAAAGATAATGTTGTTAACAGAACATGTTGCTAAACTTAATGTGTAATCTGACTACCATTGTTGCAAATAATCAAGCTTAATTAGCACCATACCAAAAGAGAAAATAGCGATAAAAGCAGATGAATCCAAATGGAAGGACCAATGTAATATTAGAGAGTATTCAGGGTAGATAATCCACTAATTCCCCCCCCCCCCCCCCATTTAAATACTTAAAGAATACACCCATCTGAAATAGTGCTACTTAGAGCAGCATCCATCGGTTCTAGCGATTTTCTTGTGTATGCACTGGGTCAGTAGATTTAAAATTCCAGACTAGTTTCTGTAAGAGGTTCTTATATCATTTTCTTATTTCTAAAATGCTTGGATGTGACTTTATTTGAACACTGTTTTCCTGATGACTAAACTATATCAGTAGTTAAAAGCCAAAGTCACGCAGATTAAGATTAAAGTCAAATGTTTATTTGATTAATATTCAAATATCGCACACTCCTTAATCATGCCCTGGATAGCAGGTGAAGGGGGTTGTACCTCTCCTTCCCATTTATATTAATCAGATGTCTAGGGTTCAAAGAAGATCAACGATAGTGGATGGTGTGATGTCTTTAATCAAAAGAGAAGTTGATCTGAAGCAGAGTTATACTCGTATAATTGATTATGATACAAACAAAAAGAAAACAAAATGAAATGAATAACATCAATTTCACACCAAGAGTTAAGGTTAAAACATTTTTACAATGGACTACTAAAGCAATGCTACATACCATATCTTCCTTAGGTGCTCTAGATGGTTCAACCTTAACATTATTAATACAAAAAGTTTGTGAATTTTTAACGTGAAACTGACACTTTCTATTGTTACTATCACCTGAATTGTTACACGATGAAGACAGTGTGGCATTTTGGGAGCTTTGCAAGGTAACAAATATTTTGTCAGTATCATTTTGCTTTCATGCAGATACAAGTTAAATGTTAATACCTGTGATAATCTTCCGAATATTCAAGTGGATGAAATGAAAGTTAACAAGTAAATCAAGTACATATCTTGATGCCTGAAGGGTGTGGCGTATAGTAGTTGCACTGTCAGTCCGTCTTTCTGTCCGTCCGTCCGTCCAATTTTCTGAGCGCAACTCCTCCTACAATTCTCATTTGATTTCACCAGTCTTTCACAGAATGATCATTACCAAGTATCGCAGTTCATGTACTCTGGCTTTTTTGAGTCGAGTATTTTTGGCGGAGTTATTGCTCTTGGTTTAATTTTACTTTGTTTAGCTTCAGTTCACAACCCCTCTTACATTTCTCATGCAGTTCTCACCAATTTTTCAAAGAATGATCATTATCAAGTGCTGCAGCGCATATACTTAAGCTGTTGAAGTTCGATCATTTTTGACGGAGCTATTGCCATTTGTTAGTTTTAGTTTTGCTTAGTAATATTAGGATCATAGTAATATTGCTTCTGTGCGCTACTTCTACAATTTCATAATTGAACTATATTTTTGCCTATGTTGTTCAACTAGTGCATATTTTTGAAACACATCAGTTTTGGAAATTTATCAATTTTACCGGCCATAACAATAGGTAAAGGACATATGTTAGTCTTACTACTGGATGTATGGGTACTTTGTTTAGTTCACAGACTGCAAAAAATATTTGGCACAAACGATCAAGGTAAAGTCAAGTTATAAGCTACCATGACTGTGACCATTGCCATTTTTCGCAGGCATTCGTGTCTGTGACACATTTCTTGTTTGTTTTGTTTTTACTAACACTGTTGGGTATGTATTTCAGACTACTTACTGCAGTCATGGCCTGTAACTCTTCCTCAGACTTTTATGGCTCGTCTGATACAGTTAATGATGCACCATGCAAACCATGCTCTGAAGATGACAAAAGTGTTGAGGCTGCATGCTTCTGTGTACAGTGCAAGACGTTCTTTTGTGAAACATGTATTGGCCATCACAACAAGTGTTTTAAAGCACACACCTTATTTCACAAGTCTTTAGCGAAGATTGGGAGCCAGGAAAAGCTAGCAGACTCAACGTGTGATAAGCACCCAGGAAATCCCGTGCAGATGTACTGTGGTGAACACGATACCGTCTCCTGTGCTGTCTGTATAGCTGTTGATCATAGGTAAGATGCTTGATATTGCAACATGTCATGTGTCTTTATCAAAGAATTATGATAAACATGTTACTTCCACACTCGCACATGGTATATAGATAAAATTGTTATTTTATCAGTACTCTTTCAATATCTTGTTACTTAAAAATAATTATCACTGATGACATGTCTAATGTTATTATAACAAGCAAGAAATAGTAGCAACAACATTATAAGTCTTAATTGATGTAGGGCAACTCTTTAATTTTAAAAGCATGATGAGAATTCAGAATGTGGAGCTTCAGTCTTATTTTTCATTGAAATGTGTCATACCAAATTTTAATTAAATAATTCCATTCAGCTTTTCATCTCTTTATAGGTTATGTAAAAGTGTTGATTATATTCCAAAATTAGCAATGGAGGTCCTCAATGGTCGAGATAAGAAAGGCATGAAAACGTCCTTAGAAAATCTGAAAAGAGAACTGAAGGCAGTAAAGGCAACAAAACTTGAAGAGATAGAAAGAGTTAATATGGAAAAAGAAGGCATTGTAAGTGACCTTGCCCATATGAAAGAGCGACTCATAGAAAAAGTAAAGCAGTTAGAACAAACATCGGTCACAGAAGTCCAAAGAAGATATGACAAAATAGTTGAAAGAATTAGAAACGATTTGAAATATTTGGAAGAACTGCTTGAAAACACAGATGGGCAGGTAATGAAAATAGACTCATATAAGGGTAACAATCAGGCAAAACTATTTATTATTGTTAACAAAGCGCATGAAACAGAACTAGAGTGTACTAAATATTTAGAAACCAGTTCTAAGACTGTGTATGACCAACTTTCATTTCTGATCAATAACGATATTGAATCTGCTCTGAACAACATGGAAGCACATGGTTTTGCAAAGGAAACAAATGTTTATCCTCCAGGTATAGAGCCAGCTGTCTCTAATGTTACTCTTATGGGAGATTTTGACATCAAGTGTTCCTATGATTCAAATAATTCCTTTATTCGGGATTGCTGCATGCTTGATGATGGCGACATTATTCTGCTTGATGCAAACTATCATTTGATAAAAAGACTTGACAAGACATATAAACTGAAAGACTGGTGTAGTATCTTACATCCAGTCTCTGTTTGTACAACTGGTCCAGATGAACTTGCTGTTGCACAGAGTGATGCCATTCAGTTTGTTCATATCGGAAGGTCAATGGTGCCAACTAAGTCATTGGAAATGTCAGAGTATTACATGAAAGGAAAAGTGATATCTCCTTCCATCCCAGGTTATAACCCGTGTAAAATTTCATTACAACAAGTTGTATATAATAAGAAGAAGTTATATATAGGTGCAACTCTTGTATATAAAAAGGGCAACACTTTCTACACTGTAGAAAGATATGTGGTCTTTGTGACCAGAAAAGATGGTAAATACATTCAAACAATTGATACTGGCATTCTAAAGGAGAAGATGGGACATGTTTATCATTTCACTACTAGCCTTGATTGCTCTTGCCTGTACTTTGCTACCAGAGAAAATGGTTTGATAATTTTAGATAGCAATGGCTCACTTATATCGGAGGTCATGGATGATAGGCTGCAGAGAATTATTCATATTGAAACTGGAAAAAGAGGCCAGATATATGTTTGTCGAAAGGATACTGGTAACGTTTTCTTGCTAGATAAGCATGGTAAAGTTGTCCATGAAGTACTGGGTAGATACGACGGGATACGAAGTCCCTCATCTATTTTGTACATCGAACACTTAAACAGACTCTTGGTTGCATGTGAATGCCAGTGTACTGTGAAAGTCTATCAGCTGAAGTAGTGCAGACATGTCTTTGGACAAAAACACGTTAGGCTGTCGAAGTGTTTACTGTTGTGACTGATACCTGCTAAATAAACATATAAATACACAAAAAAGATCTTGTCTTGATAATTGTGGCAGAGTACCAGTGAACTTTTGCTCTGCTTTGCAATATGTTCAATTTCTGTATTGTAGAAAAAATTCTCTTAATATGTAAAATTTATCGATATTTTGAGAAAAATATCATAAGTATTAACATGTTCTGTTTCTTGAATGTGTGTGCATTTTTGTTCGCATGATTGTTTATGGTCTGAAAATAGCGTATGTAAATATCTTACATATTTATATAGAAAAAGCAGCTGAGAGATCTGCATACAAAACTTTATTATATTTCAAAATATTTGAAAGCAATTAATTGTTATATGCCCAAAGGTGGAAAATTATGTAATGGTCCACGGCGTCCGTCCGTCCGTCTAACCGTCCGTCAGTTAGCAATTTGGTTTCTGGAGGATAACTTGAGTACTCTTTGGCTTGCAGTCTTCGTGTGATTATTGCCCACATTGAGTGGATGACTCCTATTGAACTTGAAGTCAGTAGCTCAAAGGTCAAGGTCACATAGACCTTAACATTGAAAGCCATTTCCGCCATGTAACTTGACAATCATTTGTTATGAAAACTTCATATCATGATTGCACACATTGAGTGAATGACTCCTGTTGATTTTGGGGTCAGTAGGTCAATAGTCAAGGTCACAGTGACCTTAACATTGAAAACCATTTCCACCATGTAACTTGACAATCATTTGTTGTAGAGATTTCAAACTTTATATCATGATTGCACACATTGAGCGGATGACCCCTATACATTTTGGGATCCTTATATCAAAGGTGAGGGTCACAGTGGCCTAAATGTTTAGAATCATTTACGCTCTTTAACTCAACAACCATTTTTCATAGAGACTTCAAAATTCATATAATGGTTGCACATACTGAGTGAATGACTACTATTGATTTTTGGGTTAGTAGGACATAGGTAAAAAAATTCAAAATTTAAAGCAAATCATTAAACTTTAAAGCCTAAGGTTTCCTCCCTTGTATCACAAATGCATCATACTTAGAGAAAACACCCTTCGGGCATATAATGCTCCGCCCAGGGGTGCTCTTGTTTTATTTTTGTATGTCTGTTTTTAGCTCACCTGAGCACTTTTGTTATTCCCCCTGTATCCATCGTCGTGCGTCGTCCGTCATCAGCAGTTTCTTAAAAACATCTCCTCTGAAACCACTGACTGCACATTCACCAAACTTCACAGGAATGATCTTTGTGTGGTCCCCTTTCAAAGTTGTTCAAATGAATGGTTCCGCTAGAACCTGTTAAACTGTGAAACTGCTGGAGCTTAGATATTTGGCATGAAACATTGTTTAGTGGGCCTGTACAATGATTGTTCAAATTAAAGCCCCAAGATCAAAACTGGTCCTGCCCCAGGGGGGGGTCATGAGTCTTCCTTAAATACATAAAGTTAAATCTTTTAAAAATCTTCTGCTTTAAAACTGCAAAGACTGGAGCTTTGATATTTCACATGAAACATTGTGTAGAGGACCCCTACAATTATTGTTCAGATTATAGCCCAAGGGTTGAAAATGTCCCTGCCTAGTTGGGGGTGGGGTCATAGTTTTCCTTATATAGATATAGTAAAAACTTAAAAAAACTTATTCCCTAAAATCACGAAGGTTAGAGCTTAGATATTTGTCATGAAACATTGTCTAGTGAACCTCTACCAAGTTATTTTCAAATTATATCCCTGAGGTAAAAATTGGACCTGCCCGGGGGTCATGAGTTTCGTCATATACCTATAGTAAAAACTTATAGGAAAATTATCCTCTGAAGCTTCAAAGGCTAGAACTTAGATATTTATGGAGGCTTTTCGATGCCAAAAATCCAGCCTTTGAAACTTGACAATTCATACTTTGGTTCTACTAAACAGATTAGTAAAAATCTAATTGTCGATCCGATAGTTACATACTGCAGTGGTATAAGCGTTTTGATTATCTCGATTTGACAAAATGGAAGTTGGTAACATGCAACTTAGATAAATTGCAAACTGTATTTAGAAATGTATAACCAACTGTATTTAGAAGTGTATAACTTCAAATTTGCGACATGTAGAAATGTAAACGATAGAACGTACACAACACATTTTATGCCGTACATCATGACTCTGAGAATGTAACTGCATCAGTTAACACTCTCAGGTTGACAACAGCACACTTCCCTTTTACATTTTAACGCGATTAAATTTGTAAACGATTTTGCAACTTCCATATAAGGCATTATCACGGAAATAGACGAAGATTAAAAGGCGGAGCCAATTTTCACGACAGCAGAAAATAAAGAGAGGCAACTCTTACTATACAGTAATAATGAGGTAACGTATTTACTATATATTTGTATTTAGTATACAAAAATATTTCAAATTACATAAAACTGTTTTATATGTCACATAAATAAACTGCATTATAGTTGACTTTGAATATCCTCTGATTTTGTTAAAACGTATTCGAGCACAGGATATTCAAGTAATACAAAAGTGGTTAAGATATAATGTAACGGTACGAATTGTTGAATTCGTTCACAGAAGTATTTCGTACTGATTGTTTTACATTCAACAGTCAGTACTAGAATGCGACACATGAATTTCATTTTTGGCAATATAATTAAAGAGAACTGAACAGTAAGTATGTGCCTTATTTCTTTGAAGGACTATCTTGGGTTGAAGAAAAACACAAATTTTTTACCAAGTGTATAACCACGGAACTAAACAAAGTTTACTATTGATATCTCCGTGGTATAGCCAAAAACTTGTGAATTTGTCCCATTTTAATGTTGAAATAAATATTCAGTGTATCCTAGCATCTCTGTTTACAACCATTGGGAGATATTTTGAGTAATAGGATGTGATTTAGCCTTTTATTATTAAATATATGTAAGCTGATGTAGCTTAAGGTCTTCAGCTAACCCCTTTTTATGCATTTTACTAAATCAATGACAGCTCTAAGATCTGTGTATACATGCTCTCAATAGCTGTTACATAACTTGCTGTCTTTCTAATCAAAAGCAGAAAATTACTTTTATGTACAAGAAATACTACACAGAATATTTATTATTTTTTGTAAGTGGTGGCTTTCTTAGAGATAAAATAAACAAGGTATACATAAATTGATAATCAACATATTTACCTTTGGACTCATTTAAATATTATTAAGGTAAAAATGGGAAAATATATCTATACAGTATGGTAAAAATAAAAAGTTATGTACAAAGGGGTAGTTGCTTCATACAACTTTGGTTTTAATTTTACTATTGTTAAAAGATGTTTCTTGTCAAGCTAGTACTAAGGTTACTAATGTAATAGTAAATGCTACTACTGGGAAAGACAGCAGCAAATATTTGGTCTGTATTAGTATCTGGTCGTAGCAAAATCTCTATCAGATGTTGACTTAAAAATTTGAAAGTGGTAAGGTAGCAGCTTAACTGTCAATGTTACTCATTCCTATGCAAATTGGAATCCCTTCAGTAAAACTTATTTGTCTTTAAAGTGAGCATGTTGAATATAGTCTTAATAATAATTTTAACTCTTACCGCAGAAGGAGAACCAGTCACTGACGGTAAATACCGAAAATGAGCCGATAAATACGTTTATTTACGATGATGTAGTGGGCGGGGAAATGGGCGGAGCATACTTATCCCTTATTGCAAAACGTGTACAGCTGGATTATGTTGATCCGAATCATGATGGTTTGACAATGTAAAGTTGAGAAAGTAACTTCTGTTTTGTCGGCGTATACACGAACAATGAGTATTCCGCATGTTCTGATGAACACTTGGTATTGCTACTCTCAGAAAACCAGTTAATGTTTTGTCGTTTAACAAAATGTATTTTGTTGAAATACATGTTTACAATGTTAAATCGGCAAACTCAATCCAAGGATGCAACATTGGAGTTTACATACAAAGAAATGCAATTGTATTTTGTCCGTAAACAAACTGTTCAACTCAGATCAACAAGGTTGGATTTTTGGCAACGAATAGCCTCCATAGATATTTGGCATGAAACATTGTGGACCTCTACAAAGATTGTTTAAATTATGGCCCTAGGGTCAAAATTGGCCCGGCCCTGAGGGTCATGGGTTTTTTTTATATACATATAAAAGAAAGTGATGTCTGAACCCGAGAAAGCTAGAGCTTAGATATTTGACATGAAACATTGTCTGGTGGACCTATATCAAGATTGTTTAAATTAAAGCCTTGGGGTCAAAGTTGGCCCTGCCCCAGGGGACTCAGTGACCTACTTTTTTGTTATTGGATATACTGTTATGAAATTTGGACCTTGTGCAGTTTCAGATGTAGAATTGAACTTTGATATGAGCTGGCCTAGATTTTTACCTAATGACCTATTTTCCTGTTTTAGATGTACAGCTATGAAATTTGGACCATTTGCAAAGTATCAGTTGTAGAATTGAACTTTGATGTTAGATGACCTTAATTTTGACCAAGTGACCTACGTTTTTGTTATTTGATATACAGCTGTGAAATTTGGACCATGTGCACAGTTTCAGGTGTCGAATTGAACTCTGATATTAGTTGACATTAATTTTGACCTAGGGACCTACGTTTTTGTTGTTTGATATACAGCTTTGAATTTGGACCATGTATATAGTAAAAATTTAAAATATATTTTGCATGAAGTATGGTCCAGTGACCAACATTGTTCAAATTCTTGTAATAAACACTAGCTTTCTCCGCTTTCACACAAATAACAGTCTGTCCTCAGGTGAGCGCTTTGGGGCCAATGGTCCCCTTGTCTTACAGTTGTGTTTGACTTCTCGTATAATAAATATTATAAATGGAATTTAACCATATTTACTGAAATAATTGACAGTATGCACATTCTGGCTGGGGTGTTTGTTTGTAGAGACATTATTCATATCTGCTAGTGCTCTTGGCACGTTACTTGAAAAGAAATTTCAGTAGTGTATGAAGAGCGAAAAAGTGCGAATGGGACTGATGATGCGTCTCATAGTAGTGGTCTAGTGTGATGGACAAACTTAAGTGAATTTAAGTGATAAAAAAATCCGCGTTTATTTTTTTAAATATCAGTCTTATAAGCGGAGCAGTCTTAAATTTGCAGTGGTTGTAAAGCAGGGTTCTACTGTATCTAATTATTGTATCAAAAGAAGCTTTGATAGACAGCTTTGTGATAAAATCCTGTTTGATGTGTGGAAAGACACGTGAATAAAATTTAAGCTTACTTTACACTTGTCAAAGTTTAAGTAAGGTTTAATATAACATATTTATAATGTATGATATGTTCCAGATATGATTTTAGAGGTGAAGTTACAGCTTGTCCCTTCTGTTATATTAATGGTATTCTAGCTTTATGTGATATCGAATTATCTGTATATATTTATGGCTCCACATTTCGAAGAAAAACAGTGGAGCTACTGTCATGACCCTCTCGTCGGCACGGCATTGGTTAACCTTTTTGATAGGGCCCATTTCTCAGAAACTATCAAAGCTATAATAGTATTGACTTCTGGAATATTTGGTCACTGCCCCTTTTTGGACTTGGAATTTCGTGGTTAACCTATTTTTGTTAAGGTCCATTTCTCAGAAAGTGTCAAAGATATTCTCTTCAAACTTGGAATAGTTGATCACTATCAAGACCCTTTCCAAGATTATTGGTATACATGTCCCTTGTATCAAAATTAATCCAATCGAAAGGAGTCACTTGCTTACTTGCTTGCTTGATTTTGCTTAGACTTATATAGGAAAAAACTACTTACGGCAAAGCACAAAGCCTAGAACTAAACTTTTTACATACATGGAATGGGTAGGTACCCCCCCCCCCCCCCCCCCCCCACACACACACGGGCCTCTTGTTTGACTTAACTTTTAATTTATGATCCAGCACTGATAAATGTGGAGCGTGCTGTCCGCGGACAGGTCTTGTTTTTGTTTTGTGTGTGTGTTTTTTTTTATTCCAGAATCAGAATGGAGTGCTAATGTAGGATGCAATTGTTCTTTTATTCATTAAAGTTATATCTCAAATCTAGTATCAATAGATCAAACACGTACGAAGATGCATTAGACTGCATTATCAATGTTTGAGATTTAATGATATTTATACGTGGTGACATTGATATATCAGACATTGCATGCAAGTTGTATTGAATATTTAGAATAAAACACATGCTGTATATGTTTTTCACCAACGTTGAGATTTATCAATGATTTATTTATCGTTTCTATCAAACTTGTGATAAAAAAGATAACAAGGTAACCTTAATTAAAAACAGTATTCATAAGGTATATTACTAAAATCGCCAATACTACCGTTAGCCCTACCCTACAACGAAAAGGACAAACTCATTGGTCTACATCGATAATTTAATTTAAAACTATTTTACACCATAAATGATCTCAACATTGTTCATTCATTCATGCACATTAATAAGGTTCGATTACGTTCTTTCTGTAAGGACATAGTATAAATATTTGGCCAAATTATTGAATACTTTATTATTTGTAGTAGACATGAGGGTTTCAAATTTCTGTATAACAGGCCATCTACCAAAGTATTGTTTAAAGAATTTCCGACGTAGATGGTAATATTTTGGACATATTAATGAAGAAATAGTATTCGTCTGCTGGCAGATTCCTTAAACAGTTTTGGTACTCACTTTCCACTCTAGGGATTCTTTATTGTCTATACCCTTTTCTATTTCTAAATTGTGAGAGGACAGCAGGAATTTACATAATGTTATTCTATGTTTGTTGTTATTTTTAATATTTAGATATTTTATTTGCAATATGACGACAACCTGCTTGAATTATTTATGTTTGTGTACCAGCATTGTTTGTATATATCTAATATTCTAGGTTTTATTACTTGTAAACTAATGGACATACCATCTTGTTCTAGCCATATATGTGTCATACCTATATTGTCTAGTATAAATTTAACCATATACGCCCAGTTTTTACCATCGTATGATATGTTATTGTTTTCATCTTCTTTTAACATAATATATTTTTTTAGATACATTTATCAACTAATTTTAATATCTTTATCTAACATTTAATCATTATTATTTCTCGATATGATTATTTTCATTGGATTTCTACCTTAAATCTTCATATAAGCCATCTAATTTGACTGATTTTCTAACACACAGTATTTTTCTTAGAAACTTGCACTGAACTATTTCAATACTTATTCTTTCATAATACCCAGAACCTACTAAGCTATCAGATAGTTAACACTGATCTTGTATACTTTCATTCTAATTGATTAAATACTATAAATATGTTAAGTAATGCAAATAATGAAAGCTGAGAAAGATATTTTTGTGTTCGAAACCAGTGACCGTTTTTTTAAGAGGTAAATTCCTAGATATTAAAAAGAATTGACAATGTCAAAGATTTGTCCAACAAAGGTGATGTTATAAATTCTGTATATCTGCCTTGTTTAAATATCATTATTTTGGTTTTAGTGGTAATAACTTTTAATTACTAAGTATCGCAGTATGCAGATAAACCATTGAGCATTACCGGAAAGCTTCTGATCTGATTGTATCATGCTCTTTTATCATAATATATACAATGCCAGATCAGAGTGCTAGAAAAACGTATTTGATCGATAGTGGCCAGTGAACTGTCCTAGCTGTCTATCAGAAGAGTAAATTAACTCCAACTTCAAAGTTTATTTGCAAATCAGCAGTATTCTACCTTTGGCAAAACATTACATAAGACAAACATATAGACATGTTTTCAAAAAGTATAGTAAATATATCAACATGTAAACACAATTTCAAACATTACTTTAAAAACATTTAAGTGTGAACTGTTAAACGGTGTTGACGAAAAGTCAATATAGAAGTAGCTTTTATTATGCAATAAATCAAACAAAATCCATAAGTATTACATGAATAAAACATGTGACCAATTTAACATATATGTGACTAATTTAACAAACATGTGACCAATTTAACATATATTTGACTAATTTAACGAACATCGGACCAATTTAACATACATGACAAGATGGCAAATATTGAAAATGCAACTTCATAATTACTTTCAGTAAAGAGGCATAATAATACTTAAACAATTCTAACAATTTTAACATTTATATACACGTTGTAATTATAGAATTAATAATAACACATTAACAGTGGATTACTGTCCAGTCATTACAATCTGTGCTTTACTGATCAGAAGGTACGATCATTCTACTTAAGGTGTTAACTCTTCTATCAAAGTTCAATCTCATGTGATGTTCTTGCGTTTTTATACCCCCACCACGTAGGGCAATAGATTTGCACACGTTCGTCCGTACGTCTGTCCCGTTTCTTGTGCACGCAACTCCTCCTATACTCGTGGATGGACTGGAATCAAACTCGCATAAATGATAGACCATGATGGGTTGTTGTGCAAGAAATAAAGAATTTTTTTCTCGGATCAGTTTTCATTGGATTAATGCCCTTTGTTGGTTTTTTCGCACATGCCATATCTAGTAAATCTTGTATGGGCAACTCTTCCTACACCCATGCGTGGATTGAAACCAATATTCGCACACATAATAGACCACGATGCGTAGTTGTGCAAGAAGTGAAGATTTTTTTTGATCAGTTGTCACTGGATTATTGCCCTTTGTTGGTTTTTATATGCCCGAAGGGGCATATTATGTTATGGTCCTGGGCGTCCGTCCGTCTGTCCATTAGCAATTTGGTTATCGGACGATAACTTGAGTAACTTTTTGGCGTACGGTCTATTAACTTCATGTGGTTATTGCCCACATTGAGTGGATGACCCCTATTGGTTCTGGAGTCAGTAGCTAAAAGGTCAAGATCACAGTGACCTGAACATTGAAAACCATTTCCGCCATGTAACTTGACAAGCATTTGTTATAGAGATTTCATGACCGAATACATTGAGTGGACCGGATACATTGAGTGGATGACCCCTATGCATTTTGGAGTCAGCAAGTCAAAGGTCAAGGTCACAGTGACCTAAATGTTTAGAACATTTTACATTCTGTAACTCGACAACCATTTGTCATATATACTTCAAATTCATATACTGGTTGCATACATTGAGTGAATGGCGCCTATTGATTTTAGGATTATTAGGTCAAATGTCAAGGTCACAGTGACCTAAGCACTGAAAACTATTTCTGCTGTAAAACTTTATAACCTTTGATATACAGACTTCAAATTTCATATGATGATTGATTACATTGAGTACATGACCCCGTACAGGATCAGTAGGTCAGATGTCAAGGTCACAATGACTTAAACACTGAAAAGCATTTCTGCTGTATACCTTGGCAACTACTTCCTTTACAGACTTCAAACTTTTTAGGATGATTGCCACAATTGATTACCTGACCCCTATACTGTTCGGGATAAGAACATAAAAGGTAAAGGTGACAATCAACTAAACAATCAATATTTCTGCACTATAACTTGATAACCATGCATCGCAGCATGGACATCATAACTTCTGAAAGACTGTCATTTATACAAATTATAAAATTTAATATTCAGATATGATAAAGATAAATAAGTCTCTGAAATTTAAATTATGTAATGTTAAAAATTAAAATATTATAAATCAAAAGCAAAAACAAAAAACAAAATTTAAAGCAAATCATTTAATTCCAAAGCCTAAGGTTTTCTCCCTTATATTATACAAATGCATCATACTTAGAAAAAAACACATTCGGGCATATGAATGCTCTTTCCAGCAATTGCCTTGTTCATACATGCCATATATACTAAATCTTGTGTGCGCAACTTCTCCTACACTTATGGGTGGATTGAAAACAAACTCGCACACATAATAGACCACGATGAGTAGTTGTGCAGGAAGTAAATTTTTTTTTCTCTGATCAGTTTTCACTGGATTATTGGCCTTTGTTGGTTTTTCATACATGCCATATACAGTAAATTTTGTGTGCACAACTCCTCCTACACCCATGTTTAAATGTTGGCATACTTATTACATACATAAAATAACCCTAAGTAAATCTTCATAGCTATTTAAGATAATTACCATGCATATCGTTAAATAAGTGAATGAGTTTTGGAAGAAAGTCATTGTTAATGAGTTATGGAAGTAAGATATTGTGAAAGAGGTATAGCAGCTGACACATTTGAAGGAGGTTTATTTACAATGCGAAAAACTCTTAGCCTATCAAGTAATTAACTATATATCCATTGTTTTTCCTGGTAATGAATTCACTTTCTGTGACACAATCCCAATTGTAAAAATCTAGTTTTATCCATTGCCTGTCTTTAAGAAATTCTCTAATTTAATGCGTTTTTACAGACTTAGTTTTTGTTTTCAGTTTATGTAAGAAAGGTACTACGCCATTGCAAATGGAATAAAATCCTGTTGCCGGTGTCTGCATGTATATCGTGCACATGACATAATTAATAATAATTTTGAGACTAATACTAATACTAATACTCCAACAGAACAAACATCTGTGAATATTTTTTTCAGTGCCACAAATGACCCCTTGTAATTTTCTTGGCATGAAAAAAAATGTAGTCAGCTATTTATATGACTATCTCAGCAATTCCAGCCCTGAAAGAAACGAGTAAAAAATCCTTCCGACGACTCACCTATATCTTCATACGTATTATGTTTTTGTTTGAATACTAAAATACATGCGATATGTACTACACCGACATGCCAACTGTTACATTTGTCACTAAAACTGAATTTACCGATGAACGTGTCTTCGGTAACATGTTTTCATTTCAGCTCAGGTTTATCAATGCTGATGTGATATTTTGAAACAAACGAGAATTTTATTTGCTTAACATGTTCTCTTGCCATATAAGTTGCATAGTTACATACTAAATAAATTTCACCCTTTCTTCGATTTCTTCATTATTCATAAGGTTAACCAGAATTACACCACATAGCGGGCACAACGCATAGACGGGTTGAGATTCCGTTTATCCGGCGATTTGCAACGCATAAAATAAATGATGACGTTTATGCGGCGATTTGCAACGCATAAATGAAATGAAGCCTTTTATACAGCGCAACAGTGCCTTTTTGCTGCGTACATGAATTGCCTTTTTGCTGCGTACATGAATTGCTCTAAAATGCCTCAGGGGACGTGACAAGTACAAAACGGTTTATATAACTGGGGAGTTGTTTGGCATATGCATATGCACTTTGATTCTGGTTACTTAGCTCGAAATGGGACAACTGTCTTAAAGTGGCCATCGGTTTCGCCTCGGCGATTATCACATTAGGCAGCTCCATAACTTTAATTCCATTGACCACACCATCGGGTAATAATTGTTTACTATTGTTTAGAATTACTATGTAAATTAGTTACTTTATTATTTGTGAATAGTATCATTTACTATTCAATCCAATACATAAAAAATAAAGTTTTCTAAAAGTAGTAATATAACATACAGTAAACATAATATTAAACAAGTAAGATTTACTATTTTGAATATTAAATGAATAATCAACTTGATATGATATTGTATCTTAGGTTAAATATCGGCTAGGCCTATATCAAATTGCTTTATCTATTTTACAAATAAGTCAATGCATCAAAATAAGAAAGCATTAAATAAATTTGCGGTCAAACCAAATTAACTATCTTATGAAGTTATGTTTACTATTCCAGGCAACATCAATTTACTACCCAAGGCAGTAAACTTTGCTACTTTTTTCTGTGGATATCCAACCTCATTGTTTAGCACGTAGTTTGATCAAAGAAGGTGACACACGTATGAGGGTGTATATCTCCCCCCCCCCCCCAAACACACACACCCCTCAATTCGACCTTAGAACTATTTTAAGTGATACACTGTCCTCCAATCCCCACTAATGCAGTATGCCTTTTGAGTAAAATGTAACCAGCCCTCAGCCTCGTATACAAACACGATCGAACTACCGTGGGAGACTTTTTTTCATCTATTGGTCGAGCAATTGTTCGGTCGCTTCGAACGGTTGGTACTGTATTTCTGTCGCATAATGCACTAGTCAATGTAAACCCCAGTCCCCATCCCGGGTGGTCCCAGTGAAAAGACCAGTGATTTCATTATTTCCGATGTCCACGTGGTGTCAGTATTGGGTGTTTTTTTCCTTGTTGAAAACAATCGGGGACTATAGCCTGAAACGGAGCGGGTGCATTGAGCTGTGTTTTTACCTTTTGCATGTCCCCGAGGTACCGGGACTTTATCCGTGCTTTATCTGTGAACAAACAACAACAACACGAACGAACACAAAAAGAAGGGAAAAAAACACAACATATAATATATAAAACAAAATAGAATAAAAAATAACTAAACGAATACAACTTCGGTAAAACTGGTAACCCCCACCCCTCCCTTTTACAGCTGTTTTAGTAATAAAGGAAATAGCTACGGTAAAATCCATTTTATAACTTGTTTAATCAAAGTTAAAATAGCCACAGTACACGCTACTTCAGGCGCGTAGCTAGCCTATAAAGAATGTGGATTCAAAATAATCTAGGGGGGTCAGGGGGCATGCCCCCCTGAAAATTTTGAAATAAATGGTGCAATTTGGTGCGTTTTGGGGCCTCCGGAGAGCTTTCTTGACCAACGAAAATCCATTTATTTTAGCATAAAAATGGAGATGAATAGCTTTACTTTCGTTTATTTTTTTTTTTTGTCAAAATAATGTGGATTCAGCTGCGTACTCGCGTATAGGCAGCTACGCGCCTGTACTTGATCGCTGTTTTGGGTCAAAATGCATATAACTACGGTACAAGCCATTTTATAGCTGTTTCGGTCATGTGATAAAAAGAATCTTACTCTCATTTCCATTTCATATACACTTTTATTCAACGCTTCCAAAAATTAGGTGTTTGAGCTCACCGGAGGCTACCTTAATAAGGGTTTTCTTGAATTCGTTGAATAAAAGTTTATATGAAATATAAACACATGTCAGAGTCCATTATGTGTTGCCCAAATTAAAAATCTAGATAGATTAACCGTGATTATCCAGAACTAAAACACAAATTTTCATCTTTGATATTACTTGAACAAAAATACAACAGAGCTTTTTTGTCTATTGATGAACTCTACTAAGACTTTGAAATGATCGATTTAATTGCTTTTCATTATCCAAAATCAGTAGGGACGTAGCAACGTAGCAACCGTTTTTTACCCAATATGCTTCACCGTTTATTACCTACTGCTAGAAACAGCGCACGAAACGAATTTCTCATGAAATTTCTATTGAGCGAGTTTCTTCTTTGAATTAGTGGTGTATCGTTACATATACAATATATATTGTCTTTTACGCAACGAAGAGCACACATTGTTGATGGAAATTGATCCTAAAGCCAAACGTTGCTGTGGAAACGGAATAACTGTTTGACAGAGCCAGCAGATTAAAGTTATTGTGAAAAGTGATCGTGAGCTGGATAACGTTCTCCATAGGTTACAGGTGCGTCTAGTTTAAAGTAATTGTTGTGTTGGCAATAAATTTACAAGTGATGATAAAATTACGCCAATGATTCGTAAATTTAGTCAGACTTTGCCAGCAAAAATTGGTTAAATGTTAAATTATGAATAACTTATTTTTCCCTTACTTATTTGGGTAGACTCTGCCGAGTGAGTAACCAACTCACATGTTAGATCACAAGACAGTTATTCTTGTATTTTGAATACTGTTTTTTTAACTGCTACCTTTGGTTTTAAAAAAGGGCAACTTGTTAAAAAAATGTCAATTTCTAGCTAAATTGCGTACAAGTTGATTAAATTGAAAATAAGAAACAATTTGACTTATTAAAAGGACAAATAAAAACGCTTCAATACAGCTATACTTCAAAATATATATGTGTTTCCTAGATTCTAGAAGCACACACGATAAGTACACAAGCAATTTTTACAAAAGGTCTAGTCACCTTAGCAAAAAAAAATGACCACACCTCGAACTAATTGCAACATACTGATTTTGTCATTTTTTGCCACTTAAATACCGGTATATGTAGTTAATATAGTGAAATATCCTTGTCTGTTGCTGTTGCACGTTTTCAGGTATTTTTTTCACTATGCTTTACTTTGGAAACCTCCTAGGTGTTGAAACAAGAATCAAAATTATTACCTACTTCTCATATAGTTATTATCTTAAGAAAGTGTCTATATGTTCTCTTTGGACCGTATATTAATTATCATAATTGATTAAGCCCTGGAAAATTAATAATGATAAATTTAATATTTTTTTAATAAGGGGTACATTTTCTCAAGCCATTTGTCCATAATCCATACCCTATTCAAATGTAACTGTTATAAAATATAAGAGTAGAGGAATAATTGTAAGACTATACTTGAATAGAATATCAGCAAATGGTTAAAAATAATTTAACTTTCAACGAGAAGCAAATTACACCATTTGCTAAGGTAATCTCGGATAAAATGTCAGTAAGTAATTAACAAGACTAACGCCAACAAATTGATTAAACTTTCAAGGGGAAGCTACTTAAAACAATGTAAAACTAATCTGGAATAAAATGCATGCAAGTAATTAATAAGTAAATAATAAGTTAACATATATCGTACAATATCTTTGGAAATAAGCATTCTATATATATTAGATAGACTTATTAATTAATTTTGTAGATTCAAAAGTGTACATGTAAAATACTGTTCTGTTTGACGAAAGTTAAATATGAAATTCTGTTTGCATAAATTCATCAGAACGTTGTGTGCTATCTTATGATCTTAGACTGTATATTCATTACTTTCACTTTTTTTTACATTTATGCCTTGATTATGAAGAATGTTTGTTTGGCTCTGTTAGAACCAAAGAAATTTGACCTAGATTTCTCTTTTCATTTTATAGACTAAAGCTGTAGTTTCCTAAGAGACGATTTTTCTTATGCACCGGTGAACATTTTTATCTGTATTATTAAGGCATACAGTCAATAGCGACAAACAAAGGTCGGCACTCATCTCCGTAAATGTTACGCGTGGAATAATTTTACATATTTGTACGTAAGATTCACACCGTGTAAAGCTTATATATGTGTGGCATTTAACACCTTCACAAATCAACTTATAATGATCACCTCCACGCTTAGGTCGAGCTATAGCTTACACCTTCAAGAGGTTAAGTCGACCTATATTGACACATTCACGAGCTTAAGTCGACTCATAAAACATTCACGAACTTAAGCCGACGTATAATAAACACCCTCACGAGCTTACGTCGACCCATAAAACATTCACGAGCTAAAGC
Organism: Cyclina sinensis; assembly: GCA_012932295.1. NCBI lineage: Eukaryota > Metazoa > Mollusca > Bivalvia > Venerida > Veneridae > Cyclina > Cyclina sinensis. Next base: position 16,122,344 of record JAAONU010000003.1, on the reverse strand, counting down.
CGACATATAGTTAAAACTTTACGCATAAAACATTCACGAGCTTAAGTCGACTTAAAGTTAACACCTTTACGAGCTAAAGTCGACTTAACACTTAGAATTAGCCGAGTTAAAGTTAACAACTCAACTAGCTTGAACCGAGTTATAATTAAAATCTTCGCTATCTTATACCGAGTCTTTGTTGTGGCTGGTTTGATGTTTTCAGATTTGATTTCTGACAGCTCTGAACCGACTTTGAAATTCACTAGAAAATTGCTCAATACATTTTCATGTTAATAGACAGGATGGCGTGATATTCATATTTCTATTCTTATAATGGAAGTGTATTTCTTTTTTAAAGAACACATTATTTTTGAATATATACCTCTTTGTTTTTGTTTGCTAGAATTCACAAATACTTTAAAAAATGAAGCGATACAATAACTCGTGATGCGTTACCTAAGCTGTAGCTTTGCATAAAGAAAACAGAAAAGAAAAACTTTTAGAGAAATGATAAATGTGATGGCAGTCAGAAAGCTTTAATATTAGGTCGTTTCCTGTTAAGCCTCCAGTCTGTTATGTTTTTAGTGTCAGCATATATAAACCTGTCTATGGGCATAGGTTTCTTTAATCAAGAAATAATAAATATGTTACTGTTTTTTATGAGTGAATAAAATATAGGCAGGAGTTCGGATGCGTAGGAATTAAATCACGAGTGCGTAGCACGATTGATTTAATTCCGCTGCATCCGAACGACTTAAATGGCTATCCATCCAAAAATGGTTCTACAACACCTCTGTATATAAAGATTAAATTTATCTGTTGAAATGAGATTTTTACTTGCACCTTGACATCGTGTAAAATTCATTCAATATGATTCACATTTCATTCATTTGAAAGAATACGGAATATCCTTAATTTTAGGGTATGCCTTCTTAAGTCCAGAAGGGTAACCTGCCCTAGAGTGTCATAACTGTGCTCGAAATTTGTTCTGTTTTGTAGAATGCGGCTAACAAAAAGGAAGGAAACTACACGTGGCTTACTGACGCTTGTTTTAGTGATAGGAGGCTTCCAGCTGATCTATCTGTATTCAAATTCAGGTAGGCTGATCTCTATTTTGGCACAATCGAAACCGTCTACGACAACAATACACAAGAACGACAAAAACTGTCCAGATTTGTCTGATGGATAAGGCTTTTTTGATGTAATTTATATTAAGGCGAAGACTCGTCCAAATATATCTTGACATTGTACTGAACAATGTTAATAGTCTACACTTGATGAAGAGCACGAGGCATTCAAGTCTTGAAAAAATATATGAAAGCTCATATATTAGATTTCTTTTAGAAGCAAATTAGGTGCGACTGGGCACTAACCACCAAAAATGTTTGTTCATTAAATTACGATACTTCGACCAAGTTGTAGTATCCGCATCTTTACTGCGGCTCGTTTGATGTTCTGATTTCTGGCAGCTCTGAGATGTCGTAGAAATTATCTACCCCAAGACTTTCGAACATAACTGATCGTCAAAACATCTGTTCAGCTTCTTTAAAGTTAATTTCAACGTCGTTTCAGTGCTATCACAAAACTTAAAGAAACACATGAAACAAGACTCAGGAAAAATGCGGAGTAATACGGCAATATCTCAAACAGCAGACATTAAAAAGTGTCTCAATCGTAAAATCTCCCTTGATTTAAAATTAAATAATTGACCTTTAACGTATACATATAGTTTTCATTTGTTTTGCCCGCCCGGATATAACTGACATGAAACCAACTGACTTTTTCAATTCATGGACATCTGAAAATTAATTTTTCAATGCCAGAGGAAATCATCTGAACTAAGATATTCTGTTTTTGTATGTATGCATTACTATGAAATATACATTTTATTATATGATGGAGCCAATTCTCACAAATTGGCAAAAACAAAACACTTTTTGATTTTGGCCCTTTCTTGCCATTGAAATAGCTTTTAACTGTTTAAGGGATCAGCTCTTTTAATATAGTGCTAATATCATTTACAGTATCTCTATAGTGATTCGAAAAAGAGAACATTTTTTCTTTGAATGCTATTGCAAAATGTTAGCGCAGACATTTCTCCTTTTGACAAAGAAAAAATTGGACATTTCATATCTGTAGTCAAGCCATTTTGTAGGCAATATTCCAAGAAGAAATTGATCGACTTAGCGCGTCCTTTGTATGCAAACATTCCGTCGAGATTATAAGGTAGTTCAGTCAGAAGTCACAGTGATTAGATTTTTAGAAGTATATCTTAAGTTGTCCAGTCGATTTTACATCGATATGAGTTTCGCTTTCAGCCGAAAGTAAGAATGGCAATACATATAATAACAAAATGTAAACCTTGTCTGCAGACAGAGCAGCAGGATAAAATGCTTTTAAATTATGAGTTGATCACAAAGATGTTTCCATAGGTTGCCATATCGACCATTTTTATATTTGTTTTTAAATTTATAGCTGGAAATATGAAAATCTATAATCATATCTTTCAGATTTTAAATCTGCAACCGAAAGCCAGTCAGGCAGAAAGGAATTAGGGAGATATTACACAAACCCAGTGAGTATTTTTTGCCTCACCATAAATTTTAATATCTGGATATGCAGCTATCTTTAGCTTACATAGTTTGGCTTGTCTTCGTACGGCCGTACGTACAAAGGCTTTCGAATGATGCATATTTTTGTACGACCATTTCGATAGCAATTTTCCTGCTTTATTTGCTATATTCTAGGCAAAGATCAATAAAAGTTATATGCTTAAATATACAAGTGCCAGTTCTGTTACTTAAATCTAACATTATTATCTGTTGCCTGTGAGCCTCCTGTCTTTCAAGTAGCTCTAAGATTGATTATTATATTTATGGTAAGGTTAATTTCTGAACGGCAACTGAATAAAATAATGCCTTCGTTTGTCTTCTCCTGGTTTCATGAAAAAGTATGGCACAGAATATACGATATCTTACTTAACACAGTTACATGTTTAATGCCTGCCTTACATGAATTATTCACTAGTTTTACTTATTTGCCCAGAAAAACCTACTTGATTGGCACAGGTGATTGATTAGTACCTGCAAGAGTAGAAATTAGAAAAGCCTGTGATTGCTCTGTTAATTGATGGAATTGTTAGACCTTTTGCGAGTGACAATATCTAAAACAATGAGCTGACTAGTAAATGTCAACCAAATCATCGAAAATCAACAACAACAAACATGTAAACGAAATCCAAACTTAAAATAGCATGCCTTACAACATCTGTTTGACCACTTTCCTTTCATTTATAGCATATGCTAGAGCAGACGTCAGATATAATTGTTGTGGTAACATGACTGCTCAAAATAACTACCCTCATGGTTACATAATAAATAGGGGAGACAGAAACTGAAAATAGACATTGAGAACATGTGGACATGTAGCTTACAGACGATAAAACATCTCCGGTAAAATGCATTGTTACCATGGTCATATACGAACGACTTATCTGTACAGTGCTAATTAATTCAATTTTGACTTAATGACCAACAGGTTGTTCGCCGTGTTGTTCTCCCGAGGCAAGCATTTGTATCTGCATTTGATAGAGAGACCACGACTGAAGGGGGAAAGACAAATGCAACAACGCATGTCGTTTCCAGAGCGACGTTTGAGAATCTACACAATAATGAGGTCCTTTTTCTGCCTCTCAAATATTCTCCGAAACGATTCATTCCGCCATTACATGATCCCTTAATGCGTGGCTTCAGACGAAAAAGCAAAGGTAGGTACAACCTGATTAAAAGGAATTTAAATAATTCAAAATAACTACCGGGGTTCGTATAAATGAATAGAATCGATATATATTTGCAATGCAATAAAATGAAGAGAAACCTTCGGTTCAAATGAGACCGGTGGTATTCCATTGACTTCTACGCTATATAAGCTGGACTAGTAAACAAGGGTTCGCGAAATCGACCTCCGCTCCTTCACTAACATGACTAATTCTTTTGGATGAGACGTTAAACCGAGGTCCAATGTATCAATGTTGTACACAGAGCATGCAAAAAAACCAGGGTTGTCTCTGAAAATTGATGCTCTCTGTATCTTGCATTATCCCCCACAACATAAAATCTCTGCAGGGGGCGTCGGTCATATGGGCAATCGGTACCGGCGATAAATAAAGATAGATAGAGGAAGCGGACTATATTGCAGCTATGTTTATCGTCGGTTGAAAGAAACATGTTGTATATGCGTCATTATACAGTGGTACTTAGAAAATTTACGCTTTCCTCCGTGTTCATACTGGCATTCGTTGCAAAACGTCAGCGTAACTTTTTTCTTAACATTAAATAAACTTGTTCTGAAGAAATACCATAAAACCAATATTAAGGTCATAATGTCCAGAACTTTATATCTTTATATACAATGAGTAACAAATCTTGATTTTCTTCTTTGGTTCTAGGATTTCTGACAATCGGAATACCTTCTGTTCGAAGACGAAACGCAGAAAGTATCTACTTATACCAAACACTGCAGTCGTTGATCAACAATACAAGCGCAAGGGACAGAAGGGAGGTAACTGTTGTAGTCCTACTGTCAGATCGCAACAACACTTATAACAACGATATTGCTCGTGGTGTTTACTCGCGATACCAGAGTTTCTGCGATGAAGGATTTATAAGAATAATCAAGGCCCCAGAAACAATGTATCCTAACTTCAAGAACCTGAAACGTACATTATACGACAAAAAGGAAAGGGTTCATTGGAGAACGAAACAAAATATAGACTTCGCTTATCTGTTCTTGTATAGTAGGAATATATCTGACTATTATATTCAGTTGGAAGATGACGTTTTAAGTGCAAGGAATTTTTCAAGTCATATTCGGAATCAGATAGTTGGTACTTCCGAACCATGGTTTATGTTGGAATTTTCAAGATTAGGTTTTATAGGGAAATTATTCAAAGACGGAGATACAGAATGGGTGGCCCATTTCTTGCTCTCTCATTTCGACAAGACCCCGGGGGATCTGTTACTTGGGAAAATGCTACGATTGAAAGGACAGAAAACTCCTATGTATTCCCAGTATAGCCTTTTCCAGCATATTGGAAAATTTTCGTCTTTACAAAATAAAATGATGCCTTCTATTGATTCACATTTCAAAGATGCAGACAAAATTGATCTGCCAATAATGGCTTTACCGAAGGGGAAAAACCCTCCAGCAAAATTTGTAACCTCGTTTGAAGCCGTACCCGGTTACTTCCCCTATTTTGCATACGATGGCGACGCGTCGACATTTTTTTGGGCAAAGACGCCAAAAAGATATAATTATTTTGCGTTACAATTTGAGAGCCCTCAAATGTTCAAACGTATAATCATATCAACAGGCGATCCGAAAAGGAAAACGGACTCCTTGTTAAACAGTGCGCTGTATGTCTCAAAACAAAGAAAATGTGCCGACTACTTTCATCTCGCTGATTTTGTAGACGGTGAAATAGATACAAAAGCAATGGGAATTAGGGTGCCGGATGCTATCATGTGTTTGAAAATTTTACTGAAAAATTCCAGTAAGACGTGGGTGATTATCCGAGATATAGTGCTCATATAGTGCTCATATAGTGCGTCTTACCATTGTCAGCTTACTATACTGAAATATAATCCGGGCAAATCTGAGCAGAAATTGTTTAATGATTATTGAGATATATTCTTTTCATAAAATCATAAATTATTCATCAGCAATATTGTCAAGGTCGTCTAAACTCATTTCTTACATCATATAGAGAAAAGCTGTAACACACAGAATACTGTAACTAAGGCAATACAACAATATGTTGTTCCATTGACGAAACATCACAATTCATTTTGCAAGACAATTCAATTCAATTCAATTCAAATAGTTTATTTACGTCTGATCACATGTACATCATAAATATCACATTCATAATAGAATTAATAAAAGTACACATGCCATTCAATACAGAATTATATGAGACGAGTAAGCAAAGCTTACTAAAGTAAATATATTAAAAGTCATATTTACTTTTACACATTATACACAAAACTTAAAAAAAAAATATAGGGAATGTTGTGAATCTCACCCAGTCTTTAGATCTTGTAAGATAGGATAAGATAAGGAACATGTATGGTAAGTTAAGATAAAATGAGTTCGGTTCCAAGCCTTCAAGTTAAAGAATTGAAAAAAACAAATTAGCTCATGGGCTTGTAAGACCGACTGATATATCGGCATGCTTATATGCTTATTCACTGGCCTGATTTTAACCAGTTTTTATTGGAATTAAAAAGGTAAGAAGTATAAAAATCCAGATTAAGAACACTATTCCTGACCAATAAAGTAAGCCCACAACTAAAAGATTCACAACATTCTCTGACCTATCTAAAAAGGTTATCTACAGTAAAGTAAAAGACGTCTGTGTTTTAAAATAATAAAGCAGGCTTTGGCTGAATATTTAGTCATACATTGATTTGCAAAAAGAGTATATAGTTTCTCTTCATCAGATAAGTTGTCAAAATTACTATCAATTGTCCTAACAGACTCAAATAGTTCTTCCCTGAATTGTACATATAGTGGACAGTGTAACAAAACATGTATTTCATCTTCAACCATATCAATACAATTAAAACAGGTTCTTTCATGTACTGACAAATTTTCAAACCTGCCTTCCAGTCTTATTGGTGGAACACCACATCTAAATAAAGCCATAGCTCTTCGGTAATGAAATGGCAAATGTTTGATTCAGTTTCAAAGACATTTTTGAATATTCTATACGTTCTTAACTTATTTCTACCATTTCCTGAAACTGATGACTCTTGTTCAAGTGATTGTTTCCATTTATCAACTTCTATATCAAAAATTTTCTTTTCAATAATAGTTACAACTGCTTTAGTATTCACTTTTATTGTATTAAAATAAATCTTCGTCATCAAACTTAACTCCAATACCAGATACTTTTATGACAGTAACTAGGTCATTGATGTATAGATTAAAAAGAATTGGCGACAAAGGACACCCTTGTTTAAGACCATATTTGACTTCAAACCAATGTGATTCAAACCCCAAAGTCTTATACAGCACTGTACATCTTTATAAAGCGACATAACGGCATGAAGAAGTTTGCCTTGCAGACCACTTTTACTTATTTTTGCCCACAACAAAAATCTTGGAATAAAATCGTATGCTTTTTTGCACAAATCTATAAATGCAGTAAATGTTCTTTTTTTCAAGAGTTTTCTTGCCTCTATAATATTTGTTAAAGTATGGACATGATCAATTGTGCTTTTACCTTTTATAAAACCATTCTGTTCATCATAAATTATTTCATTTGACATACACCATTTACTGATACGTTCATTCAATACATTACAGTATGCTTTATAAATGGAGGAAGCTAAGGTAATACCTCTGTACGTCAGAGGATCTCTTGGGTCAGATGTTGATGATTTTGGAACTGGGGTTATAATTCCTTTGGACCAGGCAGATGGTACCATACCAGTATTATAGCACTAATTGAAAACATTTACAAGCGTGTAAAGGGCTGAATCATTTTTCAAGAGCTCCTATAACATAGATGTCAGGAAAATAATGATGAAAACAGTGTAATACAAATACCTTTGAGTAGACATTCGCTTATTATTGTTCGATTAATGTCTAACTATTACACAGATTACAGTTAAAAGAGATTTTTTAAATGAGTAAACCTTTCTGGCAATACCTTATTTTATAAAACCAGTTATTAATGTATGTAAAGGTGCATAAGATCTTAATAATAATTTTGTTGATGAAAAATAATGATGCCAAGAGAAACAGGATAATATTTTTGACCAATCTGAATGGAATCATACATAAGAAACATATATTTCAAAACGCATATATATAGTTGGATTTTTAACCCTTAGCCTGCTAATTATCTTAAATGGACTTGTCCATCTTTTAATTTTGACTGATCCATTTATTGTTTACAGGGGTGCTTATTGAAAATTTACCGACTGAATGACGAATAGTGCAACCCTGATCAGAATCCACGGATGTGCAGGCTGATCTTGGTATGCACTGATCGCAAAGGCAAATACAATTGCCGCCAGCAGGAGAAGGGTTAAAATCTGTAAAGATTCATATATGCAATGGCTGTAATTACAAATTATGCATAGAATACTTGGCACAAATGTTTTATTGTACAAAATAGAACAAATATAGTTCTGAATTGTGTACCTTTTGTCAGCTTTTGAAACCATATTCATTAATATCAGCAATGCTAATGTACTCAGCTTGTAATTACTGAGATGTAGAAGCTTTGTTTACTTTATGATGTGAGATTTTTTAAAACTCTTTTTTAGGTATTAAAGCATAAATTTAATCATCTTATAATGGGCTGTGTGTAGAAATAAAAACAAAAAAGGAAAAATGGTTATGGCTTTTTTGGGGAGGAAGTTATGTTCATGGATGCTCTAGTCTAGAAGGAAAATATATGTATAAGTAAAATATTGGTATTTTCCTCTGCAAAATGTTTTTTTCCAATTTTCTAAAAAAAATTAGGCATTGTTGTTTGATACAATGACATCATTTAAGATAGAGAAGAAATTTTCTATTTAGCTCATATCCATGTAACCGTTTTATTATATTTTACTGTTAACTGACTATATACTGTGGATATAACAGAGTTCTAAGTGTCAATATAAAGAGAAAAAATGTAATGCGCTTTCTCTGTTTCATTAATAGTACAAATAACTACCTTTATAAATGATAAATACATATAAATACTTGAAACATATTTTGTAAGTTAGTTAGGAGCGGATGTGGTCCAGTGGTAACGCGCTTGACTGGTTTACCAGGGGTCCCGAGTTCGATTCCCCGCTCCTCCACTAAAATTCATAATAGTCTTTCGGATGAGACGTTAAACCGAGGTCCCATGTATCAGTGCTATACACTGAGCATGCAAAAGAACCAGGGTTGTCTCTGGAATGGGATGCTTTCTGTATCTTGCACTACTCCCACAACATAAAATAACTAATCTCTCAGGGGGCGTCGGTCATATGGGCAACCGGTACCGACGATAAATAAGCTCAAATAGATAGATGTAAGTTAGTTGGTAAGATCCCCCGACCCCTACTTAACCATTGTTGACTGGAATTATAAACGGTGCTATCCAGGTGGGACAAAATGTATTGTTTGATTTATGTTTGAAAGGATTTAATCCTTTTTTTTCTCAGCCTGATTCTGATGAATAGTCAGAAGAAAGCTTGTTAAAAGTTTGTGAAAATATAGTTGGAGAACTGTGATTAAACAACAATGATATATGAGATACTGCTTCATCTGATCTGTGTAACCCTAATTTGTTCATTCGTTACTTTATTGATTTCTAAGCTACAACATTAGAATTTTTGTATAATTTTGTTTGCACATAACAGCATTTACTATGTTTATCATTACCTTGACCTATTGACATACTTTCTGTTTTTGAAGTTACATCGATGAAATTTTGAACTTGTGTATAGTTTTGCATGTGAATTTAAACACTGACTGTGGCTGACCATGACCTTATGACTTACTTTTTGAATGAACAGAAAAGATTTGTAAAATGGGCCTGCCCAAGAGGTCACCAGTTACTAATCAAGATGATTTTAACAGAGTATAAAATCTGGTGATCTGAGATCAGGGTCCAAGTAATAAAATTGCCATTTATTCAACCTAATTTTGGATGTCTTGGTATGCTTGCTGTATTTGATTTGGCCTTGATGTTTAGAGCCGTGGTACACAGATGGCATGAGCAATATAGGGTCATCATAGCTCTCTTGTTTCATAATTTCATGCTGAGGCATCACGTACGAGTTGTTTGTAAACTATATGTCATAATTTGGGAATAAAATTCTGTTTTTAAGATACACAATTTTTATGTATATGTTACAAACTAATCATACATTGTACCCCTTTTCGATCTGGCAAACAAAGCAAAACAGATGATCATCTAACATGAGAATGGCCTAGAAATATCACATCCACACGCACTCGAGAAATGATACTGGCCGTACTGGCATCCTATAGGGTTTTCCATGTTTTATACAATATATCGAAGAAAAGTTACATTTAAATACCGTGCTAGTCGGTAACTTAGTTACTGCATGCTACGGTGGCTGATTTCGGACATTTCGTTGTTTCGTTCTGTCGCGCGCGCCAATACGAAACAACGACATTTTAAAGTTTCGAAGTTTCGTTTTGGCGCACGCGACACAACGATACAACGATAAACCGCGCGCGCGACACAACGAAACAACGACACTATGAACGCGATAAAACGATACTCAGAATCTCGTCTTGTCGTGCGCGCGGTTTCAGTTTAATGTCGTCTTTTCGTTCTGTCGCGCGCGCCAATACGAAAAATCGAAACATTTTAATTGTCGTTGTTTCGTTCTTTCGCGCGCGCCCAAACGAAACTTCCAATCTTTAAAATGGCGTTATTTCGTTCCGTCGCGCGCGCCATTACGAAATAACGCATGTCCCTGAATAAAGAAACAGAATTGTAACTTTCTTCAAAGATTAAGTTGTTTTAACTAAACTGCACACTGCACGGGTACAAAATAATGCCTTTAAATCTTTAAATAAAGTTTTGTTTCTTCTTTGAATAAATTTAACTTCTGTGTATATGGCTAGCAACGTTAACCCATTATGGCAAAAGCCTCGGCAATAACAATGTTTACTTGTATTAAAGATTTTCAAGCAGTCTCACTTTTGAAACAATATGGCGTGAATTGCCTTTTGAGTACTTCAGTTTTTGATTATTGGCATTGCACATTTTTGAAACCCGGAATAATTCCCTTTTAAGGTAACTGTCTAACATGCGAGCCAAGTCGATTAATTCCGTCAATAATTAATATTTGTCCCATCATATGAAAAAACACCGTATTAGAAAGTATGAAAAGGTACAGTAAGATGCAGATGTTGTTCTGAAAGAACAGCCCCACTTTTACCTCACCTGATTGATAGCTTAAGAGGACTATAACGATCAGCTAATGTCCGTCGTCTGGCGTCCGTACGTCAACAATTTGCTTTACAGACGTCTCACTTGAAACCACTTAGCCTATTTTATTCACACTCCACCAGAATGTTTCTTTTTTGATTCTCTTTCAGATTTGTGAAATGTATTGCTTTCAATCCAGAACTCTGGTTGCTATGGCAACAGAAAGGAAAAAAACACTTTTAAGCTCTTCTTCTCAGAAACTTCTCGCCCGATTTGGAAATAATTTGACATGTGATGTAGTAATCCATGAAAAAAAATGTGGCTGCATGACTATAGGAGAAACTTTTAAAGTCTTCTTTTCTGAAACCGTTTAACCGATTTAAATTAATTTGGCACAGACGTTCTTTGGGTGGCCCTTTCCAAAATAGTGAAATTTGAACAGAATCGTGAAAGATATGCATGACCACCATTACGCGCACCCCCACCCTACCGCGGGCAAAACTTTTTTCATATTTTTTTTTAATATAGCACATGACAGTAGCTTGCCGCCGACCCTCACCCTCCCTCCTCGCACATTGTTTGATAGCTTTTTTAAGGTGAGTGACCCATGACCATTTGGTCCTCTTGTCCACCTTATTGATTCATCGGAAGCAGGCGTTGACAAATGAGACTGGAAGGCTTTTTCTGCTCGAGCGCTGATTGATATTAACCATTTAACAAATTTTTACGATTTTAAAGGCACCTTGTTTCCAGCAGCTATTTTTATCTTTATCATTATTAAATCCGTGACATTTTATTCATTGCCTTCTACATGCGTAACATCGACAACTTAAATTCCACTTCCCTGATATAAAAGAAAGAACGAGAAAAAAGCATTAAGGAGATTATTCCCCCCCCCCCCTGAAGAACACTTATCCATATTACTTCAAAAATGCGTTGTATGTTAAAAATGTCAAGACCCATTTCCCTATGAATTTTACATCTGCAGTGAATTTTAATTTGGGAATTTCAATTTCTAGTGTTTTAGACATCGACTTTAAGATGCAAATACTTCGAGATACTTATAATTTAGCATGCTATCATAATAAAACACTTAACAGTTTCATCACTTACTTAAACGTTGTATATTTTCAAGTTTAAAAAATAAGGAATAAGGAAAATTCGGTATGCTTGTTTTTCGTCTCTCCACTCATACGATTTAAAAACGGAGAGGTGATGGAAGATGTTTATAATGTGCAGAGTACATTCTGTCAAGTAATTGCCAATATTTTTGCAAATTGTTGTTTTGACTGTTTGGATGGAATTATGAGATATTACGAACATGCTTTCAGTTTGTACTCACCGTAGCGTCCTGCATTCTCGTACATTTAAATTTTTAATAGATTCATAGGTTATCAAATCGGTCTAGTATGCAGTTGATTATTGTCAAAGATCTTTTCTTGCCTGATAAAACTACAGCAGCACAAGGACTGACGTACAAAGAAAATATTAAAGCCTTGGGATGAGGTTACGTTCTCATAACATCCACCTTATAGAGAGGGAGAATGCTAAACAATATTCTTGAGGCTATCATTATTTCTTTATTAACTCGTGTGTTTTCATTGCAAAATGTATAGTTTCTGTATTTGTTTTCTTTCACATAAACCACACAATTTTAATGTCAATGTCACCCTGAAAATAATAATAATAATAATGATAATGATTATAATTATGATTAAAGGTTTGACAGACAATTACCCTTTGTAAATTTCCAAGTTTATTTCGTATTTCTCAAAATCTACAAGGTACATAAAGTATGTATACACATATAGGTGTTAACTCAGAAAACAACATAAATATATTTTCGCCAATGAAATAGGCGTTGAATATTGTGAAAACCTTGAATGACTGGCTGTCATACATAATATTTACAACTATAACGGAATATATATTTTCATTTAAATCCATTATAACAGTGAAAGTACTCTTTAGTGCTTATCATCTACATTATAATGTGACCGTCATCTTGGTACTTTGACCGCTAATGTTATGTGACCAGTGGTAAAGATTACCATCTTGTTAACATTTTAGTCTTTCCAAAAATTTTGATATTCTTAATATCAAAGATGTTTATGTCTATATAATTTCGTTGAATGCTGTTCATAACTGTTTTTGGAAGTTAAAATAAATATGGCTCATATTTATATTTCAATGTCATAAATTGTTTAAATTATATTTTATGTTTGATAATTCCCATTAAGATATAACCTTTGGTATATGCAATAAAGATTACTGTATGGTAAGCATTTTTTTTAAAATCGTGATTACAGTTCTACATTCTTACGAACATGAAAGTCAAATGTAGGTTACTACTCCATTAAAGGAACATTACTGTCTGATATCAAAATTACTTTTAAAAATATATGAATACTACATATTGCTCCAGATGGTAGGCGGGCAATCTGTCAAATGAGAGGGCCTGTATTTTTAGGTTTAGGTTGTGTGACTAATAATGCTGCAAGTTACTGTGCATCAACATTTTGTTTTTACATATCGGTGTGATTACACTTTCTAATGTCTCACTGATGGAACTATTTTATTTTCTTTGCTTTTTGACTGTGACTATTTGTACTATTGAAACAGCACATAAAGGTATGGCTTATCTTGTTTACTATAAAATATATTGATAATAATAATAATAATAATAATAATAATGATAATTCCAAATTGTGTTACCCTCTTATTCCGTCCTGTTTTCTTTTCTTTTTCAAATTATTAACCAGTAATACAAACAGTCACTTTCCGCATCTTATAGTTTTAAGGGATTCCAACACATTCAGTATACATGAAACATTTCTAAAACATTCAATATATTAATGCGCCCACACTGGTGTATATACATATTTGGGCCATATGCAGGGACGATAAGTAGACACACATGCTATTTGAAAGTAGATGAACTACGGCTCTTTTTCTCGTTTTTATGATGGCTTCCTTCAAGATAAGTTATTCTGTTAACATTCAAGTACACTACTTATGTTTGCTATGTTTAAAAATGTCAAAATTAAGGATGAGTAAATTGCTCTAATATCTCTAATAGATCTTTCCTTTACACACTCTTTGTCTTAAGTAGAGAACATGTTCATGATGTATTAAAAACGTATTTTCCTTTAACCTTAAACACACAAATCTAAACCTCCTTTTCCCAGGTATAATTATTAATATATGTACCTGCTGTTCTACATAGTCTGGTTCCCGTCCCACAACGTAGTGGTACGGGCAAACATTCCATAATTTTTAAATAAAGTCCCCTGCTTTTCAAAGATTTACCATACAGTCATAACACTACATGCTTATTATTCATATGCTATGGCACACCTAAATCAGCTTTTGCTAGAAACCTGTAAAACGATACAATTTTTTCAGTATTCAGCTCATACGGCGTCCTACTGAGCTTCTACAGTCGAAACAACTCACATAACCTGCTTTCATTAGTTTTGAATTTCAAGCTCCTACTTCACAATGAGTGCATTTCAATACTGTTCAATAATGAAAACATCAAAAGGACCTCATCCTGACCATTTCTGAATGCCCATATCCTCATGTATTAATTAATTTAGAATTCAACAATATAATGCATTATACCCTGTAAGTAATAATTTCTACACGACAAGTTCGAATGTGGCTGAAAAACTGGTATGTGCTACCTTTGCTCCAAAGAGAGCTAATTTAATATGCAGATTGCAGAGATTAAACAGGTGACAGTCATTCAGACGAAAATGTTGACGACACTAAAAGCGACTGACACAGAATTTAGCTGATTTTGTTTTCTTTAGAATTTAAGACAACTTAATATACTATGGTAAAAACATAATATTATGCTTCTATACACCATGAAAAATGAAAAACAATGTTTGATTTTAACAGGATTCGAATCCATGACTCTTCGGTCGGTAAAATATAGAGCGACGATCTATACCATTGAGCCACAGAGACTATTTTTTTCAAAATTCGTCAAAATTAATATTATAACTGAAGTATTTACCCCGTGACTAACGTACAATGCGTATGGAACTGCAGTTAAACCTCACGATTTGTTGCCCATCTATCTAGAACAAGTCTCCAATAATCTTTGTATGGATGATCTGGTCGAAAATGAAAATTCAGGGAAACGAAAAATTATCATTAAAGCGACTGACTTGCAGATGGGCCGACGATGAAAAAAAACAAAAACAAAATAATGGGTGTAACCTGCGACCTCCAATAACTACAGTGAGATAACCTTGACACACATTCTTCTACATGAAACGATGCTAATCCCTAGTCGAGACTATGTTCTGCATCAGAGTCAGTTTAGAAAATATAATCTTCTTGAAAGGACACGCTTAAAACGCATATCAAAAATCCTTTGTGAGTCCTGTAATATTTACGTAATAGGTCGTACAAGAGTATCCGACGATGTTATTTCAGAACAGTCCCGTAAATACAAATGTCACTAAATTTTTAACACGGCGATATCCTGCCTTTTCATATACGCCCTATCCTATGGTTATTTTCTAGTATAGCAGAAGGAAATTAAAGTATAATAGCATTGATTATTTCGATAAAAATACATTTGAAACTTTATAATTCTCATTGATGTCCCTGTTCAGACCATTGAAAAAACTCAACACACTTAAAACTACAAGTGGCAATCCTCCGATGGGGCCTTTAAAAACACTACTTATAGACGCCGAGCTCATGAGCGGATCCAGTAATAACAATTGTAAGCAGGACGGAATGAAGAAAAGAAAGAAAGAAAGCCTAGAACGACTAGAAGTGACTGTTACAAGTACGTGACTTGCACGATAAATACACGAACATACATACGCCTTAGTGAGAATAAATACATAAAACTGTATGATCTTCAAACGGAAGAATAGGAAAATGAAATCAAATGATATTGGCTCACTCTGCTTTCCAAAATATCAAAGCGCGAGCTATAGTACTCTGGTAAAGCAAAAACTGATCCGCTTTACACGTAGGTTATATGGTCGTTAAGGTAAGGGTCACCATTTAAACTTTTTTTTAATTATTATTCTGAGAGGTAAGGGTATACAAATGTAACAGCACAACTGTTTTAAACTTCTAAAACTGGTGGAGCATTAGTTATGTGTTTGTTCCGGTTACCGAGCGGGTCGTCAGATATGTATGTATATCCACCACAATGGAAATATTAGTTTTTACTTATTATTTTATGTTTTCCAGTGAATTATAGTGAAATAAATCTGATAATCCACTGTTTTAAAACTGTGGAATACCATTTTTATTTTCACTTTTTTAGCCGAATTACTTTTTTAAATGTTTTGTAATTTTCTAAATTTTTATTTGACAATTGCATATTTAGATAAAGTTAATTGTTTTTTTTAGTTTCATTAGATGGTATAGACAGATAAGATGTTTGAGATGCTTGTATTTTAAATAAATGTCAAAACTATTTTCTATTGCTTTAAGATTGGAAATAAAGTGGCTATTATTTGGAGCCCTCCACAGGGAACAAGAAATTCTAAGTTTTAGTTTGTCAAGAAAACATAAAATAAAATGTGTTTGTTTCTGTGAATATCTGCTTTTGGTCTTTACTTGTGAAATAAAATAGATATTCCACTGAAACAAATATATCCTCTGTATCTTTTTTGTACCATCCTTGATACATAATGTTTGTTGACATGGCTGAATATGTTTAATTTACATTATATGTTATTTTGTTTTGTTATTTGGTCATGTATCTTTTGTATCGCCATGAAATCTGACATTTTAAATCGAAATAGATTTATCTATCTACAAGTATAAACCTTAGAATAGTTATATCAGTACTGAGCAGAGCGATTTACATTAATTAATATTACGGATTTTAAGACCCCCCCCCCCTCTCCAAAAAAAAGCAGCAGATTACTTTTGCCTCCAGCCCTCCCGTCCCATCCCAACATACCGATGAATGATATTGCATAGCACCTTGAGTCGCCTGTTTATTTAGATTCCAGATCCTCTTAACAAGTTTTGACACTATTTTGTCTTCTGGTTTTAATATTATCATACTACTGAATTTGATTGGATTACTTTCAGAAGAAGGGACAGACTTATGTCCAAAAATAACGCACTTAACTAATGGAAAAGTCGAATATAATTTCACTCAAAAAAGGACTCGGGTAACCTTTGCATGTCAGGAGACATTTTACCTGCATGGCAAAATGCGTGCCAGATGTCAGAGAAACGGTACTTGGAACAACGAACCCCCAGTATGCATCAGTGAGTAATATATTTGTTGACAATACGCCGTCTATCGATAAATTGAGTTTTAACAATTTACTTGTTTCATATTTGCAAATGATAAAATTTACATGTTGTATCAGTATTCTATTTCCGTTTCGGGAAGTCATAATAACAAAGTGACGTCTTGAGCATATTCTGAGATATCTTTGTGTTTGGGCAGTATCTCGCAAAACTTCAAAATCACAAACGTACTTTTCTGTGGTGAAACATTGGTTGAGAGCAATGAGTTTAAATACTAAAAAATTGTAAAACAACATAGAAAACAAATTAATTATTATATTGCTCCGTTGCAAAGCAAAGCCAGTCTGTCGACTCAAAATCCACATATCTGGACCATATACCGGAATAATCTCGTAACACATACTCTCCGAAAGTGAGTATTTGGAACAATATATTATTCCTTTATTCGCTCCACAGTATGAACAAATGTCTTTCATTATACATCAAATCAAAGACTTTTCTCTAAAGTCATTTAAATGCTACATGCTCAAACTTAAATCATTAACCTGGACACCTTTCTTTCTGGAAATCCCCTACCACCACACATTAGAATATTGAAGGCATTTGCAGCCTTTTGGTTGGTTTCTTTTAAAACAGAAGCCATCATGGTCCTTTATTTTCAAAACATGTACAATCAATACTTTTTATGTCTAAGCATTCAATAAGTGTTCCAACTGACAAACCACCTGAAATAAACATATATTATTTAATTAAAAACAATAGACAAGTTACTGTCCCTTTAGAGTTTTGACAACACAGCAGAAATGTTTGCTATTTTGATTTAAGTGAGTATGTCGATTGATAGGCTAGCAGCAAGGGTTGTAGCAATACCGCACATGCCATGGAACATTGTCAGAAATAGTACAGCAGAATTAAAGTTTCAGAAACTATTGTTTTAGACTTGATGATCCCTCTTCAAGTTTAAATTAAAGGGGAAAAAGTTCAAATATTTATTTAAAAGATAGGGATATGAAGTCCAATTCAAGATATTTCTACTACAATCAAGTAATGTCTGTTTTAAGAGAGTACATAAAGTATGAAAATCTAAAGTTCATTCCTCAGTAGCAATGACATAGTACAAAGTAAAAATAGCGTGTGAAGTTTCAAATCATAGTACTTAAAACAATTTTCACCTTCAATATCAAAGCTTTTCGCTTTTAGATTCAAGCATTGCTTGCATTTTGCAGATAATTCTACACCCTTCAGTTTTCCTGTCGTAGTGTGAAGCTCTTGGAACAGAGTTAAAAGCAGTGTTAAAGGCAGCACCGATGCTGAACACATACTCATTTTGCTTTGTATAATTATACTTCTCAAAAAAATTTAAGGACCACTATTTCCTACCATTATTTTGAAATAGTACACGTATTGATAATTTACCCATTGAAGTACAAGTACACATGGGTGTATAGGGTACATGTAGACCACAGTTAATCGTGCGTAACTGCACTGGTAAATTGAGAATTTTGACTTTGTTTTGGTCACCCTGCGATATTGAGTGTTTCTTACCATTCTTTAAAACAGTCGGTTTTGTTGTGTTACTGACTAAACACACTTTTGTGTAAAGTTTGGATAGTGTTAGACTTCAACAGCAATTATGCCTCTAAGGAGACATTTACCGCTTGGTGATATGGAACAAATGGTTGGAATGCTGTTGGCCGGCCAGACTCAACGTCACGTTGGACGTCTGTTTAACGTTAGCCATACTAGCTGTGGACGGCCGTGTGTGGCAGAGATACCTGGATACTGGCTCTGTTGTTGAACGAGCAGGAAGAAGTCGTCCGAGGAAAACAACAGACCGTGATGACTGTTATATTGGTAATATGGATAAACATGGGAGGTTCAAATCCGCTAAAATGTGAATGCACACTTCCGTGTGGCATCTGGGATTCGAATCTGTGAACAAACTGTAAGACACAGACTTTACGCTGCCAGTATTCATGCTCGGAGGCCAGCTTTCCGCTCTCCATTGAAACCAGGCCGCAGGAGATTAAGGTTGGCTTTTTGTCAAGACCACCATAACATTCTACTAACTCGACTCCGATCAGTACTATTTACTGATGAGTCGAAGTTTTGTGTTGCCTTCAATGACGGCAGGAGACACGTAAGGCGGCAGAAAAATGAGCGATTCAAGGACTGTTGTATCCAGGACCACGATAGGTTCGGTGGCCCGTCAGTACTTTTTTAGTGTGGGGTCTCCTATGATGGTTCTACTGACTTGTACGCCATCAAAAACGTTGCTTTGACCGGTGTTCGCTATCGAGATGAGATCTTTGATACATTTTTGCGACCTTATGCTGGTGCTGTGGACCAGAACTTTGGGTTAATGGACGATAACGCTCGTCCGCACCGGGAATAGGAATAGAACGTACGGACTGGCCTGCCCGCTCTCCTGATCTTAATCCAATAGAGCATGTACGGACATACTCCAGCGACGGATCAGTGCGCGGCCAGCTCAATCACAGACCCGGGAGGACCTTGCACAAGCGCTTACTGAGGAGTGGGCAAGAATTCCTCGTCCTGCAATCAGGAAACTGATTCGCAGCTTTAATTCCAGGTGTTGTGCTGTGATTGACGCGCGAGGCGGTAACACGCGATATTTACTTTACTTTGTGTGTGACTTTCAACATGTAACATTGCTGTTTTTAAAATTTCATGCCCCACACACCGATATGCAAACGTTCAAATTTCAGCAGTGACCACACCTTTTAATCTCACATGTGTTTACTATGTTATATGCTATTACGTACTTTTACAATTGTAAACTACAGATATCACGTAGTTCATATAATAAACTGGTTTGTTTGTAGTAATTAAATTGATGAAATTATGGCCCTTTAATTTTGTGGCCCTTGAATTATTTTGAGGAGTATATTATAAATTACCAAGTTTCAGCTGTATGAAGTTTAAATTTGCTCCAATACGGCGATATAAATTAAATTAAAACC
This sequence comes from Cyclina sinensis, assembly GCA_012932295.1. NCBI lineage: Eukaryota > Metazoa > Mollusca > Bivalvia > Venerida > Veneridae > Cyclina > Cyclina sinensis. Next base: position 16,102,178 of record JAAONU010000003.1, on the reverse strand, counting down.
ATACCAGAAACAGTGTCGTCAACGTGGGCACTTGTAAGAATTGCACGCCGTGAAACAATGGCGCGAATAAAAACCGTCCGCAACGTACTGAAATTTTGCCGTTTCGAATAAAACTTTTTCGGGTCGGGGGAAAAACAGGGTCGTTCGGGTAACCGGAACCACAACATTATTTTGTTTTGGCCTTTTCATCATTATATCGTCTTTAGTGCATCGTCTTTTTCCCAGGTGTACACTATAAATGTGGAAACAATATTAAAACTCTGACATACTGAAAAAAGGTGATCGGCGTAGATACTGTATGTTCAGATATTGAACGCGTGTCCTATTTAAACAAAACAAGAAATGTTAAGTTTGATGCTGACAGTGTCAACATCATTTTCAATTAATTAATTAGATATGCAGTCAGATCTATTATAGATCTATTTAATTTAATATAATTTTTGGTAAAAACGTTATGGTATTTACTTTACAGCTGTATGTTATTTCTATTACATTATTTCCACACGTTGTGGTAATTACAGGGTCAGAAATTAATACGGATTGAAAGTCTATCTGTCATGCCATAAATTCAAAATGTAGACACTTACAAAGTAGGTATGTCACAAAAAAATACCACGAGAACTGGGAAAAGCTAATCAAGAAAGATTTTCAAATCATTTCTCTGTACCTCTAAAAGAAACGAACTGAACGGTACAGATGATGTAACACGACGGTCAAGGAAGACCATTGCAACCTTAAATTCACTGTGTAGATTTGTAGATTTGTAGGAAGTAAATGACAGAAAACAATGAACAAAAGTCTGTTGATCATCGAGCAAAACGACTAACGAATGATTAAATTATATTCATACCATGGTCATGTTAGTGTTTATGATAACTGTAAAATTGGCATTTTTATGTAAAATGATACAAGTATTGCATGAAATGGATGTAAATATAAACATTCTTTCAACGTTTTGTAAATCGTATACTCAGATATTTTAATTGATATGATTTAAAACAAATAAAAGTAAGCCATCAAAATCTGGCCATCAAAAACGCGGAGGAGGAGGTATTTCAAAAAGTTTAAACAATATCGTACAGCGTAAAGTTAGTTGGACTACCCTCTGAGAATGTTGTAGTCGGATTAATTCACTCTCACACCGGCATTTTATTGTTATTTTTTGTTTTTTGTTTTGTTTTTTTTTTTTTTTTTTTTTTTTTTTTTTTGGGGGGGGGGGGGGGTCAAGTCAACGATCAATGCTCTGCCAAATTCTGGCCGATTAAGAAAGTCAGTTCTGTGACGTGAGCTTCGATCCGCCTACCACGGCAATTGTAGGTGGTCTAAGAAGAGTCCAGGAAAGTAAACTTGTAAAAGTTATAGTAACGTAAGTCCGTAAACGGATAACGCATTAGCCAACAAATTAAACGTTAACAAGCCTACGTTTGAATAGAAATCATCTCAAACTACCCCAGTCGTTTTATTCCTACAATAACACGGTGCATAATCATATCGGCGGTCTTTCTGCGGAGTCGGGTTTATCGGTGGTCTCTCTCCGGCGGCACTGAATTTTCTCATATCGCAGAGAGACAGCCGATATGGTTGTGCGCCGTATACTACGTATCTCGATTAATCTATCAGTACAATAAAAGAAAACAACAAAAATATTAAGATTTTAAAGAACTTCATTAATGTGATTATATATATTCTTTTTGAATTAAGCAAGATTAAAAACCTATCCTCTTTTGAATCTGAATTGACAAAAGTTTCATTTTCAAAATATCTCTTTTGATCAATATAGAATCTGGATGTTCAACAATTGATATTCATGGTGTTGACTACTTGGAAATGGAAAAAATGTCTGGAAAAGAGATACCAGAGAACGCACTCGTGAAGTTTTGTTGTTCGCAGAACTATGTTCTCATAGGAAAAACACAATCTTATTGCAATGGTACAAACTGGAGTGCGCCCTTGCCGAAATGTGTCGGTACGTTTACAACCAAAATGTTATGGATTTTAGTAACGTTTTCGATCACATTGTATCGATTGGTTAAGTATTACCTTTCTTCTATGCACCGTTCTATTCCGATAGGTGATTTAAAAAGAATATTTAAGTAAAATAATGGATATGCGAGACAAACTTACATTTTAACTAATGCATCTCCATGTAGTGATTCAGATGTATTAAGAAAATTTCAAAACTATCTATACGTCCAGTCTTTATCGGAGAAAAAATGCTGTGAAATAACTTGAAATACGTCTGTCGTGGCTTTGTTTTTTTTCATATACATCTCTAAGTGTTCTAAGTAAATTAAGTGCATAATGTTAGCTGTTGTTCAATACTTTTCGGCACATTTCTATTCTCTTTCAAATCATTTGCATATTGACATGCTCCTTATTATAAGCATAAGCTCACAAAAAGAGAGATTGTGTGATAAGTCTTGGTAAACACGCATCCCATGTTTCCCAAGAGAATATGGTATCCTGCACTTTGTGTAGGAACATCCACATCTAATGTTGTTGTTTTTCATCAGCAAGACCGCTGATGTTTAGTTTAAGATAGCTATTGCAAACATTAGGCAACTGTTATATGAAACAGAGATGTAGCGTAATACAAGGATGGTGGAGGAATGGGCCAGTCTGCTTAATATTTGGGAGGTCTTTGATGTCCATCGTACCATGACGACTACAGCCTAATACAGATAAAGACAGTATTGCACACCTTTTAGAGTGTGTCGCGGCAGATTTAGGGCTGCGTCAAAGTCTAGTTTTTATTATTTTTTCTTTAATTCCGATATGACGGAATCGTTTTGCACCTGTACCCAGCCTTGTTGAGAGTTACATAATGCATCTCGGTAAAATGGTTACACTCATACTATACGGTCTAGGTCACGCCAGACTGATCTAAGTTCTAGAAGACCATGCAAGCAAATACGATTTTGTCGCGTCAGAGAAAGGGCTAAGTCATGGACTTTTGACAAGTTTCTCCTTATTCAGACACGATAGAACCGTTTTGCAACTGCTACCCAGCTTCGTGGAGACCTTCTTTGTGCATCTTCCACCCACACTACCCGGTCCAGTGTCCACCAAGACTATATAGTCCAGACTACACCGGAGTGATCTTAGTACTAGAAGATCGTGCAAAAATATCCTACTGCCCCAGAGAGATCGCCAGGAACAGTACAAGTGGATATTAGTCTATATTGCTTGACCAGAAAAGACAATGATGGAGACCAGTTCTGTACACAGATACGAATAGGCGTGCTAGACTGTAGCGGAGACCAGGGGAAATGTTTTATTCAGCTAACGTAGTGTTACATGACAGTTATGGCTTATGGGCTCGTGATGGTCTGTGGCGATATCAGCTGGGATAAACACACAGACCTCCATGTCTTTGATCGTGGTACCATGAGTGGTCAGCGGTATACGGATGACATCTTAGGTGCTTATGTATAGCCTTTTGCTGGTGCAGTCGTTAATAGCTACTTCGTCATGGACGATAACACCCGTCCTCACACAGCCAGTGTTGTCCAAGGGCACCTTGACATAGAGGGGTCAGGTGTATGGTGTGGCCGGCCCGCTCATTGGACTTGTTCCCGACCGATCGAGCACCTTTGGAATGATCTACAGCTAGCAAATTAAGCTCAGTAAGTCCAACCAAGAATATCGTTCGATGCTTGTTTAATGATGGATGGAGTGTTTCAAACGACCATCTAGAACTTGACCGCCTGCATGAGGAGGCGCTACCAAGCTGTAATTGAAAGCCTTTGGTCACATTCCAGAAATTTACCAAAAATTAACTTACCGTCTCTTGATGAAATAAAGAAAAGGACCCCAATCGATGAAATCCCTGGTTTCGTCATGATCATTAGGTTCAAAAGATCCCTAAACTGACACACATTTATAAACACCACTTCTTACCTATAATTTACCTGCAAACTGAATTTTAATCAGTTTGCAACCAAATTTTCTACTTGAAACCATTCCATCAAGCTAAAAGTACTGGTGCTTAGGAAACTTTGAGTAGTATATTAAAGTTAAATGAAAACACTTAGTTCTTAATCTTGTCTTAGATTCTTTCGAAAGCAGTCTTTTCTTTAAGTTTATAAAGGTTGTTAACAGTTTTGCAAATATTAACTACCAAATTTAAATCCAAAATATGTCAATTTCACATTTTCCAGTCGTCTTCATGTGGTAATGTTATGACTTACTTAATAATAACATGTTTTTCACAAAATAGATAATCATCTTCTTTAGTAAATTAAGAGATTGTATGGATATATATTAATAGTATCGTATATTGTCTTACAGAAAACACAACAATGGAATCCATCGTTCCAACTACCTTAGTAACAAGACAATCTAAACAGATAACACAAAGAGCAATGCATAATACCTCACAACATAGACAAGGCAGCACAATACCCAAGACAAAAACTAGAGTGATGTCAGAAACAGATCATTTAGAAACATCCTTATCGTCTTCTTTGGTAACAAGGACACAAACAGTTGCTAAGTCATCACACGAATCGTATTTGACATCGAAAACACAGACAGTCGCTAGGCAGCTTAGCATGATAAGCAGATTATTGTTAACAGCAAGAAGTACTTCTGTACTATCACTAACTCCAGTCTCTGCTACCACGGGAACATTTACATCTACAGCGTCGTCTACACCGAATCAAATGTCTGTGAATGTCTCTACGTACAAACCAATCAAAAAATCAACAGGAAGACTTGGTGCTGAAAATGTGGATTCACAAACTGGACGACAGCCAAGCTTCAGCCAGACCTATATTGTTAATTTCAAAAACAGATCAGGCACGGTAACAACACAATCGATATCGGCACATACTTCAAGTGTAAATTATATCACTAACATAACACATACTATAATGACACAACCGACATTCGGACAGACTTCCTTTGTTACTAATGTCACTAACAGAACAGACACTAAAACAACACAACCGACCGTTAACCATACTTCCCATGCTACTAGTGTCACTAGCAGAACAGACGCTACAACAACACAACCGACCATTAGCCATACTTTCCATGCTACAAATGCTACTTATGTCGCAAACAGAACAGACGCAATAACAACACAACCGACGATCAGCCATACTTCCCATGTTACTAATGTTACTAACAGAACAGCCGCTATAACAAAACAACCAAGCTTAAGCCATATTTCCTATGCTACTTATGTCACTAAAAGAACAGACGCTAAAACAACTCAACCGACAATCAGCCGTACTTCATATACTTTTAATGTTACTAAAAAAACAGACGCTAAAATAACTCAACCGACAATCAGCAATAACTCCCATGTTACTAATGTTTCGAACAGAACAGACGCTATAACATCACAGCCGACAATCAGTCAAACTTCCCGTGTTACTAACGTCACTAACAGAACAGACACTATAACAACACAACCGACCATTGGCCATGCTTCCCATGATACTTATATCACTAACAGAACAGACACTATTACATCACAGCCGACAATCAGCCATACTTACTATGCCACTAACGTTACTAACAGAACAGACGCTATAATATCACAACCGACAATCAGCCATACTTCCCATGTTACTAACGTTAATAACAGATCAGACACTATAACAATACAACCGACCGTTAACCATACTTCCCATGCTACTAATGTCACTAGCAGAACAGACGCTACAACAACACAATCGACCATTAGCCATACTTTCCATGCTACAAATGCCACTAACAGACCAGACGCTATAATATCACAACCAGAAATCAGCCATACTTACCATGCCACTAACGTTACTAACAGAACAGACGCTAAAATATCACAACCGACATTCAGCCATACTTCCCATTCTACTTATATCACTAACCGAACAGACGCTGAAATATCACAACCGACAATTAGCCATACTTCTCATGTTACTAACGTTACTATAAGAACAGAAGCTATAACATCACAACCGACAATCAGCCATATTTCCCATGTTACTAACGTTACTAACAGAACAGACGCTATAATATCACAGCAGACAATCAGCCATACTTCCCATGTTACTAATGTTACTAACAGAAAAGACCTAAAAACAACACAGCCGACCACAAGCCATTCTTTCCATTCTTCTGCTGTTAGTAACAGAACAGACTCTATAACAACACAACCGAGCTTCAGCCATACTTCCCAAGTTTCTAATGTCAGTAACAGAATAGGCGCTATAACAACACAACCGACCATCAAACATACTTCCCATGTTACTAATGTAATTGACAGAACAGATATTACAACAACACTACTGACCTACGGTTATACTACCCGTAAAACTATCATTAGTCTCAGAACAGATGCTGTCACTACAAAACGAGAAAAAGTCGGAACATTTATTGACGAGAATTATACCCCAATGTCTGAAGGCCAAACTCATGACTCGGAATTTCTTAAAGAGTTTTTAATTGGAAGTCTTATTGGGGCTGGTGCAGGGTTAATTATAGTAGGAGTTATTGCAATAGTTTGTGTTCGTAACATTAATTGGTGTGAGCGTCAGCGTGTGTTTAACTGGTTAATGGATTTGTGAAAGGTTCAATTTATTTAGTTGAATTGCAAACATTTAAGTTAAAGAAATAAATGTAATAAAAAAATGCCTCAGTTGAATTTAGTGTTTATCATTTTGCGTATCTTGTTTATAAGAAATTCGATTGTTAATATTACGGATTAGTGTAAAATTGTCTTGAAATATTGAACGTGCTATTTATTATATGCCTGTTAGTGTGTATATGGTTGCTTTGGTCAACCAGACTGTGTTAGTTAGTTAGTTTGTATATATGTATGTTTATAGTTTGAGGTTGTAAATAAGATGTTATTTATTATAAGCCTAATAGTGTTATATGGATGTTTCTGGTCAACCGTACAGTTCTAATTTAATAGATGATTAGTTATATTTAGTTACCCAATATTAAACTATGTAATATATGTTAAACTGATTATGTCAAATCCTATACTGAAGGAAACAAAATAGATTAAACTGTTCACCTTCAAGAAATTTGCAGACTATCAATTGATTTTGTGATTGTATAATTATATGTATGTATGAATGAATGTATTATGTAATTGACTATGTACTTTGTATACGTCAAAATAAACTTTCTGTTCTGTTCTGTTCTGTTCTTGTTCTTACGAGAACAATTTATACAAGATTTATTTAATCTTCATTCGTTCTGGTACGTTTGGTCAGGTGTTCATTTAGCCTTTTCCATATTGTAAAATGACTCTGCTTGCAAGTTTTTGTCCATGCACAATCACGGATTCGCACGAATAAACTTGTTACGCAGGACAGTTTCTTCTTCAAATATGATATCGTCAAGGATAAGAAGGGAAAAAATGATGTTAAAATGGTGTTTTAAGGGAAAATACGTCAGACTATTTTTTGTAACATGTGACTGGCATTAAGATTAAGAACTGCATTGTTCTTTTGCTACGGCTGTATTTCTGTATACAAAATGAGTAATAATGTAAAACTTAGAAAACGATTTTCTTTTTATCTTATGTATTACTGATATGTTTATTTAAAAGTGAAGACCTTTTTCTAACAGTGTAGATAGCATCCCGGGCATTTTAGACGCCAAAACTACTAAACACAAATTTACTCCCAGATTTCTTAACCTAAATGCAAGGCGACAGGCAGACATACAATTGGTAACTATTAATTAGGAACCCGGTGGCAGAATAACCGCCTCTCTCAGAACGAACCCCAGATTGGACTCAAAAATATTTAGCCTTCATGGATATACGCAGCGAAAATGGTATGTATGAATATAGTTCTAAATATCTGGTAATTTCAAAACTGCAAGACAGAATATCATAATAATGCGACATTGCATGTTCGAACATTATACACGCAAAATCCCCTTTACATGTGAGTTGTGTTTTCATTAAATGCTCAATTTGTGTTAATCTATTTATCACCATGATATTGTATGAACGATTTGTGTCATTTAAAATACAATGAATAACGAGTAATTAGCTAAGAATGGACCAAGGTACGCGACAAGTTGAGTGTTTTAGTCAACGATTGTAATACTTTCCTGACAAAGGAAAATCCGTAAAAGCTACGGTTACACTAGATCGCATGACAATTTATGCGATTATTTATTTTATACGGTCAGTATCACATAATGTGTATCGTTTTTATCCACGGTGAAAATTTCGCTTATATTGCCCAAATTTTATGCTGGCGTTTTTGAAATTCGCTAATTTATAATAGTTTATTTTTATTTAAACGTCTTTGAATTTCTGTAAGATGATAAAATTATTTGTAAGCAAGTGATAGGGAATGGGCAAGAATGTTTTCAAATGTAAAACGTGATTAATTAATTGTTTTATACATATTTATTAATAAGTATAAATCTCACTGTATGTCGTTTGCAAAACCCGGTTCAGTTCGTGGACCCATTTTTGTTTGGGAGATATATGCCTGCCTTCTCGAAGCGGTTTATTGTAATTTGCCTGTTTGATTTCATGTAATCTAAAGGCTCTTTTAGCCACTTTGCACTCTTTATACATCTATTGATGCGGGGTTTATTGCAAGCGTTTCACAACGTGTTATTCTTACGAAGAGACTCAAAACAAAGAAAATGCTCGCGAATTATTTTATCTTAATTTTCGCAGTTTCTTATTTTAGCGATTTTTATCACTTGCCGATATAACGAAAATAAGAATCACTTGAAAAAAGCCAAAGTATTGTATATCAAATTGCTTTAAAACATTAGCCACGTATTTAACATTCAAGTCTTGCCGAAGTCCCATGCCAATGAAGTCTTATCAGCAATGAAAATTAAAATGAAGGAGTTATGATTTCGATCAGCATATTGTAACAGACAGTTATATATGGACCTGGAATCAATACTTTAAGTGTTTTACAGAAACCAGAGTATTCAAGATTTTTACAATTTCCGTTTCAATAGCATCCAATCTATAGAAATAAGATTTTTGTTTTGAAGTCGCTCGTTCTTAGCTATTTGCTGCTGCTAAAGAATGAATACAGACTTTCAATTTTAAGCTTACATGTTTCTTACATGCACATAGTTAGATTAAGATTTGCAACTGTTTGTTCCTTTGCGTTAATTCTAAACTTTATTTGTTTGCCTTCCAACTGATTGTTCGGTAGCGAGTAAAACTGTCAATAAAAGTTACATTTCTGTATCTGAGGAACAAATCTCACAATCACGATGACGATTTTCTAAAATAACTTATTCTTGGAGTGTGTGTCGGAAACGGCGCAATTAATATCGCAGTTGGAGTGTTAGCTTATGTTTTTTATTCGTAGGAGAAATTGGTTTGAGCGTTGAAGTTGTTAAGACAATGACAAATAAATGAGATAAAGAATAGCTTTATACATCTACTCTTACCGTACGATATGTTTTTATTTGAGCACTGAATTGCTAAGTTCGTCAAATCTGGTTAAAAAAAAAAACAACAAAAAACAAAAAAACAAAAACAAAAAATAAACGGTAAATAGATATTTTAAAATATTTTTTAAAACGAATTTGTCTTTTTCTTGTTCAAGGGAGATTTTATGGTTCGGTACTTCATGGAGTCATTGCCAGGACCACTAGTCTTAATGTTGAGTGAGACAACTTATTCTCTCAACAACGAACACGGACCTTGAAAATAAGACTTTATTAGAAAAATATGGCAACTTGCAATGCAGTAATTAACAAAAACGACGATAATTCAGTCTGTTACCCAGAATATACGAGTTGTTATAGTTATAGTTGTAGCAAAGAGTCACCAACTAACTTGAATTACTTCGTTTATTAACAACCCAATTGTGTTTTGCGAGAAAATAAATACAATCTTTATTTATTTAGTCTCGCGAGAAATACTTTTCTTAATTATTTGCGTAGATAGATACCTATTTTTTTTTGAAAACACTATACTGAATAGGTTAATTCTTTGTTTATGCGATAATATGCGAGGGAACGTTTAGTTCGGAGCTTTGCAAATAGCGTTTCAGGTCTTGAAAATATTTAAAAGGACAAAATCCGTTTGAAAATTGAAAGTATCTTTAATAATAAAAACATAAAGTTTTCTGTTTGATGGCATTACAATGTTAGTAACGTTAAATAGTGTGTAAAAGTTTTTTTCTATATCATTTGTACGACACAAAGTGCAAAATATTTATTTTTGCCTCAAAAATGTAACGCAATTTTCCTAAAACATCCTTCGTTATCGTCGTTGCGTTATAAAAAGTGCTGCAAGTTCTGAAGTTTCTTAGTTGCCTTTTGACGCGAAAAATGCACCAAACAGAACTCTAACTTATACACGACGGTCTTGTATTAGCCATACTTAACTGATTGATCAAGACGGATATCCAAACCCCGTGTCGAAGTTAGCGATTGGAATTTACCTGCATCAGCAGAAACTGCGATCATAGCTAAACTCTTTTAAAAATGTTATGTAATCAACTGAAAGTCCACTTACCAATACAAAGAAACTTAGGTTGTTTCATTACTTTGCTAAATCTTTTATTAATCATCTTTTTCAAAATTTTGTCTTACATCACGTACACTTAGGCTAAGCTGTTTTTTTTTACGGATTTATGTTTATACTCCTAACAGTGCCTGCAGACGGTACGGTTACACACCGATAACGACTTTAACAAAATTCATACACTAGTTACATCAAGATGATGTTAGTAGTATCCTCTTAGTCGAAATTACTTAAAAATATATTGAGCGGGTTTCTACAAAACTCCTGACTACAGGCTTCTTTTAATATAAAGTCAAGTATTAGCATCAAGCCACGGAGTTGCATGTGGGGCCTAAGCAGTCTCGGTGGTAATCGAAACAATTTTCTAGTTTTCTAAAGAAACACACAGTACACAATGCATTCCCATTTAAGCTTCTAGCGTTTTACATTGATTTAAAGGTTTGCAGTCATAGTTGTCAATTTTCAACACAACTGAGAAAAAACACAAGAATTTTAAGTCACTTGTACCTGAATTAGAAAGAAAAAAAAACATGCTTGCGATTTAGAGAACAGCGACTTATTCTAAATACTTTAAATACTGCACTAGTTAAAAGATGACCTCGGCACAAAACTGTATAAATGAAAACGAATATCTGTAGTGTCGGCGTAAGTAGATAAGCAGTCAAATGAGGAAGTTGGCAACTTGAAGAGGACAAATTAAAACTGAGAAATAAAAGATGCAAATAGGAAAAGTTGTCTTTTTTATTACATTCCAGAAACGCATTAAGAAAAATTCAGAAAAAATCCAAATCTGTTAGTTAAGAAAGATGACTCTTAGCTTTTCATGGACATATACTTGTGTCCATTTACACATTAAATACAGTTAAAATACACCATAAAGACCACTTCGATAAGAAATTTCAAAATCACGCAAAAAATCAGCCAGTGGAAAGAACTAATGTCTAAAATGTAACACAAATAAGGTCCGCTGCTGAGACCACTATTTCACTTGTTTAAGATAAGATTAGATAAGATAAGATAAGATAAGGTAAGGTAAGGTAAGGTAAGGTAAGATTTATTTTGAGTCGGCAAGACATATACAATTAACATAAGCTTTTAGAGCTTTTTTAACCGACTATATATACTTGTTTAGTTAGGAAAACTTTACCGTAACTGTTTTTATATAAATTGACTTGATTTGATAAGTTAAAACAATTTTTCGTCGTCGTTGCAAAGAATGTTTCCAGCAATATGTTGCAGTTGTAAATCCAAGCGTCGATGCGTTCGCTATATCGAAATAAACTTTTAGTCCATTGGTCTTATTATTACATACATTTTCATCGCTTTATAGTTCATAAGCTAGTAAAATCTAGTCGTTATTGTTCATGACCAGTTTTACTTCCCTCTTTGCACATCTATGTAGCGCACGCACTTTGATCTATCTACATGTATATTAAAAACACGAATTTGCCGATTTGTTGTAAAAGTCTGCAGAGCTTTGACCAATTCTATTGTATGTCACTGACGCACCTATGTTTGGGCATATCAAGATGTCATTTCATTTTGGAATTTTTGACAAAGCCTTTTGATCATTGCGAAAATTGGCAAGAAACAACAAAATGATCGAAGTTTTTTTTTTTTTTTTTTTTATTATTATTTTGTTTACATAGAAAATGACACAAAAAACTTTGTGTGTTTGATTCTTAACGTAAAATTATTCTTACATTTGAATCAAAAGCAACTCTTTACTGATCTAGTGGTCAGAAAACTACCTTCTTGCTGAAAATGTTTAGAGAAGTAAGTGTAATTGAAACAAACTAAAGCATAAACTTAAGCATTATTCGCATTTTCGATCATCCGAGGTTCAGCAGCTTTACCAAGCCAAAATATACCATTTCATACATGAAGAACTTGAGAGCACATTTCCTTTTATTACATTTATCTCTTCTAAAGATTGCAGATCAGCTTTATACAATAATTACTGTTGCTTAAACAGCAGGTTTACTTCTGCTCTTAGAGAGGGACACACCACATTAAAGTGCTTAGTGTTGAAGTTTATGTCTCTCCTAAGCAAAACTACAGTACTTTGATTTATTTTTTTAATAAAACAATTTCAAATTTTTCTGATTTTCAAGACCTGTGCAAAATTTATAGATCTTTAAAAACAGCACAAAATCATATAATTTTCATAAGTAGGCATGGCCGTTTCTGTGAATCACAAATATGTAATAGATTAGACACATACCTTATTTTACAGATATGTTGTGTGATTTTGACAAAACATGCACAACTGCAGTAACAGCGGGTGTAGTTGTATAATGTTGCAGGAAACACCGATATTCAAAAATTGGTAATATTTTCTGAGATTTTCTTCTTGGCCATTATGATAATAAACTAGATTAAAATGTATCACATATCTGTGAATTTACATCTCCATTCGAATATTCTTTCACTGTATCTTGCAAAATAGTGTTACATTCAGTTTACAGTTGTTACTTTAAATCTGAAAGTGAGCATCTCATGGTAAAGTAAGGGCCGAGTTCAGCGGGTTTTCAGGACAGTTACACAGATAATTAATATTTGATAGTCTCTATAAGTTAAATGGCTACGTTCATAATACTCGTAAGGCTTCGATTTATGTCACATTTGTTCTGAAGGCGACTGCTTTGTGTCGTTTTAATCTTGGAGATACCAATATCCCTATGTAATCTTTGGCTTTTTCTATCAAATTGTAGAAAACTGACAGCTTCTGTTTAATTTGTGTCCAGACATGTACTTAAGATGCCATTCTTTAGGCTGGAAACGGCTATTTTACTTTGTCTGTTCTTTTTAGCATACTTCTTCTTTAATGTTTTGAAAAGTTCTCCAAAGGAACATTTCTGTGAAATTACTTTGGAAATTGGCCAACGGTTTCTGAGGAGAAAACTATTTTCAAAGTTTTCCATATACATGTAGCGTACACTGAAAACTCGCCCAACCACTGTCTGCTTATTTCTTTTTGCAAACAAACATGGCTTGAAAGAATTTGATAAAAGGCCACTTCAGGAGCATCCGTGGAAAATATTTTGACATTGTGCAGACCGTTTCTGAGGAGAATTTTAAAGTTGTTCATATGGACCCCGCCCTCAGTCAGTTATGTCAGAACCAACTTTTCGGGAAGGAATTTGTGAAGGGGGCACAAAAGAAACATTTCTGTTAAATTATTTTCAAATCGTGCCAGAGTTGTATAACCATTAAATTTTAAGGATTTAAAGATATAATGAGCATCATTCCTGTAAATGTTGATAAAAAGTGCCTAGCGGTTTAGGAGGAGATGTTTGTAGGAAAATGACGACGGAGGATGCCCTTAGGACCATTAATGGCCCTGCCGCGGGGGTCACTTGATTTTAAATAGGCTTATATAGGGAAAATTTTGAAAATCCTTTCCGAAAGTACAAGGCCTAGTGCTAATACATTTTGCAAGGATCGTCATCTAGAGTTCTTCTACAAAGATTATTTAAATCATCCTCTTAGGGTCAAACTTGGCGCCGCCACGGGAGTCCTATGTATGTAATAAATTTAATCTTTAAAAACCTTCTTATCAGACACCATAGGCCCTAGTCCTAAGATATTTGTATAAATCATTATTTAGTATACCAATGCAAAGATGATCAACTTATGCCCCATGGATATTGCTGGCCCTTCTCCGGACTCTCTTGATTGAACTGAGGCTTATATAAGATGTTTTTTTAATCTTATCTGAAACCACAAGGCCTAGGGTTTAGGTATTTGTCATGGTACATTTTCTAGAGGACCTCTAGATTTATGAAAAATGTCAAATCTTTGAAAATCTTCTTGTCAGAAACCATACACCTAGACCTTAGATATTTGGTATTCAGCATTGTTAGCTTACCTCTGCGAAGATAGTACAAATTGCGCCCATAGGGTCAAAATCTACCCCACTCCGGGGATCATTTGTTTTACCTAATGTTGTATAGGGAAAACTTCATGTCATTCTGTCTAAAACGGTATGCCCTAGAGCTTTGATCTTCGTTAAAGGTACTGTTCAAGGTATGTGCTTGATATTCTTTATAATAATAGAAAGTACAGTGTTTAAGAATCACTCTGTTAACACTAATTTGTTATGTTTATTCAGTGTTTCCCTTTTTAATATATTTCATAATGCTTGTCCGGAGCATAACTCCAACAATATTCTAGGGATTTAGTTGATACTAGAAGGGAGCCATTCAAAACACAGGCTAAATAAATAAAAGTTCTCAAGTTACTTCAAACATGCATATTGTAACGCTTTTTACTGGCATTATTTTGGCATGATTTGATCAGTTATGTTAATTCAACCTTAAATAACATGTTCTGCCTTTAAAAGCCTTTGAAATGTCAAAATTACATAACTTATCTGTAAAATAAGGTACGTGTAAAATCTATTGTATATTTTGTGATTCACCAGAAACGGCTATGCCTCCTTAGGTAAATTGTAAAATTATGTGCTGTCTTTAAAGTCCTATGATTTTATATTTACAGATTTTAAAAATAAGAAGAATTTGAAATAGGTTTATAAAAAGATAAATCTAGGAGCGACATAAACTTGGACATTTCTTCCTACTGATCTTATATGGTGTGCCCCTTTCCAAGAGCAAAAAGTAAACCTGCTGTTTAAGTAACAGTAATTACTGTATAAAGCTGATCTGCATCCTTTTGAAGAGTAAACAGTTACTGTGATAATAGGAAATGTGCTTTAAGGTCTCCATGTATTAAATAGTAAATGACTGCTAAATAAGAAGTATTTGTTTAAGCTTCTGAACCTCGGATGACTACAAGTGCAAATAAAGTTTTAGTTTGTAGTTTTTGTAGTTTAAGTTTGTTTCAACTACACATTTTGTTTCATTTTTAAGGCAAGAAAGCACTTTTCTGTGTGACACTCATTATCTATCAGAACAGAAAAGAGTTCCATTCGATTAAAATGTAAGAGTAACTTTATGTTATGACCCAAACACATAATGTTTTCGGAGTTTGATGTGTCTATACCATATATACATACATACAGGTGCTTCACTGACATACAACAGAATTGTTCAAAACTATGCAATTTGTTTTCCACAAATCGGCTAATTCGATTTTTACTGATGTAGATGACAAATGTTGATCGAGAACAGATAGAGGAAGAGTAGCATCAAATAACTTCATTTCTACCTTGCCCAATCATTTAGTTAACTCTTTTTGTAATTATCGTTACGCTCATTTGGAGATATACTTAAAAGCTGTTCCACGTAAATGCTTGTCATGCAAAATGGTGTAGAAAGTGCAATGTTTAAGACTCATAACACTACCTGCAAATGTTTGTTTTAATTATCTCCTTTTTTAAATATATGTAATAGCAGTATTTGTAGTACAATATAAAAATACTTAAAATACAACCATTTTGAATGCATGCTACTATATGGGGGGCATCAATCGATTCTTCTGACTTTCTTGTTTACGTGTTCATTTAAAGACAGTCCGATGTGTTTACCAATATTAAGAATACCCAAGTGATGTCTTTCAATCCCTTCTAAATGTATCAAATCGACAAAGCAAAATCCACTTCACTGATTTTAAAAACATTTAAGATATGTCATTCCCACACTTCTATATTTCTGCAAAACTGTATCGCATGTAAAAATGTCAAGATCCACTTCTCTATAAAATGCACATCTACAGTGATATTAAATCGGGGATTCCAATGTATTGACTTGAGGATGTAAACACTTACAGATGCTTATAATTCAGTATTCTATCATATTAAACATTTTACATTTTCACCACTCATTTATCATTGTAAACTTTCAACTTTGAAAATCAAGAACAAGGAAACATTCGTATATTTTTATGTTTAGGTTATGTGCTTCAATTGTTTTTTACATGTCTGTGTGTTAATGTTTCAGTGATGGAACTATTTTATCTTCTGTGCTTTATGACTGTGACTTTTTATACTGCTGAAACAGCATTCATCAGAGGTAGGTCTTATCCTGTGCACCATTCCATTTGATGCGGTAAATAATAATATGGTAGTAGAAGTAATTGTAAAAGAAGCAGTTGAAGAAAAATACTAAGTTGAAACTGCATCCATTGTATGTGCATAAATGTCTTAACATGGCATATCGAGTAACATTCTTGTTGCATGAACTTTTTTTCTTTTCAAAATATAAGCTATCTTCTTAAAGAACCCTTTCCTACAGTTATCTATGCTAAAGGAAAATCTCTAAAACTGTGAATTATTTAACTTCCACATGCAAGATAATGGATCTGCTCTACTGGAGGATAAAAAATTAATTATTTCTAAATTTCTCCAATATATATATTGCATACACAAACACACACACGCACCCACGCACGCAACTTGAGACTATCACAGTTTTTTTTTTTATTACAAGAATTACACCAATATCACATAATACTAATTACATTTTTTAAGACTCAGATTACCATTACTAATGTAGATTTAAAAATAAAAATCAGTATCTAAAACCCTGATAAGAAAAGACTATAGCAGGAACGCAGCATAAAAATGACCTAAGAGATCTTATAAGCTTTGATCAGATTGAAGATGAACTGATAAGTAATGATTGACTACCTTTCCTAAAAAGTAGTTATATTACAATAAACACATTACACATGCATACAATTAATAAAATATTATTACTACTAAGCTAAGATCATAATTTAATTACAATTTACAGTATGACCTACCGTATCTTCTAAAATGCGTTAAGACTAAAAAAACTAATTATAATAGAATCATTTAGTACGTATATCTAGGAGTAGGTAGCAGGATTTTGCAGCTACTCTAACAATAACATTGGAAAGTGTAAAATTGAGCTTGTTTACATCATTTAGCATATGGAACCCATTATGAATCTCCTTAGTTGAACAAAATCTGACTGATATCATTATATTGCGGACATTTAAACAGAACATGCATTTCATTTTCTACCTCACTGTTACGCAACGGACATATTGTAACATAAACAAAAATCACCTTACATCTGATTTGTGTACAGCCAGCTGCTACAAAAGTTTTTTTGGGAGCTGATTTTTTCAGATTTGCTACAAACATATTTATATTGATAACAACTGCTATCGCTAAGAGTAACTCCAACATGGCTGAAGTATTCAAGACAACTGCGTTATGAACTTTTTAAAATCTTGTTTTATACTGGATTTTTCCTCTGCTAAGTCCAAAAAGCATGTCTTGGAATTGTGGGAATGTTCTTCAAATTTCTGTTCGATTGTACTTTAAAAGTTTGCTGACTTAGACTTACATCTGTATCATTTTATACAAATAAAGATCACAGATACAGTTTTCCTAAGAGAATCTGTGTTCTTCAGATGATATTAAATTCGAAGTTTCCTTGCCTATTGGTAACTGGAGCAATCAATTCTATTGTAAGCCGAAACCTACTATAGATATAGCAAATAAACTATTGGCCCATGGAGATAATTACCTTCTTTCAAATAGTCAATACATATATTGCAAACTATTGTATGAACATTAAAAGGGAATTTCCAATGTAATTGTCGCCTAGTGCATATATTTTAGCATATTGTACTAAAACATTTCAAAAGGAAACTCCACTGTAATTGTCAAAGCTGATGTTTTTTTTCAATGTATATAGACGGCCTTATTCCCTAGATCAGGGAATTATCCTGTATCGTAAGATCTGTTAAATAATCATTAATTCAGGAAAATAATAAATCAGTTATATATTGGATATGTACGTCAAAATGACTTCTCCAACCTCAGAAGCTCACACGACTCCTTTGCAGATGATTCACTTAATTCTACAAGAAAATACCACAGGAAATACAGACACTGTCAAATTTAATAGCGTCCGGCTTTGAATGATAAAAAAACCCAACCCAAAGCATTTTTCATACTCAAACTTAGCTATACATGTCCAAAAAAGAAAAATATAAAAAAATCCATCCACATTTAAGAAAGTACCAGTACTGATCGAAAATAAAATTTAATGTCCCATATCTTCACTGGTTAAACAAACGTTTATATATTTTTGTAAAACGAACCTTTTTAAAGTGATAGGTCTATGCAAAACATATTTTGTTTCTTCGTTTCACATCCCCAAAAACGATGAGGTCCACTTAGGGAGTAAATGTATATGACTTCTAGAATTCCAAACAATAGCACAACATAGACTTACTTTCTTCTGTCGGATGCAGACTATCAATGATTCCCTTGACCATTCATGTAGATTAAGGCTATATATTACAACTTCAACGACAATTTAAGTAAGCTAGGTGGCCCATAATGGCAATTTCAACATCTCTTGGTGAATAGATCTGATGAGATATAGAAACCAAAGCAGACTTTAGAAAACACGTATGGAGTAGTGTAGTTCTGAACAAAAAAACAATTACTGAAAGCGTTGCTACACATTCTTTTATTCATTTGTCACATTTATAGCGCTAAAAACTTTGGAATATACTTGAATCGAAAGAAATTAAGCCACATTCCAGTGAAAGACAATGCTTTTGGTATCAGTCTGACTGAAGTACACGATCTAACTACCTAATAGCAGGGCGTTATTAAGGAGCTGATTTTAATCAATTTAAATGACTTTGCAAACTGCCTGGAAATATTTCGAGGTTTTGCTTTTATAGACCAATAGGAAGTAAGAACCAATTCGAGGATGAGATCAGTATAAACATTATATATTCAACCAAGGACATTCATTTTTTCGACTAACTGTTCCAATGGAATTAAGAAAAGCGGACAAACATAACAAACTCAAATAGTCAGTAAACAGGAAGCCAGAAATTGTCAGAATATCAGAACCACTACAGCCAATCCATTGAAGACAGGAAAACTCTCGAGTCAATTCTTTTTTTTAAATTCATTTCAGATCTAAGACTTTTTTCCATAAATTATTCAAATAATTGAGTTGCTGCCTGACCAGAAATGCTGAACAGGTATTTTGAATCAGTTTTTCTGAAATCATTTTCAAAGTCAATTGCACATATGTACTAGTCCAGAATTGTCTTTTCCTGTATAAATCATTAGATACTGGTGAAAGGACACGTATCATACTCAAACATATTCACTGCTCTAGGATTTTAAAATGGCAGAGTGCTGCTGGGAAAAGGGCATTTGTAAGCACGAAAACTAAACTGCAAAATAGGTAAATTTAAGATTATTAAATCGTGCTCATTTTTAATACTAATTCAGAAATGTCTCTGAGTAAGTGTTAGACTTAATGCCTTATCATTCAATGCCCCTGTTCTCATAAAACCCACACAGATATGTAAATACAATATTATGCCTTAAAACAGAGTGCCAGAAAAGAGAGCAGGGTAAACAACAAAAGAGGCAGGGTGCGACACCCTGCTACTTTGTTCAAGCTACAGGATGGCATATTTACAGGAAATTGCCAAAATACTAACAATTATCGATCATGGACTACAAGGCACATGTACACAGTCAACGAGGAAGGAAACAAATACTTTGTTATTGCACCAGTTCACAAGAGAGTTGAGCCAACCATGTTGTGCCATGTTTTCAAGGATAAACATGGTCTTGCCCCGGATAACATGAGTGAATATTTTGTTTCCCAGGACTCTGTACAGTAGTTATAGTACTAGACTGTGTACAAAGGGTGGTAATAGTCTCCCAAAGGTTAAAGGTCATGCTCGTTTACTGGTTGCAAATTATGGAACAGTTTACCTTTGGAAATATCTAAGATCTCTTGACTGCAAGGTGTTAAGGTAGCCATTAAGAGTCATTTAATGAAAAGTATTCAACTGATGTAACTGTTTTACCACAATGTTTTCTTCTCGGTTTAGGTTTTATTTTTTACAGATTCATATTTGAATATTATGTAATGAGCTTTAAATTAATTAATACTAAGTGCTTGTATGCTCAGTATCTAGTCACACTAATTGTTTTATAAATAAAAAATTATTGTTTCTCCTAATGACAAGTTACTGTGATACATGCATTATACTAATGTAGTTATTTTGTGATAAATAATGTGTTAAGACTGTGATATATAATCTTTTTAAAATAATTATTTTTACCATGATTGTCATAATTAAGGCTTGCCTTTCTATGTCATGCCACCAATACTAGGGACCACAATGGAAATAAGGGCGTTCACTTTTAGTGTTGCCGAAATAAATATATCTATGGCACAATTTTATTCTATAAGGTTATGTGCGAAACATTTAGGTCGTTGAAGATCATCTTAATATTGAACTCGAATTGTTATATCCTATTTTCATATTGATTTGTGGGTATACAAAAAAACTTTTTTTGCATTGAGATATATCTTAGAATAATACCGCATGACTTACAGTTGAAAGAGGAGCCTCTTGTCCAAGAATAACGGACTTCCCTGGAAGAGTCAAATATCGGCGTAAGGGAACGAGGGCCGTGTTTAGATGTCCGAAAAACTTTGACCTGTATGGAAAAAAACGTGCAAACTGTCTGGATGATGGCACATGGACTGACGAACCTCCACTCTGCATCAGTGAGTTAACTTTAACAAAGATATTGTTGTATGTAGTTTTCCTTAAAATCAAGTCAGTATTTAATTTAGATTGTAACGTTTTAGCAAATTCATTAAAACTGCTTCAACATTGTATCGTTACCTAATGTAGCTTACTCGTCCTAATTTAAGCATGTCAATATATTGAATTTCCAGGACATTGTTAACGCTTTCAATTCACCAGATACCAATGTTAAACTGCAGTTTGAATTTGTATGAAATTGATATGCTAAATTCACAGTTTACAAAAATATACCATACATTCTAACAGAGCAAAGAGAATCAACAGCTTAAGTTCCATGATGCAGAGAAAATGATTAGAAAAAAATGTTTCGTAAAAACTCAAACAGAAAATACTAAAACAAATTGACTGAGCAAAAAAAGTCGGGTGCTTAATCACTCCAGGCATAGTCCGTTCGATGACTGTACATGCAACATGTTTGCAATATGTATTGGGAATACAAAAAATAAGACTTGAACCTTTACAGAGGCTGGCTGTAAACCATTCGATCCGAGTTCTGTCAACAATTTGGAAATGGATGTGGTGAACGAAGCGCTTGTGAAATTTTCGTGTTTGCAAAACTATATTCTCATAGGAGAAAAAATGTCCTACTGCAATGGTAAAGACTGGAGTGCACCTTTGCCAAGATGTGCTGGTAAGTATTCAGGACAAATAATTACGTGCTTCAACAATCTTTAGCAAAGTACAATTGATGAATATCAAATTTACCGCGGATCATCCAGAATTGTTTAATCTGAAGGTATCATTGCTACACGGGGCAGAAAAAGTTGTTTCCCATCATGGGCAGTTAAGGCCTTACAAATTGAAAAGGCAATAATTCCAAAATTGTGCAAAAATGAGTTATGGTTCTTAAGCACTACACTTTTTCTTAATGAAATCCATTTATCTATGAAGTCAAGTTAATAACTTCAATACTTTTTTAGTTATGCCCCGACCTTAAATTAAGTATGACAAATTTCAAAGGGCAATAATTCCAAAATTATGGAAAAAAAGCCTTATGGTTCTTGGGCACTGAACTTTTCTTCATTGAGATCTATTTATCGGTGAAGTTTCAAGTTGATACCTCCAATAGTTTTGAGTTATGCCCCGGACAAACAAATCCCGACGGTCGGATTGACAAGATGATTCCAGTTTCCATCCCCGCCCTTACAAAGCGGGGGGTATAATAATGTATTTATGAAACAGTTTATGCAGCATATTATTTTGTTACAAAGCACCTGATGAGCTAACAGAATGCGACTTTGAACAAGATTTGTGTGGCTGGACACAAGATGACAGTGAAGAACAAGACTGGATCCGGCAAGTTGGACCAACAGCAACAGGAAATACTGGACCTACATTTGATCATACACTTGGGGACACCGGCAATGGTAACAGTTTTCAGTATAATTATGTCGTAAGGATGTATGTATTTGGCTTCGACATGGACCTATAGTTTTAATTGTTATAAACCGTGTTTTCAATCAGTGGACATTATAGAGTCATTTGATTTAACTGTATAAATATTGTGACGTTCGAAAATGGGCCACGCATTTTCAGATTGACATTTACTAAATACTATGATTAGAAGAATCATATTGTTTACATTAAAAGATTTTGTTATAAAGATAATGAGGCTTTATTTCTCTATCCATTAGTTACTATGACTTCCTGTGCTATAGCGAATGAGTCTTATCAATTCATGATTTCATTTACCCAGATTTAGTGTCCTTCCTCAATTCTCTGCAACTATGAAAAATGGTTATCGTACAAACATTCGGTAACATATGCCACTTGAATCGCTTTAAACATGTTTCTTTTTACTTTTCAGGACATTATATGTTTTTCGAGACCTCGAGTCCAACAATGACCGGTCATCAAGCCAATCTTCTGTCACCTGTGTACGCAGAGAACCTCAGTCCAATGTGCTTTGATTTCTGGTATCACATTCTTGGGCCGGATGAAGCTGGACGTAAGTGCAAAACTAAATCTTAATCACTGGCCTGTAATATTAATCTTTCTGCATTCTAGTGATTGTCAGTGTTGAGCAAATACGTTATCTAAAATGTTTTAAACGCTTAATACTGTTTTCTGATATAACTGCTTTGGGGTAATCAAAACGAGGAAGTTCTTTTGTCAAATAAATTCAGTCATTCAATGATAATAAGATAAATAACAATCGTGGTGATTTCAATAGAAAAATGTAACATGAGTATGAATAGAAATTGTACTCTTTAAGGAAAAAAACAGCTTTTGCAGTTGCAGCTATTGAAAGTTACGTATTACATAAAATTAAATTTCTCCACTGAATAAACCTACCGAACAGTTACCTAAAAGATGAAAATGTCAAACTAAATATGTGTAAGAAACATGGACAGCTTAAGCGCCAACAAGATTCTTATTGCCTTACATTGGTTAGGTACTGTAACGAAACGCAAAGATAAGTAGAAAACCGCAGATTGACTATGCGTTGCTGTGTTTGGTGTGTTTGTGCTTGATAACGCATTGATTTGTGTAGGATGAGACGTAAGACTGCTTTCTGTAACTTTGCTCTTTTATTAAAAAGATCAAGAAGGGAAATATATACCATTGTGATCTATTTAAAAAAAAAAAAACTCTTCTCCTTTCCTTAGATGTTGGAACGTTAGAAGTTTATATTTTGGACCAATCACAATTCTTTGACGATGATAACATCGAACCTGTGTTCATGAAAGAAGGAAACCAGGGTGATATGTGGCATCGAGGTGAAATAACTGTTGATAAACAAGTGGAACCATATCAGGTGATTACACCCTAAACAATCGCATTAATAATGATAAAAACATTTAAAAAAGAGTTTATATATGAATTTTCAGCTTCAGCTCAAATAATGTTTGTGATCGCAAGGGCTAGTGAAACGAATAGGTCAATAACACTGAATGGAGTTGAAAGTGTTTAAGATTGCAGTCATTTTATGTTTGAGGAAGTGTAACAAATTCATAAACACTTTGTAAAAAATGCAGCGTATCTCTGAAACTGAAGTCCTTCATTACCTTTATAACATTTTCCAGTACATAATGAATAGCAATTTATACAAAGCCATATCAGAAATCTGACAGTAACGAATATATACATTCATATAATATTTTCGACTTAAGATTCGTGATATATTACATTGAAGTTGAACTGATTACAGATTGCAATAGTAGCCCGGAAAGGTTTGAGTTACATAAGCGATATTGCTATCGATGATGTGCGCCTTTTCAACTGTTCCGAACAAACTTCTCCTGAACCAACAAAAACAACTACTAAACCGCCTAAAACTATAATAGGGTCGACACCAGAAGTGTATACAATAAAACCCACAGGGAATAAGTCAAATTTGTCAACCGTATTGTCTACAGTGACTGCAACAGACGATATAACAACACATACTATCCGTAATACTTATATTACTAACACAACAGACGCTGTTACTACAAAACGAAAAGAAAATGGAACATTTATTCACAAGAATTATACCCGAACATCCGAAGGCAAAGCTTATGACTCCCAGGAGGAATTTCTTAAAGTGGTTTTACTTGGAAGTCTTATTGGGGCCGGTGCAGGGTTAATTATAGTAGGAGTAATTGCCATAGTTTGTGTTACTAAGATTAATTGGTGTCAGCGTCAGCGTCTGATTAAGTGGTTAATCAATTTGTGAAAGCTTCAATTTATTGAATTGAATTACAAATTTCTAAGAAATAAAACAAACATTTCATGTTTCACATAAAGTGAAAAGAAAGACATTCCATTACAACCTCTTTTGTCTAAAACTATTCTGAAACAAAATCAGGGGTGTACGTTAATGTATGATAGATTTATTGTAGCAAAAACAAACCAATATCCCAACAAAATAGATAAATGAGATGAATCCTGTCAACTATGATTGGCAAAAGATTTACAGCCTACCCTTTCAAGTTACCACAGACTCAAAACTGCTCTGGCTACAGAATCAATCTTAGAATTTAAGGAACAAAGCATTGTTGTTTTAAAATGGGTATTGTTAATGATAATCAGTGTTCCTTCTGTCATAGAGCTAGAGAGACTATTTTACATCTTTTCTGTATTTTGTCTAACTATAACTACTTTTTGGTGAAATGTGAGAAATTGGATTCACCAAATACAATAGAGGCAAACTACGCAAATAACGACATTTTTATTTGGTTACCAATTATTCCCAACGTAATACTATAATTATTGCACGTAAATCGTTTATTTATGCATGTAAAACAATAAAAAAATGCAGAATGTTGAAACATTGAAGACTGTCTTTCTTTGACAATTAGTACTTCTTGATTACATGTTTTTACATTAACTTTATGGTTTAGATATTAGATATCTAATGTTGAAATTTGTACTACACGAAGAGCTAGAAGGAAGAAATGGCGGCATCCCCTTCCACATGTTTACATCTCACGCACTGAACCCTCTTTGTTTATCCCCTTTAAATATTATATATGAAATAAAAGCAAACAGTGCGTATGTTAAATTAATGTTTATACTTTTTTTTGTATTTTGTGCATAAGTGGCAATTTATACTCAATGTATTTAATCTGTGTTCTGGTTCTATGGCCTAGGAGCGTTAAGCCTTTTCTCACAGAAAGGTAAAAAAGAAACAACTGACAAGTTATCGTTGATACACAATCACAGATCCGCTCGAGAAACTTATAAAGAAGGACATTTTCTTCTTCAATACGATATCAATTAGGAAAATATTTTTAAATAGAAAATTCTTCAGACTCTTTTCTGTAACATGTGACTTGCAAAGGAGAAAGATTAACCCGCTTTTTAAAAGAACTGCATTGTTCTTTGGCCACAACTGTATTTCTGTATACAAAATG
Organism: Cyclina sinensis; assembly: GCA_012932295.1. NCBI lineage: Eukaryota > Metazoa > Mollusca > Bivalvia > Venerida > Veneridae > Cyclina > Cyclina sinensis. The sequence continues at coordinate 16,076,327 of JAAONU010000003.1, read as the reverse complement.
AGTCAAATAAAGTAGAGCTAAGAGAACGATTTTCTTTTTTTATTTTATGATTGATTGATATGTGTATTTAAGCGCTAAGTCCTTTTGGTAAGAGTGGAACTGCTAAAGGGAAGCCCTCCGAGCACATTCAACTCTGATACAATTAAACTCAAATTTACTTCCCGAATTCTTGACCAATACTAACCATTTTCTAATTTAATAATATTTTATTGAATAAACTTACAGAATTTAACAACAAACACATATACATATATAAAAAAGATAAGAAATGAATAACAGTAGTCAACGAAGGTCAAGGATTTGGGATACAAGACGGCGTTAAACTATCAAGATAGAATGTAAAACTGAGATGAGATGAGATTACACAAAAGGGTTGGACCACAAGTTTTAGCAGCATTAGAAAAGGTCCGTCCCTTAAGTAGTCAAACAAACGTTAGTTTAAACTAGATGACGGTGTTGTTAAAAAATATCTGAAGAAATATGAAAGAGCAACAAAAATGAATAATAGAGAAAAAAGGAAAACCATTACAAAAACAATGAAAAGATAAATAAACAAATAAATAAAATCACAATAAAGACATATTCTGGTCAATGCCCAACTGCCCATCCCATCGAAGACCCGACCCATGCACCGTCCACATCGAATGAAAGATATAGAGAAGATGTGCACTCTATTTAAAACGGTTTGAGTTCTTCATCAATAACTGAACTTCATTAAAGAGTTTTGTATTATCACTATCTGATAATGAGTCAATTCCAAAGAGAAGTTTTTTATACTAAGAGGATAGAACATACGCGTGTTAGTAAAAAGAATACGTCGAGAGTTTGTATATTTGTTACATCTAAAGAAATTATGTTCAGGGTCTTCAATACCATGTCCACATGAACAATCTGGAGAATCCCGTAAAAGATTGAAAAGTAGATCGTTGTTTAAATTGCTACAATTGTTTCTTATGCGAGTTTGAATGACATTATAATATCGTTCTCCTGAGAGAAAGAAGTTTGGAACTGTCGGCGCATTAAATGTTTTTTTTTTAACTTGTATTTAAAAGATGAAAGAGATGTTGCATTTCTTATTGAATGCTCGAGACTATTGCATAATCTTATGGAGTCAGGAATAACCGACTTAGAATAAGTTTCAAGACGTCGAGACATTGTTACGAAGTCACCGTTATTTCTTAAAGCATATCCAGTCATTTCATTTACAAGAGGAGGGAATAATTCCTGGAGATAATTAGGAAGGAGACCATTTATCTGCTTATAAACTAAAATCAGCTTCTGCATTTTTCTTCGATCTGCTAATGAGACCCAACCTATTTCTTTTAGTAAGTGGTTAATAAAAACTGAGCGAGTGCATCCTGTGACTATACGAGCTGCCTCATATTGTTTTCTTTCTAATTCGTCTTTTTCATATTGGGTACAACTATCCCATACAATGGCAGCATATTCAAGTAACGGTCTTAGATAAGACACATAAATATTATTCAAGTAGTACGTTTTAATTTAAACTGAAATATTACTCAAATGAGAATGCCAGGAACAATCATGTTATACCAAGATGTTTGTGATCATCAACAAACGTTAATTGTGTATTTTGAAAAAAACAGAGTTGGTTTTCTTAAATCTCTGAAAGAGAAGAACATACATTTCGTTTTTGATGCATTTAAATCAACTAGCCATTGCTTTGCCCAATCTGATAATTTCGCTAAATCCGAATTCAAGATAGATTCAATATGATCTACATCTTCAGATGATTCTGATAAAGAGCTATCATCAGCAAATAACTTTGGGATGCTGAAGAGCGAGTCAAAAATATCATAAACATACACTAGAAATAAAAGGGGACCTAAAACAGAACCTTGAGGTACTCCTGCTTTTATCTGTTTAAATTGAGAAAAGAATTGACCCACAAAAACTCGTTGTGATCTATTGGAAAGGTAATCTGAAAACCAAGTGTTTGTTTGTCCAGTAAAACCGTATTGTCTTAATTTGAAAAGAAGTTCTTTATGCCACACACGATCGAAGGCTTTGGAAATATCACAGAAAACCATACATGTTGCCATTTTTGTCTAAAGCTTTACAAATTTGGTTGTATATTTCTATTAGTTGAAAAACTGTGGAATGTCCAGGAAGAAACCCCAATTGATATTTATAAATTAGTTGATTTTGATTTAAATGGTTATATAAATATTTAAACATGATTCTCTCCATTACTTTTCCAACACAACTAATAAGAGATATTGGTCTGTATTTTGAGGGAAGAGACTTGTCGCCTTTCTTAAATAAGGGTATGACATTCGCGATTTTCCAAGATGCTGGATATTTCAGGAGGTTTAATGATTTATTAAATAATGTACAAAGCGGTTTACAGATAGTTTTAGAACAACCTTTTAACATTTTGTGACTAATATTATCAGGTCCACGTGCTTTATTAGTAGCTAAGTTGTCCAATACATCTATAACGTCTTGTTCAGAGACAATTATTTCAGAAATACATTGATCACATTTGGAAGTAAATGTAGGAAGATTGACATTTGAGTCATCAGCGTTTGAAATTGAGACCAAAAAATCGTGCAAAAATGTTGCCTTTTCAGAGTCAGAGATAGCAGTTTCGTCATTATTGTTAATCAGTGGAGGAATCGGGTCCTCTGGTGCAGAATTATCTTCAACTAACATTTTAACAATTTTCCAATAATCTCTAGAGTTGTTAGATCTGAAACCATTCAAAGAGTACTCAATCGTGTCATAAAATTCTTCTCGTTAGTGCTTTTTCATATTATTGACTTTTTTCTTAATCTTTTAAAAATATTCCAATCAGACATTTAACCAGATTTGATTTGCTATTTTTCTTTGGCGATCACGTTGACGAGATGTTTTACGAATGGCTGAATTATACCATACTTTATCATTAGGTCTTATTTGCACTAGATTTGAAGGGATGCAAGACTTTACTAAGGACATGAACTTTTCATGAAAGAACGTAGATGCTTCATCAATTAAATCAGTGTTTTCAATCGGAGACCAGTCGGTACTTAAAATTAAAGTGTTTAATTTATGAAAATCAGCTTTTTTATAATTCCAGATCTCTCTGGTGTAGCTAATTTTTTTTGATAACTACTACGGAAATATGCATAGGTAGCATAGTGGTCACTTATACTGGGATCTGTAAAATGTAAGCCTGAATTATGTGAAGTAATGGAGTCAGATACTGCCATAATATCAAGCAAAGTACTTGATTCCTGGGTTACCCTTGTTGGTTCATTTATAACATGTCTCATATTATTAAGAAATAAAGAGTATCTTAGTTTGGTATTAGCTTCATTTTGTTGGTTTTCATTGAAATCGCCGACCATGATTATGTTTTTTGAAATTTTTGATGCGCGTTCAAGGAAAGTATCTAACCTATGCCAGAACTCTACCGAAGAGCTTCCTTGTCTATAAACCATAGCTATAAGAAAAGTTTTATTGGTGTCTTTAAATTGAAATACTATACTTTCGGGAAGAATTAGTTCTAGATCAAGTATACGCCGAGGCTGAAGGCCGGAGCTACAATATGTGAGAATCCCACTTGAATAAGGGGTCAGATCCTTACGATACATGACGTCATGACCAGCAAGTTTTAACTGTGCATCAGGAAAAACATCTGTCAGATGGGTTTTCGTGAAGCAAAGAATATCGTGATCGAGAAAATTGTCTTTTATATAATTAAGTTTAGTTCGTATTGACCTGATATTTAGGTGCAATACAGAGAAGCATCCGTTTTCAGGGCCAGCATTAGGTTGAATATCACCACTTAGCAGAAGCAACCTGAAGAACCAGAGTGAAGTTAATATAGAATAGGATTCACACAGAGAGAAACTATAAAAGTTGTGCATATTGTTTGCAACACAAGGGTTCGTCAGAGTCAATAAAAATAACTGAATCATTTAATAAGTGAAATTCTAGCAAGTATGGCAAGGCATGACTGAGAAATAGTTTGCAATAGTTGGATGCAATTTCTTTTGAAATCAAAGCAAATTGTAACGATTAGCAATATTGGCAACATAGGGTTATGTTGAAAACTTCCGTTTTTCAAGAAGGCACATCCCCTAAGGTTATACAAGCCTATTCCCACCCTCTAAGCTCCTATATCGTTAAATATTAGCAAAAATAATAAATTGACATGTTGGAATGGAGGCAGGCAACAAACAACACAGACAGGACCTAAACAACACAGACAGTGCACGACCCCGAACCACGAGAGGAAGGACAACCACGCATGTGACCAGAATGAAGAAAAGAATTGAACAAGGACAAAAAAGTATGAAATAATAGGGGAAAAAAGAATGTTTCTTTTATCGATTGTTGATTGTTATGAAACATAAGTGAAATAACAAAATATGAAATTCGTTTTACAAAGCTTTGCAACTATGAACTTATCAGTAAAAAGTATTACTAGGTTGTTTCCCTTATAATGATTGACCTTCACAACGGGCTCAATACCGCGGACAATAATATCTGTTAAAATTAAGTAAAAAGTAAGTAATCAAATTTTGTAGCTCCTAATAAAATCCGAAATATCCTTTATACACCCTTTCGCCTTTAGTTTATAACGTTATGTCAATAATTCAATAACTGACAAATTTAAAAAAGTCTTATGTGAAATATATAAAAACATATAACAGAATTATCAAAAGAAAGGCTGATACATTTACCGGATAAATAAATCTAGCAAAAAGGATAATCTGACAACTGTTACATTGCATTGCCATCAGTTGGTGAAGTTTATAGTTAATAATAAATTTTGTGTTAGGAAGTAAAATAATACTCATCACATCTTAAGTTGTCACAAGAAATCAAAATTGTCAAAAAAATTCACATATATTTACAGGATAAATAAATCTAACACAATGGATAAACTGGCATACGCTGACATGATATTGTCCGACAACATCAGACACCCAATGCAAAGTCTTGTTTTTTCGTGACGTTACTGGATTCAAAAACAGCACAATAACAACACATCCTCCGTTAAGTCGTTATTCAACCGTTATATTTTGACAGCTCAGCAGTCGTTTTTATGCGAAACAATATATCACTCAGGCCTACGGCCCTCGTGATATATTCCTACGCATAAGAACTCAAAACATGGGTTATTCTACGATAAACCACGCCTGGATACTTATTATTTCTTAATGGTATAATTATTTGTAAGCAAGTGAAAGGGTATATGCAAAAATGTATTCAAATATAAAACGTGATTAATGAATTGTTTTATGCATATTTATAAACAAGTATAAATCTCACTGTATCTCGTTTGCGAAACCTGGTTCAGTTCGTGGACTTATTATTTGTTTGGGAGACATATGCCTGCCGTCTCGAAGCGGTTTATTGTATTTTGCCAGTTTGATTTCATGTAATCTAAAGGCTCTTCCAGCCACTTTGCATTCTTTATACAATTATTGATGCGGGCCTTATTGCAAACGTTACACAGCGTTTTATTCTTACAAAGAGACCCACATACCAAAACATAGAAAATGCTCGCGAATTATTATATCTGAATTTTCGCAGTTTCTTATTTTAGCGATTTTTATCGCTCGCGGATATAACGAAAATAAGAATCACGTGAAAAAGCCAAAGTAAGGTATTTCAAATTGCTATTATAAAACATTAGCCGCGTATTTAACATTCATAGAATTGCAAGCCTTGCCGAAGTCCTCTGCCAGGAATAAAAATTAAAATGAAGGAGTTATGATTTCGCTCAGCATATTGAAACAGACAATTGTTCATGACCCTGGTATCAATACTATTAGTGTTTTACAGAAATCACAATAGTCAAGATATTTACAATTTTTGTTTCAATAGCATCTATAGGAATAAGATTTTCGTTCGCTTTTAGCAGGATCAAGGTTTTCTGATCACTCACACACATTGTTGTTGTTGTTTTTGCTGTTGTTGCTGTTGTTGTTTCTTTTTCATGTCTTTCACCTCGCAAATTTCATGAACCTAGCCTTGACAATTTTTGAGTTATTGAAGGGACAATGTGGCCAGACGGACGCAAATGAATTCAAAGCGAACAAAGGTTAGTATTCATTAACATACACAGTTTAATGAAACAAGTCTTCTTACTTTTTTAGTAATCACAGGACAGCCTGACATACGTATTGAACAGAAAATTTGTATTCTTCAATGAAAGACTGACAAACCCTCTTAGTGTATACCACACAAAATTACACCTTTTCTTATGCTGCTAGCACTAGTTATGCCAAATTTAATTTTCAGAGGCTATTATTTCAATGGACACGCAGAGTTTTGGAGTGAATTTCAACAAAACAAGTGAACATCAAACTATGACGTGTATATACTTGTCAGTTGGTGTTTGATTGCAAATTTTGTATCTATTGTATACAAGATAAGGTTCGGTCGGTCATCGCCTTAGTATAACACCGTGTCCATACGTTACCGGTGGAGGTGATGCAAGTAACGCTGGTGTGCGGTATATAACGCCGGTTTTGTGGAGGAATTGGGACACATAGGTAAGAAAATTAAAACTTTTATGCGGTAATTTGTTAAGTTTGGCATCGAGACTATGCGCAAAATGATCTCAAATTATTTACGAAATCTCGTCTTGGTCTGCTTTCTCCCAGATATTTTCCGTTTTCTGTATCATTCGTGAAAAAGACGATCATTTATGAGAATGCGCTGAAACAGGGCATTGAAAAGTGTCGAAAATACAGTGATAGCGACCCCACGAGGAAAGTTCAGCTTACCTTAACTAGAAAATTCCAACTGGCACTAATTTCTAACCCTGTTTACTTCATTTGACATGAAAAACTATCGGGAAAGATGTTTTCAGGAGAAAACACATGGTAACGCTGGTATAGGTGGTGCACTGCTTGACCATGCCTGTAACGCTGGTGGCATGGTGGTTTACTAAAATCGCCTTTCTTTACAGTTTTCGATATTGAATAATCAAATTATAGGCCTGCCTGTCAGCTATTGTTGAAACGAAAATTATTTTACACACTTTGAGTGGATCACCGTCTTTTCTGATGCAGAATGGAGCTCAAAGATGCTGTTTAGAGTTTGCTTTATATTATCGTCTGTGTCTGCTTTCTCCAAGATATTTGCAGTTAAAAATTGATAGTAGTCTTTCGAGTGGCCACACTTTTTCATTGACTCCAGATGGCATTTTCTTAGGAAGAACTACATCAGCTATATGAAATTGTGCTATAGTATTTACATTTGGGACTGCAAAATTAATTTTCGATGCTCTAGGATTAATGTATCCTCTTTCTGTACCGTCTTGTTGTCAAGAGGGTAAGTAACTGTCGCCACAAGATGCATGAACATTTGAAACTCGTCCCATACCTCTGCATTCTCAAGCTCCTTCTTAAATACACTGAACAAAGCAAATTCCTCTTTTCACTTTGATTTGATGAAATTTCTTCAGATATGTTAACAAGCCCTTCTTTCTTGCTACAAGTTTGTTTTTTACCCATAAAAGGGTGATGCGTATATTGTCTTAGCACACAATGTAGGTGACGCTTTTCTCACACGTTAAGGACTTGGTGTGTTGCAGTATGGAGTTGCTGTGGGCGAAATTAGTCTTAGTTTTTTTTATCTGATGAGGCCCTTACCGGTGTCAAACACGTTTAAATTTTGGTTTTCTTTTATTTTTCTTGTATAATGACAGATGAGAGCGTTGTCTCATTTTCACTACATCTGGAAAAAAGAAACACAATTTTAGAATAAATATTTTGCTTTGCTGTTTGCTTTTGGTCGCTCACCTAATTTTTTGCCATCGGGTTAAGGGGAAGACGGAGGGTGCATTAAAAAACGCGTTGTGCACATCTACATTGGTGAAAATGCACACTAAGCTCCAAGCGATAGTCCTAAAAATGTGGAAGTAGTTCTTGTGACAAGATTTATTCAGCAAACCGACTGAACGACTAACCAACCAACCGAAGGTAAAATGACTCTTGTGCAGCATAACTAAGTTTTGCGGAGTTTTATAGGATTTTCTAAGTTGTCCCATAAAGACCGCCCGCCTCTAGTGACCATGTCAATTTTACAATTTATATCAATTGATACCCAAGGAAGATTAGTGCAAAGTTTTCTAAATTCAACTCTTAGTTTCTAAAAAGACATAGGGCTAGAAAGCCTCTCTCCACACACACACACACACACACACCCACCACCAACAACGAAGAGATGAAGAGAAACAAGAGGTTTGGCTAGCTACTATCATGTATCATGTGTCAGATGATAGAAAACATGGTTGTCCTATAATTTGAAATTTTGACCAAGTATTTTATCTTAAATGTCCCCAGTTTCAAACTCATCCAAGAATTCGTTAGGACAAAAAATTCTGACCAAGTTTTATTAAAATCGGGTCGAAAATGTGACTGTAAACAAGGTTTTCTAACGATCTGAGCCAGTGACCTAGTTTTTCATCCTACATGACCCAGGTTTTAAATTTCTACAAGGTTTCATTGATATGAAAATCCATGAAAATCTGAACAAAGACATGGTTTAGAACTACAGTTTTTTCTTTTTTCTTCATTATTTTCCAAGTGACCTAAGTCTTTGAAACCGCGTGATCAAGTTTCGAACTCGTCCAGATATTTTCAGGTTAACATTCTGACCATTTTTATCTATATCCCAAAATATGTGGACCTTTGAGTGTCAACGAGCAAAATGTGAACGGACGGAGAGACAGACGGACACTAGACAAAAGTTTACCCCTATATCTCACTGACAAAGCATGACAAAGAGCCACAAGTCAGAATCATGATCGAATGTCAATATACTGATCAGAAAGTTTGATTTGCGTTGAGGACCAAAATATCTGATTTCAAAATTTGTCAACTGTATCATTTCTGAAAACATAGTTCATAAAATATGTAATTACGTTGAGTGACATAAATAAAAGGTGTGCAGCGTTATTTATGTAGTAAAAGCCATAAACATTTTTTTTTCCAAAATATCGGAAAATTTTCCACAAGACAGCCAGTTAAAGACCTTCATATATCAATCAAATGATTATAGGATCATTTGGGGGAAATTCCGCCTTATTCCGAGATTAGAAAAAAAAACATGAGCATGTTTTCAGATCGATGTACAATAAACGTGTGTTAACTCAAAGCAAAAAGAAATTAGTTTTAGTACACGCTTGTCCATGTAAAGTCGCGTTTGAAGGTCTGAAGGTTTAAGACCTGAAAATACGTCTAAATCGATAAATTGTTGAATGTAAAACCCAACAATGCTACATCCAAAGCCTGATCTATATCGCACTTAGATATCCATGATCTTGCCAAAGAGATACCAATCGAAAGGATACAGTAACAATCAATTTTTACCTGCAAATATCTTGGAGAAACGATAATATAAAGCAAACTCTAAACAGCAACTTTGAGCTCCATTCTGCATCAGAAAAGACGATGATCCACTCAAAGAGTGTAAAACAATTTTCGTGTTAACAATAGCTGACAGGCAGGCCTATAATTTGATTATTCAATATCGAAAACTGTAAAGAAAGGCGATTTTAGTAAACCACCATGCCACCAGCGTTACAGGCATGGTCAGGCAGTGCACCACCTATACCAGCGTTACCATGTGTTTTCTCCTGAAAACATCTTTCCCGATAGTTTTTCATGTCAAATGAAGTAACAGGGTTAGACATTAGTGCCAGTTGGAATTTTCTAGTTAAGGTAAGCTGGACTTTCCTCGTGGGGTCGCTATCACTGTATTTTCGACACTTTTCAATGCCCTGTTCAAGCGCATTTTCATAAATGATCGTCTTTTTCACGAATGATACAGAAAACGGAAAATATCTGGGAGAAAGCAGACCAAGACGAGATTTCGTACATAATATGAGATCATCTTGCGCATAGTCTCGATGCCAAACTTAACAAATTACCGCATAAAAGTTTTAATTTTCTTACTTGTGTGTCCGAATTCCTCCACAAAACCGGCGTTATATACCGCACACCAGCGTTACTTGCACCACCTCCACCGGTAACGTATGGACACGGTGTATAAGGTAAGTATCTTATAAATGATTGATAATTGTTACTCTGACAATATCGTTGTTAATGTTTGCTGCAATGTCTGAACATAATTTATGTAGTTCTTTTATGTTGCAATCAGTCTAGTCCCCACTGTCGAATAGTTTTCACTGTACGTCATTATAACTGGATGAGAATATGAATCTCTAAGTCATTTTTTCTGTAATGTTATAGCAATGTGTATGTATAAAGGGATACTAATGCATCTTAGTTTAAATGCTTACATATATAATACAAAGCCTCGCAGCGGCTTGACAAAGGCAATTAAATTTCAATTACCGCTCTTTTGTTTTTCTTCCTTGTAAAATGTTTTTTTCTTCTTCTAAAAATATGTTTATACAAAGGAAACGCTGATGTAAAATATTTGCTAGATTCCGAGAAAATACTAAGTGTGTTTTTCCCGCCGGCCTTGCCATTTATTTTGTTTTCTAGCGCACTATAATTATCAAATCTGCGGTCACAAACCTACATGAGTTTTAAAGTTACAACTGTGTTTTGCAGTATGTGACTATATTTTCCCTCGCCAAACTATATCCCTGTTACCTCGCTTATCTAGATAAATCGTGTTGAAAGTGGGTCCATTCATACATTTCTTACTTTTAAGGAAAAAGAAGTCAAATGAACTGTTCCCCGCCCCCTTGAAATTTATTATGTCTATGACACTTACTCTGGTCTTATAATAACGCACGCACTTTGCTGTTTTGGGAAAATAAGATAATTAACTCTTAAGTTAATGCGTAACTTCCGGCGAGGTAAAGTGACTACTAGCTACTAACTTGCATTCATGAACTCATGTAACACTGTTTATATGGTTGCAAATTGTTGAACATTATTTTTGTTTTTGGCGAGGTTATATTTGCATTTTTACCCAGATGGAGGTGTTATACATGCTGTGGCTTCTTGTTCTCAATTATTTTGTTGTTGACGCTTCATCCAGAGGTAAGTGTTGTTTGGTATTTGCTGCTACATAGGAATGAATGTAGACATTTCATTTTAAACTTACATGTATCTTATATGGAAATTGTGAGGTTAAGATTTGCAACTATACATTTTTCCTTTGTATTTATACTAAAATTAATTCATATAAATTATCACAATGTATGATATATTTTGATTCAAAAACAACGCAACGTTTTCGCAGATATGATTGTTTGACAAGTAGATAATTTGACAATTTAGTGTTCTGAAAAGATTGTAGATAACTCACTTTACTTATCTGCATTCAGTTTATCACTTCAAGTTGTTCCCCGACCATCCCCCCAAAAAATGTAGTTTCTACACCATTGAATACAAAGATCAATATTTTCTAGTTGTAGAATTTAATGCTTATTTTCTATGTTTTTCCAAAAATGATTCAATGTTTAACCATCTGCATAGGATCATTTAGAGAAACCTTAAACAGCATTTAAATATGTGCGAAGTTAGTCAACATACGACATTCAAATTTTAAATCACTTGAATTTAAAATGTTGAGCTAGAACTAGATTTGACATGCAAGTTCAATATCACTCGAATTTTGAATGATGCGGCAGCATGGCGTTCCATATTTGAATTCGGATTTATATTCAAATATTGAATGTCGTGCTACAAATTAGAGTGATTCCAAATTCGAATGTATATTGTCCTGCTATCACGAACACTGAAATGTCGAACTGGCAAAACATTCAAAATTCAAATGATATTAAATTCGAATATCAAATGTCGTGCTAGTACAACATTCAAATACAAATGATTAAAGATGTTGAGCTCACAAACACACACACACACACACACACGCACGCACTATTTAATCGTCTTATCCGTAAAGAGTATGCACTGTTACCCTATCAGATAAAGATATCATTTAATGAAAATAGTTTTTGTCTTCAAAAATACAGACAATCAATATAATTTCATTCATTAATATGTTCGTATTAAAAAATGTCCAACTTGCATATTATGTTTTGTTTTCACATACAGATTTAATTAGTACAGACGTGTTCAGTTGAGAAGTAGTGTCCCCTGCAAATTTTGAACTGGTGCATAATTAAAACAAGAGCGATCAGTGATCACGTGTCTCGCCTGATTAAGCAGATGTATTGAGAAATGATTGGAAAGTTTGTTGGCTAAAACGCTTTTTTATCCAAGGGCCAGAACTCAGCCAAGAATCATTTAACCAAAAATCATTCTTGTAAAGTTTGGAAGAAATTGCACCAGTAGTTTCTGAGGAGTATCCCGGACAAGTTTTGTGACGGACGGACAGACAGACGGCGGAGAAGTGATCCATATATGTCGCGCTACTTTGTTGCAGGCGACACAAAAACGCTAATAGTTATTAACAAACAAACAAACAAAATAAGTGAAATAATGAAAGCAAAACAAACAAACAAATGCTTCAATGAATTATACTTCGCAGTTTATTCATTACAGTGGAATTCTTTTCCAAACCTAGACTTAAATATAAATACGACTGTTGTATTTCATAAAGCTTTGATATTATAAAGAAAAAGAAATGTCGCTGCTTATAAATAATTTCTGAAATCGTCGCCATAGAGTTAGTACAGTAACATGTTGTTTGCTGTAAAATTGAAACCTCAGTTATGTAAAGGTTATACTATGGTCTGCAACACTGTCTTAAAATATACCATATTTATTTTTTTCGGGTTTTAAGAAAATCTTTTTTTCTCGAGGAGTATGGTTTACGAATTTTGTGTAAGAATGTATTAAGTAGCTTTTAAGGGGAATAAACATGACCGTTCTATGCATCTTAAGACAGTAAAATTCAGCTAATTGATATGGTGCCAATTATAAAGTATAAAGTAATGATATCGGTCTGTAAGTTTTCTGAAAGAATTATGTCTTTAAACTTTTTTGCAAGGGAAAGAATATCGTAAGTAGTATAACGACCTTCCCAATTAGGACTATTTTACCGGAACACCGTTCAAGTGGTTTTCACTAATTGGTTGTTTACACGACTCGATGGCGCTACCATCGAATAACCTAGAACGGAACTAACATGTATAGTCACAGGTTAATGCGTATTTATTTTGCTTTTCGATATATACGCAGCATGTTTCAATTTTGTAGCTTGTATTTTACTTATTATGGTAAAGATATGAATTACTTTTATTCTGTATATTTGCATTGAAGTCACGATTACTAAATAATGCGTCTTAGTTATGGTAAAATGTTTATATCAGTCAACATTAACTGTACACTACACAGTCCTCCTGAATTGATTGCACATTTTTTTTTTTTTTTTGTTTTTTTTTTTTTTTTTGTTGTTTTTTTTTTGTTTTTTGAACTAGACATTACATAACTAACAGTTTTACGGAGTGGATGTAACCTACGCCAAATTTCAATAAGATACAGTCACGTGGGTAATCACTTGATGAGGAAGATCTTAATTTCTAACAAACACAGCGCATGTCCGATGATAGAATATCAACAATCCTAAAATACCTAACATTTCTCGTACGGCCTATATATTGATTACGTGACTGATCATGTGTAGTGGCCCCGTATAATGCGCTGTTTGTAAAAAGACTATGGAAAGAATCTGCAGGTTCATTATTCCCCGCCAAAGGTGGATGGATATAGATTTGGCGTTGTCCGTCTGGCTGTTTGTCCGTCCGCCATTCTGTCTGTCACACTTTGATTGGATCATAACTCTAAAACTAGTTTGGTTATAAAACGAAAACTTCAAATTAGTAAAATCTTACTGAGTAGAGTCGCAGTGCATAGGAACTGAAACTCTTTACTTCATAATTTGTGAGTTATTCCAATTTGCTATTTTTCCTATTTCAAGTTATAAACCGAAAACTTCATATGTGGTTACATCTCATTGAATAGAAGTGTAGTGCGTAGGAACTGTAACTCTTCAATTCATAATTATTTAGTTATTCCTCTTTGCTATTTTTCCTATTTAATTTTTGTTTGGACCATAACTCAAAAATTATTTGAGTTATCAACGTTAAACTTCAAAGATGCATAGATGTCATTAAGGAGTCATGTAGTGAATAGGAACTGCAACTCTTCACTTGATAACTTTAGAGTTATTGCCCTTCGTTATCTTTTATTTCTTGAATTTGTTCGGAATGAAACTCAAAAAGTGTTTAAAGTATCATCATGGAACTTCATAGTGCATAGATGTCCTTGAGGAGTAGTGCAATGCATAAGAACAGTAACTATTCACTTCATAAATTCGGGGACTTTTAGGGATTGCTTTGAAGATTTTATGAAGACTGTGAAGCTTTAAGAACATGACAGATATCATATTGTGACATTGCTTTGTATATATAAACATTGTTTTTTTTTTTTGTAGTATGAGCTGTAGTTCTGTACTTTGAAATGTAGTGCACTTATAGCTAACAATGTGATTTAACCTAGTGAGCTCGTCCGTTTTCGAAGAAAAAGGTCAAGATTTTATAGCCAGTAAGTAGTCGTCAGCGTCGTGCAAAAACTTTAATGCAGCTGATTACTCATAAACCAGAAGTCGTAGTGTTTTGATATTTGGTGTGTAGCTTGTAGACCTCTACTAAGTTGATTTAAATCATGATCCCCGGGTCAATATTGGCCATGCCCCTAGGCTAATAGATATTTATATAGGATTTTTTTTTTGGAAAATCTTCTCTTAAACTGCTTGATACAGGGCTTTGTAATTTAATGTGAGGCATCCTTTAGTAGACCTCTACCATGATTGTTCTGTGTTCAAAATTAGTCCAATCCCAGGGGTCTTTGGTTTTGCATTGACTTATATAGAAAAAAAACACCTAATGGGAAAACACAAAGCCTAAAACTTAACTATTTACTTACATGGGATGGGTAGGTATTTCCCACACTTGCATGGACTCCCCCCCCCCCCCCCCCCCCCCCCCCGCCCCCTCGCTCTCGTTAGCTTTCCCCCCACAAACATTTTTTTATTTTCACTTTTTCATTTTTATTGGTTTGTTTTATGCGAAGACACTTGACTCCCCACTTCCTTCACCTGACACCCCTCATTTTTCAGATTTCTTTTTTTCAGGAATGAGAGGGTACTTGCTGCCCCTTTCCCTCTCCCTAACACAAAAAGATGGATAGGCACTAAAAATATTTTTCTTCTCTCTTTTTGCTTTTTTTTCTTTTTCCTGTGATGAGTAAATACTTGCATTTTTCCTTATTTATATGTTTCCTTGATTTGTTTCTCTATTTTTTTGCTAAGTAGGTAGCCCAAATTGTAAGCTTTTTTCTGATAAATAACACGGACGAGCGTTGGTGCCGCTCTGCGATGCTCTTGTGTTAAAATATGTGACTAAACTTGTTTCATTCGGCGGGGGATATGGATTCGCAAAATTTGCCCTTGTTTTCTTTTTTAATTTTGCCATTCTGGTCAAACTTTATTACCCAAAACAAAGTATAGCTTATTTGAAAAATGTCTCTGTTAAAACAAGGCACGTTCATCATGTCATATTTGAATAAAGTGTGTGTTCCAAACACATGATCAATTTTATTATGTAATATTTGAACAAATTATCTGTTTCAGGTAAAAGATTTATTCAAAATGTTATATTTGAACAAATTCTCTATTTCAAGAGAAGCACAATATCCATTCATAATGTCATTTTTGAACAAAGTTTATATTTTAACCACAAGATAACTTGTTAATGTCATATGTGAACACAGTGTTAATTCCAAGTAGAAGATCTATTCATAATGTAACATTTGAACAAATTCTCTGTTCTGAGCACAAAAATCTAGTATGACATATTTGAACAAGATCTCTGTTCCGAGTACACGATACCTTGATAATGTCTTTTTTTAACAAAAGCTGTATGTCTCAGGCAAAAGATCTATTCATATTGTCATATTTGAAAAAGTGTCTGTTCCAAGTATAAGAACGATTGATAATGTCATTTTTGAAAAAAAGTCTCTGTTTCAAGCACAATATCCATTCATAATGTCATTTTTGAACAAAGATCAACTGTTAATGTCATATATGAATAAGAGTTTGTTCTAAGCACAAGATCTATTTGCAATGTCATATTTGAAATATTCTCGTTCCAAGCAGAAAATCCATTCATTATGTCATATTTTAATAAGGTCTCTGTTCCAAGCACAAGATCCACCGATAATGACATATTTTTCTTTTTAAAAAGTGTATGTTTCAGGCATAATATTTATTCATATTGTCATATTTGAACGAAGTGTCTTTCCAAAGCACAACATCCATTCATAAAGTCAAAATTTAACAAAGTCCCTTTTCCAAGCATAAGATCCATTTATAATATCATAATTGAACAAATCCTTTGTTCCAAGCACGAGATCCAGTTCTGCTGTAGAGACTGACCAAATCTTAGTTCAAAGTAAAATATCAGTTGATAATGTCCCTTTGCGACAGTTTGTTCGAAGCACAAGATCAAGTTAGTATGTCACATGTTATCTTTGCCCTTTTCCAATCAAAGGACCTATTCATAATGTCATATTAGTTAAAACAATGTATGATCCACGAAACAATCGATTCATACTGTCGAACAAAGTGCCTGTTCCAAGCACAAAATCCATATTAATAATGTCATATTTGAACTAGGTATCTGTTCCATGTAAAAGATACACTGATAATGTCATTTTTGGAAAAAAAGTGTATGTTTCAGGCCCAGGATCTATTCATATTTTCATGGTTTAACAAAGTGTTTGTTCCAAGTATAAAATCCAATGATAATGTCTTTTTTGAAGTAAGCCTTTGTTCCAAGCACAATATCTATTCATAATGTCAATTTGAACAAACTACTATGTACATATCATATATGAATATGTGTTTGTTCTAAGCACAAGATCCATTCATAACGTTATATTTGAATAAAGCCTCCGTTCCAAGCACAAGATCCATTGATAATGTCGTATTTCGACAAAGTGTTTGTTGGAAGCACAAGATCCATTCATAATGTCATATTTGAACAAAATGTCTGTTCCAAGCACGAGATTTTTTTAAGTCACATATGAACTTTGTCTCTGTGCAAAGCACAAGATCCTTTCGTAATGTCTTATCTTAAAAAAGTGAATGTTCCAGGAAGATCTATTTATATTGTCATATTTGATCAAAGTGCATGTTCCAAGCAGAAGATTCATTGATAATTTCATATTTGAAAAAAGGTGTATGTTCTAGGCAGAAGTGCTATTCATACTGTAACATGTGAATTAAGTCTGGGTTCGAAAAACAAGATCCAATCATATTTAAACTAGGTCTCTCTTCCAAGCACAACACATCAATAACTTTTAATTATATAAGATATTTAGAATATGCTAATTTTTTATACTACCGCATGACTTACAGTTGAAAGAGAAGCCTCTTGTCCAAAAATATCGGACTTCCCTGGAAGAGTCAAATATCGGCGTAAGGGAACGAGAGCCGTGTTTAGATGTCCGAAAAACTTTGACCTGTACGGAAAAAAACGTGCAAACTGTCTGGATGATGGCACATGGAGTGACGAACCTCCACTCTGCATCAGTGAGTTAACTTTAACAAAGATATTGTTGTATGTAGTTTTCCTTAAAATCAAGTCAGTATTTAATTTAAATTGTTACGTTTTAGCAACTTCATTCAAATTGCCTCAACATTGTATAGTTACCCAAATGTAGCTAACTTGCCCTAATTTAAGCATGTCAATATACTGAATATATATTCCAGGTCATTATTTACGCTTCCAATTCACCAGATACCAATGTTAAACGGCAGTTTGAATTTGTATGAAATTGTAATGCTAATGTAGTGTTTTAGCTTTTAGAGTTTTTTACAAAAATATATCATACATTCTAAGAGAGCAAAAAAGAAACAACAGCTTCAGTTTCATGGTGCAGAGAAAATTATTACAGAAAATGTTTCGTAAAAATACTAAAACAAATTGACTGAGCACAAAAAGCAGGGCGCTAAAACACTTCAGGCGTAGTGAAGTTCGATGACTGTGCATGCAACATGTTTTCAGTATGTACTGGGAATACAAAAATAAGACTTAATCTTTCACAGAGGCTGGCTGTATACCATTCGATCCAAGTTCTGTCAACAATTTGGAAATGGATGTGGTGAACGGAGCGCTTGTAAAATTTTCGTGTTTGCAAAACTATATTCTCATAGGAGAAACAATGTCCTACTGCAATGGTAAAGACTGGAGTGCACCTTTGCCAAGATGTGCTGGTTAGTATTCATGACGAATAGTTATGTGTTTCAACATTCTCCAGCAAAGTATAGTTGATGAAAATCAAATTTACCACGTTGCATCTTGAAGTCTTTATTCTGAGTTGTCACTGCTACACGGGGCAAGAATTTCAATAAAAAGTAGTATTCCGTTATGAATATTTGACACCTTATTTAAACTCATGATGCAGCTGCACGAACTCAGATTTTATGTCTAAGAATAAGGTCAGATATTTAAGCAAAAGGTTTTTACCTTGGTCTAAGATATTGAGCAAAAGTTACTGAAACTGTACTTTCATATATGCTTTTAACTCTCGAAGAAAGTTATAGAAAGTGTTCAGTTTCGTGGTTCTCGGAATAATCTTAAATAGACTCTTTATATCATAATGTATTTATGAAACAGTTTATGCAGCATATTGTTTTGTGACACAGCACCTCACGAGCTAACAGAATGCGACTTTGAACAAGATTTGTGTGGCTGGACACAAGATGACAGTGAAGAACAAGACTGGATCCGGCAAGTTGGACCAACAGCAACAGGAAATACTGGACCTAAATTTGATCATACACTTGGGGACACTGGCAGTGGTAACAGTATTCATTATATGTCGTTAGGATGTAGTTGTACTTATTTGGCTTCGACATGGACCTATCGTTTTAACTGTTTTAAACCTTGCTTTAAATCTGTTGGCTTTGTAGGGTCGTCATTTGATTTAACTGAATAAAAGATTGTGAGGTTTGAATCTTGGCGACTCATTATCAGATTGACTTTTACTAAATACTATGATTGGAAGAATCAAATTGTTTACATTGAAAGAAATGGTTATAAAGGCAATAAGGCCTTATTTCGATATCCCTCAGTTACTATGACTTCCTATGCTATAGCGAATGAGTCTTATCAATACATGATTTTATTTACCCAGATGTAATATCCTTCTTCAGTTCTGTGCATTTCCATGATTAATGGTTATCGTCGTACGAACATTCGATAGCATCTGCCATTTTTGTCGATTTTTAAGATGTTTCGTTTTAACTTTCAGGACATTATATGTTTTTCGAGACCTCGAGTCCAACAATGACCGGTCATCAAGCCAATCTTCTGTCACCTGTGTACACAGAGAACCTCAGTCCAATGTGCTTTGATTTCTGGTATCACATCCTTGGGCCGGATGAAGCTGGTCGTAAGTACAAGAAAATGATCACTTTTGTAAGCTGAAATTGCGCAGTTGTGAACTAAAACTTAATCACTGGCCAGTAATATCTAACGATTGTCACAGTTTAACAAATACGTTATATAAAAAAAATTAAACTAAGACAGTAGTGCTAAGGTTAACGCTTTATACTGTTTCCTGATATAACTGCTTCAGAAATTAAAAAGAGGAAGTTCTTTTGTCAAAAAAATGAAATCATTCAATGGTAAAAAGATAAATAACAATCAGGATGATTTCAATAGAGCCTGACAAATGTAACGTGAGCATAAATAGAAAATCGACTTTTGCAGTTACAGGCGTTGAAAGTTACTTATCACTTAAAATTTAAATGAGACAGCTAGAATGTATGTATTTCTATCAAACTTTATATTTAGGAAAAAGATTTTAAGTTTGAGTGATATACCGTCGAATATATCACTGCTTCAAGTTCAGATGCATAGTAATTTAATCACGAAGTTGAGGGCCTAAGTCTTTAATAATTATTTATCATTTGAACAATAAACTGTGATATATTCGACGGTAGATCACGAAAACTGTTAAATCTATCTCCGTTCTAACACAACTGTTTATTTGTTAGGGGCGCAAGTATGTGCACTACTAGCCATGATAATGTTTTACAGTTGTTGTCCCTGTCCGGTTATTCTGTTTACCCCGCTTTTCATATCCTTCAAGAAAATGAAAACAACGTGGCCAGTTAATAATTTACGTTTCAGCAAATATCTATTAATTATCAGAAAAGAACTTCAAAGAAGATAATTTAGTCCGTAACAATGTATTAATTATGAATTAAGAACAGGACAGCTTAAGCTGTTGTCTTACACTGGCGAGGTACTGTATCAAAACGCAAAGGTAAGTAGAAAGCCGTGGGTCGATTGTGTGTTCCAGTGTTAGTTGTGTCTGTCCTTAATAACTAAGCGAGTAGTGTGGGATGAGAGGTAAGACTGATTTCTTTAATATTGTTTTTTATTGAAAAGATAAAGAAGGGAAATATATACCATAATAATGTAAAAACAACTCTTCTTTGCTTAGATGTTGGAACGTTAGAAGTTTATATTTTGGACCAATCACAATTCTTTGACGATGATAACATCGAACCTGTGTTCATGAAAGAAGGAAACCAGGGTGATATGTGGCATCGAGGTGAAATAACTGTTGATAAACAAGTGGAACCATATCAGGTGATTACACCCTAAACAATCGCATTAACAATGATAATAACATTTAAAAAAGAGTTTATATATGAATTTTCAGCTTCAGCTCAAATAATGTTTGTGATCGCAAAGGCTAGTGAAACGAATAGGTCAATAACACTGAATGGAGTTGAAAGTGTTTAAGCTTGCAGTCATTTTATGTTTGAGGAAGTGTAACAAATTCATAAACACTTTGTAAAAAAATGCAGCGTATCTCTGAAACTGAAGTTTTCATTACCTTTATAACATTTTCCAGTACATAATGAATAGCAATTCACACAAAGCCATATCAGAAATCTGACAGTAACGAATATATACATTCATTTAATATTTTCGACTTAAGATTCGTGATATATTACATTGAAGTTAAACTGATTACAGATTGCAATAGTAGCCCGGAAAGGTTTGAGTTACATAAGCGATATTGCCATCGATGATGTGCGCCTTTTCAATTGTTCCGAACAAACGTCTTCTCCTGAACCCACAACAACACGTGTACAAACGAAGACCACTAAACCATCTGAAACTACCATAAATTTGACAACAGAAGTGTTTACAATAACACCCACAGGGAAGAGTACAACTTCATCAACTACATTGTCTACAGTGACTGAAGCAAACTCGACATTTGCGTCAACGTCAAAAGCTGCAAAAATATCTTCTACAAAGTCTGTGCCATCAACTACATCAACAATAAAAACTACGAAACAGACGATTTCTACAGCGTCGTCAACAACAACATTGGCATCAGGCCATGAGACTTCTACAGCAATAAACGTTTCGTCATTTATCACTAGTCAAGCTTCAAACAAAACGAGCTCCGTCCAGACCGAACAGTCGTTACGGACGTCAAGCGCAACCAAAGACGTTACACCAACCACTACAATAAGTACTTCTACAGAAGAAACTACACCTGTACAATCATCTACTCCGGGAACTTCAAAATCTCGCACAGGTTTGTACATTTTCTGTAACATTACGATCAAGAACACACAACAGAAGTAGAATAAGAATGTATATGAAGATTACAGTTTCTAAAAATTACCTGACTTTCAGAGTATAAGTCTAATTTTAAAGTCTGATAATATAAGTGTAAAAATTTAAGCCTTCTTGCAAAGAGTTTATTAGATATTGTGAGGGTAAAGGTAAATGCTTCATATTAAGACGTTCAAATAATTGTTAAATGCAACTCAAATAGTTTCATATTAAACGGTATAAATGTTTATATTATACAAGACAAAAGAACAAGAATTCACCATCTTTTATCTAATAGCAAAAACAACCTTTAAAACAACTCCCTCAACGACTCAAACTACAAAATCTACTGCCTCAACGAAGCCGACAGAAGTCAGACCTTCATCGAAACGTATAACAGACACAACAGCGACATCAACGACGACGACGACAACAAAAGCAACAACAAAAACAGCAAAGCCTTATGTGTCATCAACAACGACTCCGGCGGTTACAACTTCAACAGAAGTTTCTCGGTCCACAACAGAGAAAACTTTAGCAACAAAATCTTCAACAATGCCTTCAACTTCACTGTCGTCAACAAGTACCTCTAGGTCGACCGTGATTACAACAACGTTACCGTCAACGCGTACATCTTTGTTAACTGTGACAACTTCACGTGACACGTCTTCTGTTCCAAGTACCCGGGCTGCAATATCAACAACACGAACAAAAGCGACCGTAAGCCAGGTAACTAAACCAACTAAAAGAACTAATGTCATAACAACAAAACGGTCCATAGCTAGTAATACAACTAAAGACAATTCCATTTCAGTATCGGAGGGAAGATCGCAGCATCCTGAGGATGATACACTAAAACCGTTACTGATTGGACTTTGTGTAGGAATTGTTGCCG
Organism: Cyclina sinensis; assembly: GCA_012932295.1. Lineage (NCBI taxonomy): Eukaryota > Metazoa > Mollusca > Bivalvia > Venerida > Veneridae > Cyclina > Cyclina sinensis. Next base: position 16,053,861 of record JAAONU010000003.1, on the reverse strand, counting down.
GCTTGATTATAATTGGAGTGATTGCTTATGTTTGCGTGCGTCGCCGGAAGTTTTACACAAGTAGATATGAAGATGAACTGAAACCAATCACAAACTCTGCTTCCATTCAAAGTTTGAACAATGGCCATTATTATCAGGACGAAGAGTACGAGTCTGAATCTTGAACTAAGTGGAAGGTTTTTGACGGTGCAAAGACTTGATGTTATGTTTGACAGGTGTGAAATTCTATCTTTGTAAGAATGTTTGTGCAAACGTCGTTATTTGTTTAAAGAAGATCAACTTGCGATTTACAGTATGTGGATCCTTAGTGTTTTTTGACGTTTCAAGGACAATCTCATCACATGGGACAGTAGTACTTGTTATGTCCATCTCCTTCTGCTTTGGTATATCGTTTATATATTAAGTATATGTAAAATGTAATGGAGCTACCTGCTTGCCTGGTATCTCAGTATCTGACTGCTTAATTTTATAATCACGTGTCTTCAATTTAAAAGCTGCTAGGATCTTTCTTCTATATTCCTGAGGCAAAGACCATTTATGTGGTTTAGATCCTTTATTAGACTGTTGTTTCTTCTTTATTTCTGTGACTAAACTTTCATATTTTTTCGGCTTAGACTTTAATATTTCGGTGGCATAGAACTATTAGAAGTCTGGCTTAGATCTTAAATATTTATGGCTTAGTTCTTTTATATTTTTGGAGCTTAGATCTTTTATATTTCTATGATCTAGAACTTGTAAAATCCTTTACATGTCATAGCTGCTAATCTGCTTCCATATTATCCAGTTGAATTTCTGCCTGGTATTTTATGTACATAAGCAAATATTACCAGTGTATTATACAGATTATTCTTTATTTTGGTGCTTGGTAAAAATCTGCAAGGTCTTTAGTTATTCAGTTTTAAATGCCAGAAAGCGTTATGATTATCTGATGGATCTCATTGCCCTTCGTAGTTTATTAAGAATAAATAAGTGTTCTAAAGTTTTGAACAAAAGAGTTAATGCATTTTCCCATATTTCCCATTTCCCATGCCCGATAATAAAGGTACTTTTAAAGGAATTTTATTTGCTTGCACTTGCTTTGGTATACCTTGCCTCCTATATGCAGATAATTTGCTGTGATACAACTTGTGTGAATTTGGACTTTAAAAGAAATAATATGTGCTATGTCTGATAGTACTTTAGTTTTATTTACCCTGCTTTTCCGTTTAGATTTTTATTAGTTAAGAGACATTTTGGTTGTATGCTAGCTTTTTGTAACAGTTGTTCTCTAAACTTAGGATGACTGTCTCTGTCTCTCTGCATTAAATGCTGTTTGTATGGTTTCTAAAACTGAAGTCACTAACAGGTTACAAAGAAATTTGGCTGTATCAATGTTTACTTTCTTGACGATATTCACCAGCATTTTACTTATATCGTATACTGTTGTGTAAAATATTTTATAGGCTTTGCGATGATCTCTTTATTTTGGTAGAGAAATGAAATGACGACAGTTTTACAAATTTTGGGGCAGTGTCGCATTGTAATCAGTACTGCCAGTTTTAAAGTTAATGATGCCATGAACGACCTTTTAGTTATAAAGATGTGTATTATCCGTAAGAAAGTTTGAACACCTATGTTATTTATAGGTTATGTAAATAAAATATAAACACATTCAATTTTACATTGTTCTGGCTAAAACATTGCCATGTTTTTCAAAATGCATGTGTTCTCTCAATACATCATTGAATATACATTGATTTGTATAAATGTCAAATCTCATTGAGGGTAATAGAACAAAATATTCACCCAAGAAAGTTGATGTCAACCGAGGCGTTAGCTGGCCTTGTGTGTTAGTGTTCTTCTTAATTATGTTTAGTCTAAAAGATCTTTTTCATTTACTGTATTTTATAAAACTGTATTTCTATCTCTATGCCATACACATTATGAATAAAACTTAGCCGGCGAAAAGAAATGTAATAAAAAATATCATATTGCACATTACAAAGGGTTTTATTTAATCGCGTCTTGATCATCCAAATTTGAGGCTCCTCCTTTTGTAAATCAAAGAAGAACATGCAAAATAAAACTGAAAAATGCAAAACCGTTTGGCAATATAATGCTTGGTACATTATACTGTAACTAAGGTTTGTTTTTGAAACAAAAGCATGCGACTCCCTCCAAGCTGAACATACGTTAGGTCCTTCCCATATATGAACTTGGACATATATTTAGAGCACTATCTAAAGCACTTTATCTCAGTGATACTTTTTAAGACACACAATCTTTTCACATATGAAATCTACGTGTGACCTTGATATTAGAGATACAGACCTTGTTTTTGCGCACTACAGTTGTGTCATAATGATTAAGTTTTCCGCAAAATAATTTTAAAATTCATCAAGGAATGACATAGATATATGGTGGACACACAAAAAGACACCATTTTTCATGACTGTTTTACCTCTAAATGTGACTTTGACCTTCGAGGTACAGACCTGATGCTTGCATGTGACACATTGTCATATGGCGGTTAAAATAACCAAATATTTTCAAAATCCATCAAGGAATGAAAATGTTATGGAGCGGACACGAAAACAAATACCCCATTTTTGACGTTGTACCTCTAAAGTTGACCCTGACCTTGGAGGTACGGACCTGGTTCTTGTGCATGATACATCGCCTCACGGATCACAATCTGAACATTTCTTCCAAGTTATTTCAAAATCTATCAAGGAATAAAGTTATGGAGCGGACACGATTTGTGACATCCAGACATAAATCTTTCCATCCATCCAGACAGAAAGTATAATATCAAAATGATTACCCTTACAACTACGTCGGGATGACAAAATAAACTTTTATTCATTAAATATGATGTGATGTTATAGGCAGAAGGTCGTTTATGAGTGATAACGTTGTGTTAAATTACCGGTTTTTTATTTGAGAAGAAATACAAGGTTTCTAGTGGAGCTAATGTCAAAACTTGTTAAACTTATGAGGTTGTACATGCAAGAGTATTCTTACAAAACTTACTAAAATTAAAAATGCAGAAAAATCCACCAGTACCAATAAATGAATCAAATGAGTAAATCAGTTTCTAAGACTTGAAGGCGTGGTTTCTTTCTCGACATGTAGATGGTTGAATGCTGTTTTCGATCTTGTACAACAACGTGAGGGGTTTTCAGTTAAGGAAGTTAGAAAAAATAAAATAGAACACACGGAAAGAGCAAAATTAATGGGACACAACGTCGAAATTTTAATTTTTACTAAATTGACAAGTAGTTCATGTTTATATTTATCTTTTATTGTAGTCGCCTGCAATTAAATTTATTTGATTGGCTTTAAACTGTAGTTAAAGGCTTCTATCATAAAGATCGATCACAGTAACTTTAGAATAGGGCTTAAGAGTTTTGTTATTTGGTAAAAGAAATCATTTACACTTTCGGAAATTACAAATTGTCTTGTATTCTTCAACTACCCAGGCGTAAAATGCTAACAAGGCGATTAACGGATGGGCAAAGAGATTTTCTTGTGTTGTCAATTGTACTCCAGTCTGGTACCCAGCGTACTTTCCGCAGCAAAAGTAATGACGTCAGGAATCAGGGGCAGATAACACCAAAGTTCTGACCCTTTTTCAATATTAGACAATTGTATAAAGTAATATTATATCTCAAAAGCAATTCATAAATCAGTTTATTCGAGTGAGACAAACTCTTGAGCTGCTCTGTAATTCTAAGATATTCTTCACTCAATTTAAAAAATGAGCTTGATTCGCTTAATTGGTAATAAGCTTTGAATAAAAATAATATTATTGTAAGACTGAGAATAACCCTTTTTGCGTAAAAATTTTCACATCACAAACAGTTTCCTGATAGGTAACCAGTTTCTAAGGCGTAACGGTCTATAAAGCACATCCCGAAAGTTTCGTTACTAAGGGTCAAGGTCAATTACTACAGTCAGCAATATTTTTAGGGGTTTGATCATAAAGCATTTATAAAACTATTTTATCTTTTCACATACATTTTAGATAAGAACCACACTTAATAAACGTCTTCATATCAAACGAAATGAGAGTTTTATCTATGTATTTCGTTTGTTTATTGTCGGTTTTGGTCCTGAAGAGTTTAGATAAAATTCGTGGGCAGTAGTACAAGAGACAGAAAGAATTCTGCTCAATAGATACTTCTGATTCATTAACATGATCAGAGTATTAAACGAATACATGGGACCTCGGTTTAATGTTTCATCAGAAAGACGAAAAGCTGTGTAAGAAGAAAATCAGATTCGCTCCTTACTCGACCACTGATTCGCCCCTACTATAGTTTCTATATATTTATAACTCTAGGTAAGATTCTGAAAACACAGTATATATGTAGAAATGATAACGAAAATGCCAAGCGAAGTTAGTAAAATATATATTCCATTTCAATACATATGTTCTTATATACATGTGCTCATACAATGAACAAATTCATATCTTACTGCAACATAAAACACATTAGTGACAAACAACAACAACAACAAACATGTGACATCAATTATTACCCTGTTATAGGTTTACAACATTACCGTCTTTTCAGTGTTTGTTTCTTCACGTGCAAGTATACAATTCTAAATTAGTTAAAGAAAGAATAAGATTCTCACGAAAGGATACTTAAATAATAAAACGTGGGAAATTGTATCACTATAGCTCGTTATAGCGCAGTCCAGTTTTATTCAGGCTACGCCAAACCTTAAAACACAAAAATAAAAACGATGAAGTTCTGTTAACAACCGTATTACTACAATATATATCACCTATATAATAATCATATTTGTAATATCTGCCACAGGTGTTTATTTCATATCAATTTTTATTTTACCAATTTAGGATGCTATAAGTGTCAAACAGTGATTGTTGATGAAGAGTAAAAACACACAAAAGCGTTTTCTGTTATTTACTTTAAATTTCTGAATACAATAATATCTATGATTTTAGTACTTTGCGTTAAATGTCCAAGTTAACAATGTTATATTGTTTGAAAATGACAGTTTAAGGTAGCGCACCTGTAATGAGCACCTTTCCAGATGTTATCTAACATTTTATTTTCATAATCTGCATCATTTCACTGATCTACCTGCAAATTTTTAGGTTGGCTTTCCATACTTTTTAGAGAAATAAACGACTTTTTTCGAAACAACCCCACAGCTCGTCTTCTGTTCAGTTTATTTGACACCCTTGGGTATAAACAAGTCCCATATTTCACCCAAATTTCCTAATACCAATACAACACTGGTGTCTACAGATGCAGTAAAGGTGTCAAAACTTGAAAACAGAGAAAATAAATCTTTCTTTGTAGACAACAACATTCCATAACCTGTTAATCTGTGGAAGAGTACAAAAAATCCAAATGGTCTGAGCAGTGTAAAAATTGGTTTGAGAGAAAACAAAGAGTCAGAAAATTAAAAATATGATTGTTAGTTTATTATTTAGGACATATTTTTAACAAATAAACTATATCCAGCTTAAATACAGAAGATAAACAAATTTTACCATGTAGTTTTTGGAAAATTTACAAAACTGTAACATGTATGACTCATATTTTCTACAGTTTTTTTCTCCTTATTTAAGCCATTGTATTGTTACAAGTTTTAAAACTGAAGGATTAACTTGCCAATTTTAAAACATTTTATGTTTAAATGACTGGTATGAATGTAAGAAGTATTATTTAGCTATAAAGAGTGATACAGTTTGAAACTACTAATATTACTGAATGCAACTAGAGGCTAAAATTGACAGATGTCGTATTGAAATTTAGTGCACACTTTCATTTTCAAAGTTCCAAGTCAAAGAAAACTCTATGATAAACATTGCAATAGGTTACAGTCAGTATTGAGAGGTCTCCTTACATAATAAAGATACAATATTATGGGGTTACTATACATTGTTGAGTACAATACAGAATTCTATTGGACGAGAGACCTATATTTGACGAGACGCTAGCCGAGTTCTATATAGGTTTTGTAGCCATATTTGAGTCCAAGTGAATCAGTATTATGCTCAACAATGTAAAATGAACTCTTTCACACCACTATTTTTCAAGCAGAAAACACATTAAAGAAAACACTCTTACAGTCAAGGTAATAAGGCACTTGGGGATACAGAACTTAAAAAAAGCATCTCGAATTTGCTAGAGAGGTAACTGATACAAGAGCAACAGGCAGAGTTTCTTGGAGTACAATATGGATTTGATATGGATATTTTGGATTCGGAAAATGAAAACGAGGCTTGAATGAGTACAATACAGATTGATATGGATTTTTTGAACTCGGAAAATGAAAACGAGACTAACTGATAAGATTAGATCCAATAATGATTACACTAGATGATCACATGGTACAAGCTGAAAGACCATTTGTTACATTTTATAAGATGTAAAATAATACTATTTAATATCGATAACTTTCTTTCTGTAAATTTGTAAATGGGTAAAGTACACGTACTTATAAATATCAAGGTTAATCAAGTATCTAAAGAATCAATGACTGTCTTTCATTTTTTATGTTCCTTGTCACTTCCAGCATTCTCAGTATAATTATGATCATGAGAAATGTGTTTCCTCTTATGGTCATTCCGTATCCGTCTGGAAAAACGACCTTTTTTGTCGCGATTCATTTTCCTGTTTACTCGCGAAAACCGGTAATTCGTGCCTACTTTCGATTTTGAAGGCAAGACATCTTTACATCCGGTTGCATTTATTTTCATATTTTATTGATATTTCATGATAAAACTAAGAATTTACCGTGGAAATGTTATGATATGAAGGAATTTGGTAAAATATATAAAAAATATTTTCAGAGTTAAAAAAAGAAAATTATCTAAAGCATTCTTCCGAACACAGCCGATATTTATCGATCTTTACCGATCTTCGAAGAAATGGCGGGAGTTTTTTACAGTCGCTCTACCTTAACTGGCGAGAAGTGCACTGTTTGAAATTAGAGCCCGGACTGCCTTTTTGTCTATCTATTTGAGCTTTTATTCATCGTCGGTACCGGTTGCCCATATGACCGACGCCCCCTGGAAAGATTAGTTATTTTATGTTGTGGGGGTAGTGCAAGATACAGAAAGCATCACATTCAAGAGACACCCCTGGTTCTTTTACATGCTCAGTGTATAGCACTGATACATGGGACCTCGGTTTAACGTCTCATCCGAAAGACTATTAGTAATGTTAGTGGAGGAGCGGGGGATCGAACTCGGGAACCCTGGTTTACCACTCCAGCGCGTTACCACCGGACCACATCCGCTCCCTCTGCCTTTTTGTTTGTTTGTTTTGGGGTTTAACGCCGATTTCAACATATAGGTTATATCTCGGCGGTCAGTTCACCTAACCGGTTTTCCTGGATAAATAACCAGTAATTGCCAATTTCTCCGCAAGTGACTGATTACTGTTCCCACATGATCTACTCTGAATCAGCGGTGAGAGACAAATGAACATAAGACACAATGTCTGAGAACAATTGTCACGGAGAAATTTTGCCCTGACCAGTCGAACCAACGACCGATGGATTACTAATCCAGTGGTCTACCTATTGACCTATTGCCTTTTTGGGTCTGCGTCATTGCTTAAATATGAAACTCAGGAGTCTGATTCCTAGCTTCGTACGAATACTTCTTGAAAGTGAAAGGGGAAAGGTCTATAATGAGGGGACCAGTGGGTCACGTGGGGTACTCATCGTTGTATAACCATGATGACCACTTCAATTTTTGGTTCTAGCCAAAACTGGACGGGCCAAATGTTTTTATTACTAAGACATAAGAATGGAACAAGAGAGGATAAGAACTTTAATGGGTTTGATAACTGGTTGACCTGGTCACTGATCATGTGATGGTGGCTCTAACTGGATGTTGCAGACAAACGTTTCATTGTGTTCATGTTAGCTTGCAAAATAAATAGAGAATAATAGGTTAGTGTCTTAATATGAGAAAGTTTAGCTGGCAAGGCGTAGGCATTTATCGGGTGAGCCGCAGGCGAACCCGATCAATTCCGCAGCCGAGCCAGACAAACTTTCTCAATTAAGACACTAACCTATTATTCTATTTATCCTTTCACATCTGGCATTCGGAAATAATTAACTTAAGATATTGAATTTACTTAAGATGTTGAAAATCTATCTTTAAAGTGTTTCAATTTAGGCTAATGTCAAGGTTATCCGGCAGTGGTACATTTGCACACAAAAAAATAGTTCCAAAGTTTCAGTAATTTTATTTCCTTTAATGATCACTATTTTGTAAGATTTACAAATTGAAATATTTAATTGTTTATTCAAGTAGTCTCTGTTTGTAATAACATCAATTGTATCACTTCCTTCTGATTAAAGTAGTCCATGACATATCATGTGCCATATATCAACGTCACGTGACCAACTGCCGTAGATAAAGAAAAATATCCGGCACCTTGTTATTAGTTCGAAAGTTTTATCAGTGACAGGATAATATACACATACTGTTTCCATAGTGATCTTGATAGTGTGACATACCCCCAATACTAACTTGAAATTAACTATGAAAACCAAGTTTGAATATAACTTCTTGAAATGTAAGCACTTTGCCCGTGCATTAACAGTTTAACAGTATATTAAACAATAAAAGATACATGAATAATTATTTAAGCAATAATAAAACAAGTAATGAAACATTAAAACACATTTCATTTATATACGAATGTACTAAATAAGTGAAACATATAATACTTGAAAACTTAAAATAATTAACGAATCTAAATGTCCTGAAAGGTCTTTACTGAGATGTCCACTTAAACAATGTCACTGTTCCATAAAATCTACTATAACAAATAATGTCACCGTTCAGTGATTAGTAATAAATCCAACAAATTGGTTATGTATACGTTTATCGCTTGTTTGATCACTCTATGTCTTTATCAGATACAAGGAACGTCATCTCGACCGAAGTAAAACGAACACTGATCCATTCTCCCTGGTCTGAGGCGTTATGACCAGGCTAGCCTGAGGAGTTATGACCAGATAAAACCTCGGATTCACGACAGCGACAACTCATCTGACGAACAATATATCCATTAAACTATCCAGTGGAGTGTATCAAAAGTTTAATTCTGTAGTTAACGTAAATTGTAATCTTTCTTTCTTATGTAATTTTTTTCAATCTATGTTCGAAAATGTTTCGGTACTATCACGAACTGTCCTCAAATTGTAAAGTAGTGTTCACGTGAATCGCATAACAGAGTTCATTAGTGTAAGAGCGGTTTCATAAGTCCTAGTTGTATTTATTTGTATCGTCCTACAACATGGTTGTGGTCTCCAGTGGCGGATCCAGGAGGTGCACATCCAGGAGGGGGCGCAAAATGTTTGGCCCAATTTGTGTCCGTTTTCTACCTCATTTCAACGGCTGTGGTTATGCTAGAGTATACTGATTTGGAAATATCACATGGCCTGTGATTATTTAATTCAATGTTAAATAATAAAGTATACATTATTTAAAGAAATATTCAAAATAGACCTACAATAACACCTATGGTCCGGGAATTGTGGGGAGGGGGGGGGGCGCTCCTCTGGATTCGCTAGTGGCCTTGCCTTTTTCATTGATTGTCAAAGTTAATGCCGCTTCTTCTGTTCTAACAAGATTGTGTTTGTTCGGCACAATTTATACAGGATACAAGTTCTTTTTAATGTTATTACTATTGTTACTGTCCTTTCGCGAATAGTGTGCTTGCATAAAGTTGACGTCATTAATTGGTCGAGTTTCACACTGGTTAACTCTAAACGTTTTCGACATATTTGAAGAATTTCTTGCACTGCCTTGTACTGTTTTATAGTCCATTATTTTTAGTCTTATACGTTAAAATTTCTTCTTAATAATGTTTGATGTACCGGGAGTCGTAGAACCGATCTCATGTGTTGGTACTATGTACATAGTATTTTCTGGTTCGTCTTAATAGTCATTGGCAATGCCTGAATGTTTTCTCTCGTTTTTGGCTTTTTATTACAAATGCAGGGCAGATTTTGAATAAATTTTTTTGAAATCTTTTATAACAAAATATCAAAACAATTAATGCAAATAGTAACGAGACTGTCACAATTATGTAAGTCATCGTGTGGTTATGCTTAATGTCCATGTGTTCCAAGTCGCCCGTACTATTTAATTCATTAACAAGATTATTCAATGCGAAATCATCCAGATTTGACAATTTCTTTGGGATTTTAACCGAGTTATTGCTGGGTACGATTGCCCCATTTATATCCTCCCACACCCGAATATCAGTAAAGTTATAGTCCTTCAACATTAATGTTGCTGGATTGTCGGTAGCCTCTTCCGTTTTTATTTTCAAAATAACCAATTTAGATAAAGTAATTTGATGTCACCTGGCAAATCCTCTTCAAGGTTATAAACCGAAGGGTGGGGTGACTGAAATTCGACTACTTTATCTTTGACCCTTACAAGTCAAGTGAAACATGATTGGCTGATTGATTATTATCAAATAAACGTCATTGGACAAATAATAAGCAGTAGGCAAGTGAGTTTGATGAATCTAGACGTCACATTCTTTGTTGACCTTTTCTTTGTCTTGATTGAAACTGCTAATTAAGCAATTGTGACCAACATTCAAGTTTCTTATCGGGTTTCGAATATTGTATATTTTTAAAAGTCTGTGAAGTTGGCTGTGGGATCAACATTCGACATTCGACATTCAATGTCCCGAAGTGCATTGGACATTCAGCAGGACATTCGATTTGATGAATGTTTTTGAATGTCCCGCAGTGCATTGGACATTCAGCAGGACATTCGATTTGATGAATGTTTTTGAATGTCCAGCAGTGCATTGGACATTCAGCAGGACATTCGATTTGATGCATGTTTTTGAATGTCCAGCAGTGCATTCGACATTGGGCAGCACTTTCGATTTCATGCATGTTTTTTAATATCCAGCAGTGCATTGGACATTCAGCAGGACATTCGATTTGATGCATGTTTTTGAATGTCCAGCAGTGCATTCGACATTCAGCAGGACATTCGATTTGATGCATGTTTTTGAATGTCCCGCAGTGCATTCGACATTTGGCAGCACATTCGATTTGATGCATGTTTTTGAATGTCTAGCAGTGCATTGGACATTCAGCAGGACATTCGATTTGATGCATGTTTTTGAATGTCCAGCAGTGCATTGGACATTTGGCAGCATATTCGATTCCATGCATGTTTTTGAATGTCCAGCAGTGCATTGGACATTCAGCAGGACATTCGATTTGATGCATGTTTTTGAATGTCCAGCAGTGCATTCGACATTGGGCAGCAAATTCGGTTTCATGCATGTTTTTGAATGTCCAGCAGTGCATTGGACATTCAGCTGGACATTCGATTTGATGCATGTTTTTGAATGTCCAGCAGTGCATTCGACATTCGGCAGCACATTCGGTTTCATGCATGTTTTTGAATGTCCAGCAGTGCATTGGACATTCAGCAGGACATTCGATTTGATGCATGTTTTCGAATGTCCAGCAGTGCATTCGACATTCAGTAGGACATTCGATTAAATGCATGTTTTTGAATGTCCAGCAGTGCATTCGACAATGGGCAGGACATTCGATTTAATGCATGTTTTTGAATGTCCAGCAGTGCATTCGACATTGGGCAGCACATTCAATTTCATGCATGTTTTTGAATGTCCAGCAGTGCATTAGACATTCAGCAGGACATTCGATTTAATGCATGTTTTTAAATGTCCTGCAGTGCATTCGACAATGGGCAGGACATTCGATTAAATGCATGTTTTTGAATGTCCAGCAGTGCATTCGACATTCAGCAGAACATTCGATTTCATGTATGTTTTTGAATGTCCCGCAGTGCGTTCGACATTGGGAAAGATATTCAATTTAATGCATGTTTCTGAATGTCCTGCAGTGCATTCGACATTCAGAAGGACATTCGATTTGATGCATGTTTTTGAATGTCCAGCAGTGCATTCGACATTCAGCAGGACATTCGATTTCATGCATGTTTTTGAATGTCCAGCAGTGCATTCGACATTCAGCAGGACATTCGATTTCATGCATGTTTTTGAATGTCCAGCAGTGCATTCGAGATTGGGCAGAACATTGGATTTCATGCATGTTTTAGAATGTCAGCGTTAGTTAATGTTCCGAATAAACTATTCAGTATATCACCTGTAAAAACAAAAGACTGTCCGTTTATTTTGAGATTTTCCGTTAGATTCGCTTAAAAGCTTATAGTTATTAAAATTTACAACTACGTCATTGTGCATATTACGGACAACTCCTATTTCATTTCTTAATCCGTAGAAAATATCTTTATAACAGACATAGAGTGGAGTGTCAATAAAGGGACGCTCCATTAATATTTTTAATTATCAAATTGGTGAGATGTTCCGCATTGTTTATGTCAGAAGAGAGTTTATCTAGAAAATTTACGTATGTGTCCAAATCTATCACAAAAGAAACTAACCATTTTGATCTTGATATGGAGAAATCTCCAATTTTTATGTGAAAAAAAAAAACATTTTGGTGCATAAGTGACTCCGCACTTGCAAATAAGAAAGCTAAACAAATGCATCTTACTAAAAGCATTTTCAGTCTAACGTCGTCTAAATTACCTGTAATTATATTAAGACAATACCTCAGTACAATAGTAACTACGAGCTATATACAACATAACAGATCAGCTTAGGTTACTGCCCACAACTATTGTAGTGCAGTAACTAACTTAAACGTTTGTGGTTTCCTGACTATGAATCACAAGATGTAATTGATCCACAGTTCAGTAAAGCATTACTTCTACACAAATGAATGTTACAAACCATCCAACATCCGGCATCAGCGGTGCTTACAATTTTGCAACTTGCAAGTCATAACACAACCAAATAAACATGACCTATTCAATAAGCGGATTTCCAAACAATCCGACATAAACAACTGTTACAATTGTGATAAGCACAACCTATAAGCCACATCTAAGCAATAACAAATGATGAAGAATCAAGATAATCAGTGGATCTGATTTAACCAAATCAGTAAGTAAAACTATTACATCAGATATACAATCTGCCCACAGTCTCTCTACTGTTTAAATCTACACATAAACGATTACTTCAATGCGATAGTACCGTAACATACACGGAATATCAAAATGTAACATGACACTTAGTGTGCCAAGCAAGGTGGAAGACAACAAATGCAAAATTAATATGTACATATATTTACATCGAAAATATAAACTTCTCGCCTTTGTTCTACATTTTCATTGACGTCTCTGCTTTGTACCAATATAGTTTACATTTAATACATAACTAAAAAACTTGATACTGCATTGAGAAGGTTCTTGACTTTATGACTTCTCCTTTTTGTAAGAACATTTTCGTCTTACATGGCCTATCTCCATCTGTTCACGTTTTTACTGATTAACACTAGTTTCATGCGAAGAAAAATAATCTTCTGTGTCAGAGTTCGAACTACTCCTGGGGCTAAATTCTACATTATTTTTCTCATCGCCTCCATTTATATCGACTTGCATCGATGCTTCCAATTCACTACTCGAACCTGAAGTACTGAAACTACTCGACTGACAAGTTGAAGAACTCCCTGAACTACATTCGTTATTACTTCTCCTTCTCTTGTCATAACGTTTCTTAGCTTACGGCTATCTAGTAATTGTTGAAGTCGTTTGTGTCGTCTGCTGCAAAATGGACAGTCGCTTCATCTCCATTTACTGCAAGATATAAAGGGTTGCTGGAACTCAGGGGTCCTGTTTCCTTCTACGACTATGTACGGAAAATGTATATATTGAATAAGACTGCTGAGGCTGAGGTAATAACTAAAACGAAAGCGACACTTTTTCATATTGAGACGAGACGATGTTACAAGAACGGTGGTCAGCTGGAAACTGCCGGTTTGTTCAAAAACTCAGCCTTAACATATCACGAGGCAAAGATAAGTCTATAACAATTAATAACAATTACTATTGGTTAGTATTAATAAGATTCTGGGTGTGATTGAGCTACAGTCACGTGATAACTATTTATAAACAAAAGGTTGAACATTACAAAATTCAAGCTAATACAAAACATCTTCTCTTTTCAAGTTGAAATATCACAATGTTAACAATCAATATTTTGACAAGATTTCAAAACATACTATGTATTGACATGTCAAAATATCTTTAGCAATAAAACATTTATCAGTTACTAAAGATTTTATATAAACAACATGGTGATATACATGTATCATATTTAAATGCAAAATTAAATATCTGTTAATCATGTGTCAAATTTAAATGAACAATTAATTGTCTGTATCAGTCTTTAGCTCATTACATTTCAATTACAGAACAACACTTAATTCAATTACAAATTAAGTAACCAAACCCTCATTAGTCTTTTGCTTCACAATACGACCAAATCGTCACATCTGGAAGTTTATTGTCACCAGTAACTAACTCTAGCTTGACCATAGGATTGTTTGGTACAGATGGAATATCATTATAACTATAGTTGATAATTTCATAACCAACAATTGATTGAATAGTTTGTACAAGATGATCCCCCTTTGGTGTTAATAGTAAATGTCTACGATTCTTACGATAAGTACCCCTACGAGTTTCCACAATATATGATCTATGATCTAAGTCAATGTCTTAAATCAATCCTGTAGATGATGACCATGATTTATCACAGTCAGTCTTAATCCTGACAATATCTCCTGGATTCAAATCACTCAATGGCTTGGTACCATTGCGTCGGCCGTAGTTGGTCCTAGCGCATGTCATCTCCCACCATTCATTCTGTTGTTAACGTTGATGGCAAGGTAGGTAACAGTGTTAAATTTTCCTACCCATCATCATTTCAACTGGACTAAGTCCCGTTGCTTAATTTGGCGTTGAACGATAAGACATTAATGCCGCGAACATCCCATCTGGACGTAATATCCTTTTCACGATTTTCACAACACTTTCAGCCTCACCATGAGACCGAGGATAGTGAGGACTAAAAAGTGTCAGTATAAGCTGTACTTCCTTGCAAAAGAACTAAACTCAGCTGATGTGAACTGAGTACCGTTATCAGTTACAAATTTTTCAGGAATTCCCCAGCGCGTGAATATGTTTTTCAATTTACCTATTACATATTACTACTTAAATGTTCAAGATAGGCAATTTCAATAAACCTAGAGTAATAGTCAGTCACTAAAATGTAATGTTTCCTGTATAGTTTACACAAATATGCTGCAGTTGTCTGCCATGGCTGTTTGGGTTACAACAATTCTTTCTCTATATAGTTATAGTCCGTGCGCAACAGATAATTCACTACGTGATGCAAATACATTGTATATCATGAAGTTCTTCTTGTACCGAATTTATTTTGCTCGGTCAACTATAGCGTGTATAGTTAATAGCCTCCTGTAATATTGGATTATCTTCCAAAGCGGGGCGAATTTGTTCCAAGCGCGAATATCTAATCGGTCTTACTTTGTCAATTGCGATCGCATAGCTCTCGACTTCCTGTACCATGTCATATTTGTCTAAATTGTCTGTGCTGACAGGGCTTCTAAATAGTGTGTCTGGAACCAGTATTTTTTCCCTGGCACGTACTCCGCAATCAAGTTATAACCACGAAGCCGCATAATCATACGCTGACATCTCACATGTGTTTTATCTAAGCCCTGAGTGTTAATGAATGGAACTAATGGCTTATGGTCAGGGGATAGGCTAACCTTAACGAGTTTAATCCTACTAGATAACATAAAAACTTTTCACAAGCGTATAACGATGCTAAACGTTCCTTTTCGAAACTGTAAGTTTTCGCAAACAATATGCCACAGGTTTTTAAGAACCATTTTTTCCCCTAAA
Source organism: Cyclina sinensis (assembly GCA_012932295.1). Classification (NCBI taxonomy): domain Eukaryota; kingdom Metazoa; phylum Mollusca; class Bivalvia; order Venerida; family Veneridae; genus Cyclina; species Cyclina sinensis. Next base: position 16,038,011 of record JAAONU010000003.1, on the reverse strand, counting down.
ATAAAGCCGCCCCTAGTCCACACTGACGACTATAGGCCTTTTCGCTTCGTAGAATGTTAATGTGGGTGATTCAGTTATAAAATCCTTTAATGTTTTGAACGCGATTTCTTGAGCTGAATCCCATACCCACGAGTTTGATCCTTTCAGTAGATCTGTCAATGGTTTGATTACATTGTCGTGATTCGGAATAAATTTACCTAAATAATACACCAACCCAATTACACGACGAAATGCAGTGATATTAGTAGGTAGTGCAACATTCCTGATAACACTCACCCTGGTTGTGTTTGGTTGAGAACCATTCTTTGAAATTACGTGGCCAAACTATTCAACATGTTCCTTCATGCGAAATTCACACAAAGTACGATCCAATTTAAGCATATTTCACCGCATCGTTCAATTTTCTTCAAATCAACACATTTTCTAATTTCACAATGAAATGTTGTAGAAATGGGGTTGGAAATGAATGAAAAATGTGTGAGTGGGGTGCTCTTTTTCGTCGGTTTTGAGTAATTGTGCTAGATTAAAGGAACTGTTTTGGATATTTGTTTAGAAGATAGATAAGCGTTCTTGAATATAGGACTGAGTTTGAACGATATGCTTCGTTCAGTTAAGAATAGTGATGGCAATCGGTAGAAAATATGAGTTTTTGAACATTGAAATCAAATAAAAAACTTTTTGAAACATTTCCAGTTCAAAATACTGATTCTCAAGCAGTTTGACAAAGAGGATGTATTGCAGAAAAAAATCTCATCAGGAGGCTTTTTCAGAGTGTAACAAATTGACAAACAATTGAGTGTTCGTCGAAAGTGAAAAAGATGTCGAAGATATGGAGGTGGATCAGCAGATTCGGTCCATTTAGAAAACAGTAAATGTAAACGAACATTGAGTGGCCAAGAATCAGCGATATTTCATACAACAGCAACTAAATGTGACAACGTGTTTTCGTGAAAGAAAGTGGACTATCTACGCTTTACAATGATGTAAGGCCCATAAAGGTAAATATCATACAAGTGTGTAGGAGGAGTGATTGAAAACTGTCGTTTTTCACTTCTTCCGGGAAAGTGCAAAGCGAACAGTCGTGGTTCAATGCCAAGGTCAAGTGACGTCCGTGTACATGTGTTTTTCGGTCAAGAAAGAGAAGAAAATGGCCGAACGGATTGAACGGCGAGGGATAGATTTATACTGGAATATAACTAAAAACGAAGGAACTAAGACTAACACGTGTGTTTAAAATCTGTGAAAGTGCTTTATAATGGTCAGTGAAGTGATATTTCAGGATGAAATGGATAAATTCGGCGAGAAAGGTAAGACGAATTTTGTTGTATTGTGATTTCGCGATTTCAGAGAAATGCCGGAGCGATAACAATATACTTTCGGAGCGATAACGATTTGCATTCGTTAGACTGATTTAAACTAGTTTTGAGTTGTTAAAACGATTGAAATATGATGAAATTAAACGCAAATGAGCATGATACTCACTGTAAACTCTTACCTTTCATCCGATGTGAAATTTCAAATTGCTATCTAGAGTCATACGCATTTTCCGAGAATTTATAACATGCCTATTTTTGCCAAACGAGTCTAGACATGTTTTCTGAAAATGAACATATACTTTTCATTTTCTGACTATCTGTTTTATAGCAGTGTTTTTCAAAAAAAGTTGTTGAAGCCTAACTAATTTAGCATTGACGGTTTGACCCATTTTACAGACCTATTTTTTAGTTATTGTCAAGCCGTTACGCCTTACTTTAACTGTCAGTTTTGTGCATGGAAAACTTAGCGGCCACACTGCCGGTGGTTTTGGTTGATTTTTTCTGTTAAAATATAAATGCATCTTCTATTTCCTCTAAACATCGAAAGAACATATATTTAATTACGACTGTGGTAAAAAAAATCTTCCTTAAAACCTGTCGCCCTAAAGTGTATTTGCCATTTATTTCACATTCGCACTGCGACACACTTTCCGCAGCGAAATGATGCATGGCGTCACCGTAAAATCATGCCGTGAAAACTGGTAGGAAAATCACTATGTCTTACTGGTAATGATGGAGTTCACTTATACGAAATGGAAATTTAGTTTTCTAATGTACGGCTCTCGGTGTATTTAATTAAGAGTTGATTAAATATACCCGACAAAATACAGATACCCGAATTTGTAGCTAATTTTTACCTATGCACCGTTTATCTCATTCCAGCTATTCAAAATGGCCGCCTCTATAGTCTAATAGCATTGCGATTGAAATTTAAGTCAATTTTGATATCTGAAGTTGTTCACTGAAAAAATGATATTTCGGGAACTTGTATAAAAATTGTTTATCTAAAAGGTAATGTTGGTCTTTTCTCCCAAAGTATGCTAGTTATCTCTCCCAACGACTTCTAATTGGGCTTTGTCATTGCATAAAAATGCAACTTGTGGTTGTAATTGGGAAAATACATCGCCTGTCTAATCTTTTCTCGATGTCTCTTCGACAAGTCTGATTAATTTAACTAGTTGAACGGTACTGAAATGTCTGTACTAGAAACATGAAAACGTTTGCATAGTTTTCATTTTGTTAAACCAAGAAAGGGCATTTGACTTTTGGGACCTGTTGTTCTTAATTTCTTTAGGTTTAAATTATGAGTGGAAAACATATGAAACGACTGTTCCTGTTATGGAGCCGTGAGATGTATTGGCAAGTGAATAGCAGTGGAAATTTGGTGTATCAAAGTATTAAGCAGTAATTTCCTGTAATTGTAAACTGTGATTTGTCTTAGTGCCTGTTCATGCCAAAATATTTCAGAGCAGTTTAAATTTTAAATCACATCTCTCCGCCTAGCAAACAAACATGCAATTTTAGCTGTAGGAAAATTAATCAGATTTCTTTCGAAACTAGGTAATTATTTGGATGTGAACAAGCATCTATTCTCATGCATTGCTGTACATGCACGTTTGTCTCTTCTATTTTCCTTTAACAAGAAAAGGTTTTGTTGTACATTTTTTCAGCAAGAAGAAGTTTTGATTATATGCTGACAAAGGGTGGTGGAAGAGTCAATATGGTATACACCAAAGTAAACAGTTAACAGTTTATACAGGTGTGAAAAGCAGGTACAATTGTTGATGAAAAATTTATATCTGGTTGTTCTGTTTTGTAACAGTGAGAGCAATAAACTTTCAACATAGCTCATATACAAGACGTTTTATCATCTGGAGTGCCAAAGGGTGATATTTTTGCAATGATTTGAACCAAGATTAAATGATGTTCCTTTGCAATACACTTCATTTGTCTTGACAAAAATTGAACTATAATTACCAGTGATAGAATACTCCTTTCAGCTGTCTGTTTCACTTTGTGCCACAGCACTGCCTACAAATTTTGTCATTCAAACCAAATTACTACTCTATATGTCTTACCATGCAAATGTTATTTCACTTGTAAAAAAGTAGAACTTGTGTGCACACACAAAAGATAGAGTTCAGAGAACAAGCATTTAATAGAAAACTGTTCATCTTCACGACGAGTATTTCATCTACACAGTTCAGTTTGACTATCCTATGAGTTTTCATTTGACGATAACAATCAAAATTTTCGCTGCGTTCTTTACAGATACAGTGCATGCAAGTTGAAAATTGTTCAGTTAGAATGAGAAACAGTGTAGACACAAATACAAATAAGTATCTTTAGGTTTACTTGAATACAACATAACAGCATATCATGCTTTGTCAGAAGACCTAAAGAGTTGATACTTGAATATAAGATCAGTCACTGCAATGAAACAACTTCACTGTTTTTCACATTGAAAAATACAAACACATTGGTTGCACAGGTCTACTAACTCAAGTATTGTTCAAGTTTATGACAACACATAGGAACAACAAATGTTCTTAGCTCAATTTAGGCCATTTACAATCAACAAAGGATATTAAGTGATGAGATACTTCTCACACTAGCAGAATAATTTGTCAGTTTTTTTTCAAATAAAGAAAAACAAATTCTCTGAATCTTCTGAATTTATACTTTATCACATTTCAGCACGTTGTCTTGATCAGTGCCTGTTTCAAACTGAATTGTTGAAGTCGTATTCTCTAGGAAATATGTTTTTGATTCCATGACCACATTTTGAGCGAAGATGAAAAGCAATTCTTATATCACTTACAATGACCATATTCATATGATTTCTGATTACATGGTTAAATGAAATGAAGCCTGGGTGAACTGAATGTGATACAGAGAACAGGGACAGAGATTCTCCAAACAGGTGGCCACAAACAAAGAAAAACTGTATCTTGATTATTCTTCAAGCTAGCCCAACTCAGAAAATGACCTGACTGTGTCGAAGTTACATGTTTGAAAACAAGTGATTACTAGTTGTCTTGATTCAAACAAAGCCAGATGCAATTTCGAAATAAATACATTCACATGGTCAATGCTATGAGATTTTTGCTTTTGAGACCAGTTGTAGATGGACAGTTTTGCATTCACCAAAAAACTTATTTCTATGCATACGTTTTAGATAGCATGACATACTCTGATAGGTAACTGTAATTCAGTAGAGTATTGAACAACGACAATTCACTCAAAGACGTCCAGAGAGGGTTCTTGTCATGAGAAAGAGAAACAAAAAAACAGCAGGCGCTTCAAGTTCAGTTTGGTTTATTTAGCAGTGTAGCGAAACAAGTACAACAACAATCATATTTTCTATCTAAACCATTTCATTTGGTGAAAACAATGCCTTGGCTTGAAAATACAAAGATAGGCACACCAAGGAATTATTTTCAGACCGGACAGGGGGATGAGTTAAACATACATCAAATAAATATTCATAACAAAGTTATACAACACTTGCGAACGGAAACATTTGCAATGACTTCAGAAGAATGTTCCGTGCACCGATTAAGTCTCTGTGTGTTGCATACTTACACGGAACACAGCTGAATGTTTCACTCGCACCTAGTTTGATATTTCTTACACCACAACGGCCACAAGTTTTCGACGTGTGTACTCCGTTTTGTACTATAACCTCACAGTTTGTACCAACATATCTATAGCGTAACTCTTCACAAAATTAGTAGCGTTGCTAACAGAGCAGGTCTCGTTTAGCCCTTAGCGGAATTGTCTTTTTACCTATCTCTTTTTTATGATACCCGAAATTTTGATTGTAGTGAGCGACAAAAGTTCATAGTGTTTGAACAGATGCGAAGACAGAATAGTATGTATGTGGTTAACGAAAGTTTCCAGATTGAGATAGAGTTTCTTCAGTTTTCTCTGTCTCTCTTCAGCCACTCGCGGTCCCAATGAAATTCGTCAATCTTGTCATGAATAGGTGGTAGATTGAACCTCTTGTCTTCTTCTTGATATGCTGTTTTCGCTATAGGGTGATAGACGGTAGCAAAAGTTCTACCTCTTGGATCGATCTCACACATACATTTTTCAATTTGATCATTCGATGCATTTCGTCTAGTCTAGATCGGATCGCAAGGTATCTGCATGACAAACTTTACGTTCGGTTGTCTAATGATTCTGAAGTCGTTATCGAAGGGTAGAATGTGATCTATGGATTTGTTGATACGTAAAGGAGCTCCGAAATTCTTTTTTCATGAAAACGATATGTCTCGATCTTGGACCGCGACATTTGTCATTGTCAGTACTGTTTCTGCATACCAGTTGACCCTTGTACTAGACGGTCATTAATTTGTCGCTTTGTTTTTAACTTTGATTTTTATTTAAGCGGCAGTCTCATACGCCGAACAAAACGCCGAACAGTTCCCTTTAAAGCAGACATTTTGTTCCCGAAAAAACATTCGTCGTTGGGCAATATGTTAACTTGGTCGACAAAACTTGCATCAGTTTTGCAGGCAATTTTCTGCAATTCATATTGATGCGGTCGCATATTCATCTCATTCACCAGACACCAGTTGTGGGTGTAGTTGGTCACAATCACTTTAAGGTTCAGAACGTTGATGTTGCGTTGGTTGTAGACCGACGGAAAACGTTGTAAGAATTTTTTTGTCTTTGTTCACAATCTTGGGTTCTTTCGAGACACAAGCAATTTCCACTATCACGTCGACGATGTCGATACATTCTGAGTGAACATTGTCGCGAAAGTCTTTTCTACGAACTGACTTCCACCATCTCCAGATCGTGCACATAACATGCGTCCCAAAGAGTAATAACCACAGATGTGACATCTGTTGATGCGTTCTGCATTTTATTTGTTTAGACGATTTCATTCATATATGTTTTTATTTCACTGGTTGGGTTATACTATTACCAGACCACCCACGAGTCAGTTTGTTTCCAGATCCAAATGGTAATAATAGCATGCAGTGTATCTAATCGCAAGAACATACTGCTTGACAATAAACAGGTCAGTCGTTCACTCCGTCCGTCATGGCCAATTGTAAACTTTGTACAAGCAACAAGTTAAACAAATCACCTTGCCTTGACGGCACTGTGCTAAACTTACAACTCGATATCGCCTTGTTGCACAGAGTCGAAACACTTTGTTCAAACCAATGCACCTGCCATTCATACAACATGGCATGACCAGTATAAGGTTACAAGTGAAACAAGTTGCATTGCCTTGAGAACATGAAACAATGAAAAATAGATAACAGTAGATTTGGGTGAACGCTATGCATCATTGGTCAGTGTCTCAGTTGTGATTTACCTTTCGACAAGATCACATCGCAACTCCACCAACCCACCTCCCTGTTTTATTGTACAATGTTATTTCATTGCACGGAGTCAGAACTGTCTGACACCAAGTTGTCACAGAACAGGTCAATCATACCAGTTGTACAACCATATTAGCAAGTGACGAGTAAAACAAGTTGCATTGAAAAATAATCCAATTTAGGGGTTAACAATTTGCACCTGTGTGACAGGTCTCACCTGTGCTTCAGCTCGCGGCCTGTTCACATCGTAATTCCACCCACCCATCTACTTATTGTACTGAACTGTTACAAATCGTGATTGTCTCATTGTCTGTCTGTCCAACCCATGTATCTGAAAGCAAGTTGTCTTCTACCACTTGACAATGAACAAGTCGTACATGCACTCTACTTTGGCCAGAATTACAATCGTGTTGTAAGCTTGCGAGTCAAACCAAGCACACTGCCTTGAGAAAATGGGAACTAAATAACAGCAGTTGGGAGCAAATCTACTGCACCACTGTTTAGTGTCTCTGTCATGATTTAGCTCTCGACCTGATCACATCGTAACTCCACCCACCCACTTACTGTACTGTTCTGTACTGTATGATGTCGTCTCATGGCACAGAGTCGAAACTATTCGCTAAACCCATGTGTCTGAAACCATGTCGTCGACTACAGCTTGACATTGAACAGTTCTTAACATACACTGTCTGTCATGGCTTGTGCTACACCTTGTTAGCAAGCTATGATTCAACCAAATCACACTGCCTTGACATCAAAATGAAAAAGAAATATCAGCTGTTGGGGGCGAACCTAATGACTAATCAAAGTCTCATTTCTGTACAGTAATTATTCAGTATTCGTAGTTGTCCACGTGACTATTCCATGTATGCACAATTGAGAAACAGTTATTTTCTTGACCAAGTAATTTTATTATGTTGGTCTCCAGGTCATAACTTTGTATTCTCACTGCCTACCCGTGTCAACTCGGTCCAGACAAACAACACCTGTCAGAGCAATGTGAAACTCGTCTGCTCTCCTTGATAGCTTAGCTTGACTGAATCTCATTGGTTGAACATGTTGTTTATTAGAATAGACCAATCAGTGAGCAGCAAGACGTAGAAAGCGTTTAAAAGCAGCTTCACAAGCAGAGCTCGTAGGCCCGTCCGCTTAGCTAAATAGGTAGAGCACTGGATTAGTAATCCATCGGTCGTTGGTTCGACCCCTGGGCAGGGCAGAATTTCTCCGTGACAGTTGATCTCAGACAGTGAGTCTAATGTTCATTTGTCTCTCACCTCTGATTCAGAGTAGATCATGTGGAAACAGTAGTCAGTCACTAGCGGAGGAATTGGCAACTACTGGTTAGTAATCCAGGAAAACCGGTTAGGTTGACTGACCGCCGAGATATAACCTATCCGTTGAAATCGGCGTTAAACAAACAAACTTGAACATGAGCTTGTTAATCTCTTCTGAATTTTCAGCGAACATTTCCCAAAAATGGATAGGGTAATTTCATGATTTTGACTTTTGGCTTTGGGATGTATCTCCATTCGACTCATCAGCGCAGGCAAACCGTTAATGTGACCGTACGGCTCGACACGACATGTCTCTTTGGCATTTGGGCGAACATGTGTGCAGTTAGTTTGTCTGTCAACTGCTGTGATTTGTCAAAACAGTTTAAATCTATAATGCTCCGTCTGGGACCACAAGCTTTACCACAAGCTTTACCTCTATCGTTGCATAGTGTGCAATAAGAGTCTCAGATTGACCAATCTGCTGGGTAAATAGAACGTGATTGGGCAGTAGCCAGGAACTGGTTTGGTGGTACTGATGCTACAGCATTTGAGTCTGTTTGGCTACCAATGTCTGTCTCGCCAATACCATACAACTAGAGAGACTTATGAATGTTCAATTGGTTTACTTAAAATCGTTTCATGCAACATGATGGTTAACAATTTGCCATCATGTTATACATTCGATGCGGACGAGCTCTTGACATTCGAAATCAGTGGTGTATAGGATGCAAAAGGAGTCGTCTCATGTTCACTACGATGATACGTGTTTCCATCTATGCTGCTAACGTACACTGTAGAGGGGTTTGGCCTAGGTACTTGCGTATTTCGGTGTGCGCTAGACAGTTTCTCCGTCAATCCCGAGCTGTTTTGGTCCATGAAAACACGTTACTCTTAGTAAATTCAAACCAAAATTGTCATTGTATACTTTTGAGAGCAAATAAACTCTCTCGGCTGTCTCGATTCTTTGAGGCAGACGACCGAATTTTTAACTACGTTTGAGACCAAAAACTGTCGCAAAAAGTTGGAAGCCATTTGCGAGTAGGAACAGAAATTCAGTTGTCGCTCACAAGACTTGCGCAAACCTGTCACATTTCTGCCATAAATGATTTTGTACTGTATAACATGAGGTACATAATGACTGTTAGAAACAAGCAACATGAAGTATAGTTACAAATGCAACTATCTAGAAGCAGACCTTTTTGAAATGATAAACTGTTTGATAAACCGACAACGCATTGTCTCTCAACGAGTCAATTTTTCTCAAGTATACAATGCGTGTTCACTTCGAAACAGCATTAACTTAAGGCAGAGCGATGCAAAGAAATGTTTGGTCTCCTTCGACAGCATACACCTAAATATCGAGACTGTTTCTGTCTCTTAACTGTCTTTATGAAAAAAAGTATAGATGTTCCGATTTTGACTAGTCGCAATTTTTGCAAATGATAATCAGATTTTCCATACATGTTCACTAACAAAACTCGAGCCGTTCGGGTTGGCAAACTTGTCACTTTACTGCCGAAATTGTTAACATACCAAGACTCTTTGTTATTATGACTGTAAGAAAATCTATTCAGAAAATCAGTAGAGGATAACATGTTTTTAATTCTTTGTTAACAGCTTGTTTGTTGCCTGCCAAATGTGGAGACTATCACAACTATCTTATAGGATTTTGACAACTGGCGATTTGCACAACTGAGAAATCACTTGATCAATACATCGTCATGTTATGACAATTTATCTGTTTACTCTGGTCAAACTTTGAGACAGAGACTGTACAGACAGTTTGTATAATAGATTGATTACAATGTGATCTCTGTGGAATCTTTTGAGACTGTACCTTACCTGTATATATAAGTAATCATTTTCGAGATTAGAGAATTGGCGATTTGCAAAAACTGAGAATAGGCCTGGTCAAAAGCATGGTCATGTCGTGACTTTGTCTCTATTAAGTAAAAAAGTGTATGGGTCTTTGCCTATCAGTATAAGCAGCTTGATATCTATTCAAAGTTTGAGACTGTCAAGACTGCTGGTATGACAAAATGGAGAAGGGATATCTCTCGACTATTCAGTGTATCTCAAGTATCAAAATCTTTCGCACTGAATAAAAACTGAACACTTGACTTGAATCAGAGCGATGCAAAAACAATTCTGGTCTCCTCGACGGCAAATGTAAAATGAAGCTGATAAGATGAGACGATTGTGCCTTTTATGCCCCCGAATGGGGGCATACAGTAATCACACTGTCCGTCCGTCCATCTCTCTTGTAAAATCTTGTCCTCGCTTCATCTCCAAAATCGCTTGAGGGATTTCATTGAAACTTAATAGGAATGTTTGTTACCAAGCGTTGTTGTGCATGTTGTCAGGAAATTTCACTCGATTTATTTTGGCAGAGTTATGGGCACTTAGTCATTTTTATACTCAACTTCTATATTAAAGTCTTGTCCACACTCTTCTCCAAAACCGCTTGGAGGATTTCATTGAAACTTCATAGGAATGTTTATCACCAAGCCTAGTTGTGCATATCGTCAGGAGTTTTTGCTCAGATTATGTTTGGCAGAGTTACGGACACTTAGTCATTTTTTATTCTAACGTCTATATTAAAATATTCTCCACACTTCTTCTCCAAAACCGCTCTGAGGATTTCATTGAAACTCACAGGAATGTTTGTAACCAAGCCTTGTTGTGCATATCGTCAGGAGTTTTTGCTCAGATTATTTTTGGCAGAGTTATGGGCCCTTAGTCACTTTTTATTCTAATTTCTATATTAAAATCTTGTCGACGCTTAATTTCCAAAACCACTGGAGGATTTCATTGAAACTAAACAGGAATGTTTGTCACCAACCCTAACTGTGCATGTCGTCAGGGGTTTCTGGTCGAATTATTTTTGGCAGTGTTATGGGCCCTTAGTCATTTTTTACTGTAACTTCTATATTGAAATATTGTCCAAGCTACATCTCAAAAACCGCTTGGAAGATTTTATTATATATAAAACCAGTAGAGGTTGGGAATGAAACAATATTGTTCGTATTCAAGGCCAAACTCACAGCTTTCTATTTCTTTGAATAATTATGTCTTCAACCTTCATATCAGAATCTGAAGCAGAAAAACATTTCTTTACCATTTACCTTCAGTTCATGCTCTATTTATTATCTGATCTCTTTTCCACATGCATATTCAATTATATATTTACACCAGTTTCATTTCAAAACTACAATTCGGAGGCATATGTCAATTTCCAGTGACAGCTCTTGTTTTTAAATATAACCAGAAACATACAGATACCTACTGAGCCTGTCTCTAAACTATCTCTAAGAACTAGTAGAGAACCTTGAATTTTGACTTGTCGCGATTTGTGCAAATGGTAACTAGATAGTCCCTGCATCTTTACTAGTTCGGTTTGGCAAACTTGTCATCATGCTAACGACATTGTTTATGCAGTACTGGTCAACCGTCTCTATAGGTTAGTGTTGTTGATGATTTTGCACAACTGTGAATGTATCATCATGTGTGTTTAGAAACTCATTTTTGAGGAAGGCAACCTCTTTAAAAACCGAGTTTTAACCACACTTTGGCGATACGTCATCGGAACAGTTGCAAGTCTGTGATTAAGCAGAAAACCGGTTCAAAATTACAAAGTTGAGCAAACTGGTCGCAACGCTTTCGTCATTGTTAAAGTAATTTGACCAAAGACAGTAACACAAGTGCTACAATGACATGGGTGTAAGTGAAAATATGCCTTAAGTAGTGTTCAGTTTTTGGAATTTGATTTGAAGGTTGCTTGTGAGACTGGTTGGGCAATCAGCCAAATCAGTCCAATCTGTTTGGGAGCCAGGCTTGAAGTTCAGAGTTAAACAAAGCGAACATGTCAAACATGTCAAAAATCTGTGTCAGTTTGTAGCGTTTTGTGAAATTGAGTACTGGTTAGTTAATGCATCTTCCGACATTTTCTTTACGTTTACCATAGCAACCTTAAATCCATCGTCGGATACCCACGGCCGATCCATTAACATTTATCAGCCGTGGGGTTTTTGGACGCTATCTAGTCGATAAGAGGTGTGTCAAAGACAGCTATTTCATTGGTTCCCTCACTATTTCATGAGGCAATTAAAACCAATCAAAACGCACGTTCTATACGATATATGGTATTACAGACAAGATGGCGGCAACCATAGACGACATGTTTAATTCTGTTTGTGAAAAGTTCAAAATTGAAAATGTGGGCGAAATGTTAATACTAAGTAAAAAATCACTATAGCCGTCTTTGCTTGTCAAAGAATTGAGTTGACGATAGTTTTTGCCTTTTATATTGGCAAGACACGCGAAACAGGTTTTCGCCATGGGCGCAGCCTTTTTGTTTCTGATAGTTTTCTACCCTCTCCGTTGAAGAGTATCAGTTTTGTTAAACGCGATTTCATTGGTCAATATTTTAGGCACTCGACGCAAATTGATTCATTTTTCCCACGGTTTGATAAATGTAATAATCAACCGTGGGTATCCAACGACGCATTAAATCAAGATCATGAACCTCTCTAACATGTGAGTTAAGAGGTTTTTTCTTCGTCTCTCTACTGACAGTCATAGAATAATTGAAAAAGTATGCGATTCATTTGTTGTTGTTTTTAATTGCCACAAAAGCAAGAAAGAACGTCAAATATATTGTCGTTTCTAGAGCATTAATACTACCATATCGCTTAAAACGGATAGAATCTCGTCGAGCGTTTTTGTGCATACATGTACATTGTTCGCAAAGCAGAAGAATAACTTTCTTAGAGCAGTAACGCTACAATCTGTTCGTTTTAAAAGGCTCGTCCGATCCGCATTCAGGGTAGGAACACTCTTTATTATCACAAAACTCTTTCTTTATCGGTTTCATCAATATTCTAACGAGGGCACCTACTACCAATTATATAACAAAACTTATCCTTTTTTGTCAATTATGTTGTCGCTTTTTGCAACATACAGCGTCTATTAATGTACATCGTTCCTCTTCCTCGTTGTTCCACCACTCTAGAAAATGCACATTGTTTCTATGTCGCAACGTTCGGCAAGTAACCGTCGGCATACACCAGAAAACCTTTTCGAACAGATGGGATAGACAGTAGGTTAGTTCCGTAAATCAAAATCTTGTATTCTTTCATATCTATGCAATTTTATATGTGTTTGTTTTTAGCCAGCAGGTTTTGTTTTGTAGAGGCAAAAGAATCGTCAGTACGATGTTTCTTAACCACGGGCATTTCCATAATGCACTCCGAAGTGCAGACGAATGAATGCGACTTCAGCCGTACGCTTTCTGTTTAAATAGTTTAACTAGTGGTGGGGAGGGGGGTTGCAATAAAAACACCTAGATTGAAAACATTTCGTTTTCGTACACTGTGACTTTGTTCAAGATTATGATGCTCACATCGAGTTTGTTCATACCATGTCTTTGTTTAGACCTATCTTGTCATGCCATACTGCGAACATTCACAAACTACAAAACTTCTACCTGTTGCCACAGCAACAACATTGACCGACCGACCAGCTTACAACATAACACTGTTAAATATCCAACAAGATTTTACACGAAAGAAACGAAAGTTTATGATGTTCACATAAAGTTTGTTAGACCACATCATTAGACCACTTCAACACATAGCCTCCCTTTTTTCCCCAATAATTTTCCTCTTCCCAAACAAAACACCCAACCCATCTTTTCACATCCCAAAACTCACACAAAAATACCACATTGAACTAAAAATATATAACTTGTACTTAACTGACACCATTGTCAAATATTTTTTTTAAAGAAAAACCTCATCACCTTAGCCTTTATCAGACATTTTTAAGAGAAACATTTTCCAAATATTTTACTGCATGCGATTAAAGATGCATATCTTTTATTAATAAAAATAACATTTTACAACACTAAGCTAGGTGCTTTGATGTGCACAAAAAATCAGACCTGCGCAATCAACTAGAGCAACGTCATCTATGGCAATATCACTCCTGTAGTTGGTGCCTCTGGTTGCTACAAATAGCACCTGAAATAGTAAATACATTCTGAGAATATTATAACAGTATGTGATCTTTTCTTGTATCAGATTGGGCCATACGTTTCTATTCTTAAAATACCACTGACTGTCTACGGAACCGTCCAGCGCTCGTAGCAGATTAAAATATGAAAATGTAGAGTTTTGCGTGTTTGTCTTTAAATAGGCAGGTATGAAAATATATGCCGAATAAAAGAAAACCTCTGATCGAACAAACAAAATTAAAAGTGTGACCATAATCCAAAACCGAGATTTGAGTGTCTTGAAAGTGATACTAGCATGTAATGTTGAATGAATATTAAAACAAGATATATTTGGTAAAAAATATTATGCGCAGTCCCCCCCACTCCCGCCCCTCATCTCAAGAAGCATCTTGTTGCTTTTAGTAGTCAACCAATAATGGTTACGTTATGAATGAAGGACAGAGTATGACTTAAAGTGAAACCTTGACATTTGAAGTAGAGACGGAGTAATGCACGCGAAATGTCGTCTTCATCGTGTCTCGTCTTGATAAAACTTGGTCCAAGTTACTTTAAAATTCTTCAACGCATAAGAAAATTACATTCCGGTCACGAATGTGTGCATATATGCATGATTATAAAAATGAAACCTTGAAATCTGAGGTTGGGACGGGGTTAAAATTGCACGCGACCCGTCGTCTTGATGTCCTGAACGTTTGTGACAAGTAATTCTAAAATCTATAAATGCCTAAGAGAAGTACAATCGGGACGCGAATGTGTGCATATTTACAAGGTCTGGTTATATAGGAACTTAAGTTTGACATTTCAGATAGGTACGTGGGTTTGTCCGCGACACGTCGACTTGATGTGCCAAGTAATTGTAAAATCGTTAAATGCATAAGTCCAGACACTCATATACAATACCGCAGATAAATTTGATTGGTCTGATTGGTTAAGAACATCTGTATTCGATGCCGTATATACCGTCAGCAAAACCTGTATATAGCGTGAGCAATAGTTTTCCCTAAAAAGCCGCGTTCGACACTTTCTCGACTTCTCATTCTAGGATTGTTTTGTTAACACAAAAACAAATGGCAGCCATCTTTTCTCTCGATTAAAAATATTAAACGACAAATAAGTTCACATTAATAGTATTTTAGGCATGAGTCAGTCAAGTATCCAAGACAATGAAGAGAAATACAAAATTTCACTTATCTTTTAAGTGATTAAGGCCTACCGTATAGACTATTAGACTAAATTTTAAACTAGAATCTACATATCGGTAAGCTAAAGTAAGCATATTCTTGTTTGGGGTTCAGAATGAAAGAGCAAACCTTATTTTTTGTGTTCCATTCACAAAAAATGAAGTTCTTTATCTCATCTTTCATACTTTATCAAACCCTTGAATAAACTTACTTACGACGTATGCTTCCTGTTATTATCAATTGCACTGTCCTTTTCTTTTGTGGCACTCTGTCTACAAAGCTAGCTCAATCAAAGACATGAATTCATTTCTGATGTTGCAGTGTAAATTGCACACTGAAGTTTACTTTAGTAAAATCATTTTAGAATTTCATTTCAATTCATACCGCCATTCGTCCAAAACAGGAGGCCAGCTGTCAGATTCTTTTAATTCACATCAACAAGCATATTTAACAAAATACATGTGACACTGTAATGATGACAGTATGACTTCACTACATTACAGGTTTTACAAAAGACAGCAAAATGTATTAACTTGTTGTTTTTAGAAATAAATAAATCTGAATAGAAACATTGACGAAAAGATTCTGAAATATCCAAGTCGAATTCAAAAACAAATTGTTTGTGAACAAAACAATTTCGGTTTATTCCGAATATGTCACGGAGAAGACGAAAGAAATAGGTCAGTGAGGCACACAAGGAGATTACACAAATTAAAGAAAATTCTCATATTCTATGTAGAAAATAGACCAGGTTTTGTTTCCAAAATAATCTGCGGTATTATTAATTCCATATATAGACTCTTGACTGGGTATACGGTCTCGTATAGCCTCTTCGAACTCGCCTGGCGGCTCGGGTTAAATCAATTCGCCAAGAATCTTTATAACGTATAATATATTTATATATATTTTGATTACCTCGGCCTTGCCCTTTGAGGTACGTTCGTGACGTCGTCTTGATGTGCTGAATATTTGTGCTATACTATACGAGAATTTTTTCATGCATGAGAGATTTACAGTTCGGAAATGAAACAATTGATTAACGGACACACGGACGGACAGAAGGCTGATATTGCGATTATAATATACCCACCCTCGGGGCGTAAAATGGCCCTTTTTAACTGATTACAGTAATAAAATAAGTTTTTCACTTAAAACATGTAAAAGCAAATTCCGGGTGAAGTTGATAATCATAAATTAGTAATTCTTTATATGTTTCGTTATGTGTTACTCTATGTTTAAACTTTTATCTCTGCAGTTCTACATGTTTTTCTTTTACATTAAAATCTAAAACTTAACCATAAAATTGCAAGGCATACTTATACACAACTTGTGGGACTATATTTACCCGGAAAGCCGGCCCGGCTAGCTTAATCGGTAGAGCATCGGACTGTCAAACTTGACGACCCCGACCTGATAACCATCAGGGCCGTCAAAATTTCTCCGTGATAATTGAACTCGTCTATAGGTCATTTGTCCCTCACCTCTGAAGCAAATGAGTAAATAGTCAGTCACTTGCGGAGAAATTGGGTAGTAAACTGGTTGGATACCTAGGAACACTGGTTAGGTGGACTGACCGCCGGGTTATGACCACAGCTGCTAAACTGGCGTTAAACCCCAATAAACCATAAACCATGTATTTACCTGGAACGGTTCTGACTGCGGTGGTACTTGTACACTTTCTTCATACCACACGTCACCTCCGTTTTCGTTCACATGGAATATTCGTTTCATTTTCTGTACATCTTTGACATTTTCGGGCTTGATGAAAACTTCTAAGTCGCTTATGTCTATGGGTAACAAATGAAGAAAACTGTGTTCAAATGTTATAAAATGTTAAACTTTGAACAAACCAGATGGACATAAAATAAGTTATAATTACTGCACCTCATTTACTTACTCAAGCTAAGCTTTTTATCAGTTTTAAAGAGGGATTGTCTAAATGAGGTGCTACTTAACTGACCTGAACTGCAAATTAAGTGGGATCTTAGTTGTAGTCCAGTATGATTGGTATGATGTTGTAAATAAAGAAAAAAGTATAGGACACTTTTCCATATTACATTATTGTCTACCCATGAACTAGAAATAAACTATCAATACATCAGCGGGAAGTTGTAAATCAAGAAATGTTAAAGCCATAAAAGAGCCCATCAACATAGTACAGTGTTTTCTTGAAAACTAGAAACTCTTGCAATGAACCCTTTCAGTTCGTCCCTTTAATTGTTAAAGCATTGAATACGCTTTCTGAGAAAAGTTTCGTTTCAAAGATGCATAATGATACAGAAAATAAAACACGTTTAATAAATCTAACCGCTTGCTTCTATATCTAATAATTATATAGGGAACTATGTAAAGAACGGCTAAATTTGCACTTTTGGTACAGACTATTTCGTAACTTACCCCCTTTTCCTAGAATATGAAACCAGAAACTGAAACATTTCTGTCGGCTGTAACTTGCCGGATACATGGGCGACTTTAAGACAGCTTGGTGGTTTGTTCTTGTCGGACTCGACGTTTCGAAGTACATATAGTGACCTGAATTATACAACAACAATGTAAATAGCTAGCCGCTTTAAAGAAATTGAAAATACAGAATATAGCTTAAGTATGCGTTAAATTCGAGCGGTTTTTTATATTTGTTTAAAAACAACACAGTTAAGCTTCCTTCTCATAATTTCATAGTCATTGTATATATTTTAAAATGAAATGTTAATGACAATTTGTTATCTTGAAAGCAAAATGTTTGAATAGAAGGATGATTTTAAAAGGCCCTCGTTACCTTCCCCCACATCTCCTAACGTGTGGTCATGGCTAGGTCCCGTGCGTGACGTACTCGTCTTTCCGGTATTCCAATGCCAATCCTGATCGTCCTCATTGTGATTTGACCAACCACAGAGTTCAGCATCCTCAAAATCACATGAGACAGGAGGATTCCAAGCTTAATACCAGAAACACGGTTCATAATAGATATTACCAACACACAAAATGAGATAATTTTTCTTTTAGTGATAAAAGAGGCGTCTGCTATGCTAAGATAAAGCGCTTTTTTTCAGTGATGCATGACTGAGCGAAAAGAAAATACAATACAATTATCATTTTTTACATCATGTTTATAACAACAATGTACTAAATCTGTTGCTGAGTCATAGTTTCTAACTTGTAGGAAATATATTTTCTTTTCCAGTAACGACATTAGGTGCTGTAACCTCACGAACTTAAATCTATGACACATCTTTACATCTATCTACTGAGAATACTTGGCCTTTTCTGTTGATCAATCATCACTAATTTTGTATCATGAGCACGTGCTTACATGGCTGATATTTTACACCACATCTACTAAATGTTATGATATTTAAATATAAACATACATTTAACATTTGATCTATGTAGACATCTAGTATCTCTATTTATCGAAAATAAGGTTGTAAAATTTAAATTTTTAAAACTCGAAACACACATGAAACTTTTGTTTTGCTCTTCGAACAAAAATCAAAAACTAGAAATGCTTTGGCTAAGTATACTGATTTTGAGCTAAATTCTCCTGAATTCTTTAAAGATTTCGCTAAATTAAAAAATAGCCCTTCATATAAAAAAGGCGAATTTGTTGGTATAAAATTGTTTGATTTTATTTTTTTTAATGTGTTTGAACAAAGAAAGCATTTTAAGCCTCAGTATAAATGTCTTTATGGTAATAAAGTCTTCAGAAGCCACAAATTTAAATATGTTTCGTTTTTGTTGTTCGTGTCTTTTTCTTTATCATTCTTTCTCTCGTTTCTGTGCTATTTTATTTTCGTTTTTATTGTACCGATTCTTACACAATACTTCTAGAACGTCACATACGTTTACACGAAGGTGTTGGGGCGTTCCAGTCTGTACCATCACAGATAAGCTGGTTTTGACCGTCAAGTTTGTACATCGCTGCGCATGAGAACTTGAGTAGAGATCCATCAAACTCTTTCTTAATCCTCAGAGTAGATGTTGGTTTTATCACCTCACACGTGTTTGCTAAAACAAAAAAACATTAAGCTGGCATTATTTTAGTGCGAGAGTGTGTGTGTGGGGGAGGGGGGGTGGGGGGGGGGTAGAGACACAGCGCGGAAGAGAGAGAGAGAGAGCCGCAAATTTAAGAACGAAACCAGCTGCCTGATGTTTTTGCTGAGTGAATTTATTTGTGTTTACAAAACTTCTATCTTGAAGTCGTTTTTAACATGAATAGCAGATCATGGAAATTTTGAAAAGTTCGTTTTAAATATTACAGAGTTATAAGCCTTACTTATTATTACGCAAACATCAGCACTTTGACAGAGCCTAATTCTAAAATTAGGAACAATCCACTACGAAGATGGATACAATATACAGGACACTACTTTACATTTTGTATAAGTCAATAGAATGCACTGTGAACGCTTACACAACAAGAAACAGAAACAATATATTCAAAATGAACAATATAAATGGGTGGTAATACCTATATGTATTTCCGACTGCAAATTAGGACATTTTTTTTTGTAAAACTCATTTGTCAAAGCATAAATGTGTCACAGCTTGACTCAACATGTGTCTTTGAAAAAAGCACCTCTGCTTCGGAATTTATTCACACTTGTTACGATCAATGACACGAGTCATTTGCATTTGTTTTGTGAACACATTTGAATCTATAAAGGGAAAACAAAAGCTTGTTTCATGTATTATGCAAACACTTTATTACGTATAAACATCGAGCGTTGACGCGTGTCAACCAAAAGTCATTGAAAACGTTTTCACTACAAAGAAAGATTTCTGCCTTCTATACCTTTCTACGCAATGTTTTTGATTTAAAGAATGAAAGTAAAAGAAAATGTGATCTAACTTTCTGAACACCGAAAAGAGTCATGATCGATATAGTTGTCTCTTCAACGCAATTTCTTTTTCATTTTTTATTTAACAAAAAAACACATACAGGGAAAGGTAAATCGAACTGAATGAATCACATACTTATATTTTAATGTGATTTAACTATCTGTCAGTTCATTTAGGTAGGTTGTGTAGGACTGAACTTTATATTCTGTTTTATATCTGTATGCATTCCAACTGGAAGTTTTATTAAAGGATTCTTAAAGGTTCATGGTAGAGTTTTGGTTATTTCTTTGCATCTTTTCTCAATGGCATCTAAGTATCACCAAAGTGTCACGTCGGTATATTAAAGAGTAACTGCAATGCGCCACGAACAAAAGATTTGCACTGATGGATGCCCACGAAAGGACGGACGGACGGAAACCATTGCATAGCAATCGCCTTTTTGATATGCATCTTGAATGATATCATAATTTTTTTTTCAGAGCACATTCGACGTATTGTGTAGAGCATAAACAGAATGATAAGTGTTTTTAAAGAGAGCACTTATTTTATACAAGGAAAAACGAAGCGCATCATATCATGCAGTTGTGAGAATACGGTCGAAAATGTACCTTCTTGCTTGGAAGTATATTTTATAAATTTTGATTTCCATTCCAATGTCACGAATTATAACAATTGAAAGAAAATTTTGTTTCCAGAAAAAAGAGTATTTTAACTTCTGTATAGCAAACTCAAGCATCGAGAGACACGTCCGTTTTAAAATCGGTTAATTTATAAAGATTACTGCGCGCATCGACGTCTCAACATCGATACAGGGATCTTGAATTTGGAAAGAAACGTTTTGTTGTTTCAATTTTGTTTTATTTAGCATTTCGTTTGTACCACATTTAAACATTTAGCGCGTGAACAAAATACCTTTCGGCCTATTATACTTTACAAAATAACTTTATTTACCTGCATATAAATAGCATAGATCAGTCTTTGGTAATCGCACAGAGTACAACAAAAGTTCGAATATTTATGGGTAGTGACGAGGTCAAAAAAGTGCGAATTAAAAGAAACCCATCTGTTATACGAACGATGCAAAATGTTTCAATTAAATGTTTCTTCTGTCAAAACACGTACATTAAAGATACGAAGTAACGAACGATGCAAAATGTCTGAATTAAATGTTTCCTCTTCCAAAACACGTGTATTAAAGGATGGAGGGAAGGGAGGAAGAAATGAACGAACGAACAAATAAACGGTCGAACAAATGAATGAATAAATGAATGAATTTCATTAAGTTTTATGACAATGTTAAATGTTGTTATTCCTTCTGCTGAATTTAACACGTCTGAACACTTTCAGGGGGAAAATATGAGTTTCGGCTCAAACGAAATATCAGGCGATAGTATTTTTGCACTACGCTTTTTCATTGCTGGCATGTTTAATGGTTTTTAAAAAGTCTGTATTTAAAATACATGAGAATACTCTTTCACAAAATGTTTTTGAGCCCATGAAATAAAGTAAACCATACAGTTAACGCCTTTTCTCTTTATTTTGTCTTTATTGAGGCTTAACGCCCGTTTCAACCTCTCATTAGTCATATTCCCACGGCTGTCAGTCTACCTAGCAAGTGTTGCTGGGTTTCCAACCAGTCAACTAAATCTTTTCGCAAGCGACTGCCTGTTAACTCGCTTGAATTAAATGTGAGTTCGAGATCAATTATCTCGAAGAAATTTAGCTGGCCCTTGTCGCCTTTTCTCTAGTGATTTGTTAAAATTCAAATTAAGACACAATGACCGGACATCCGCTTCTATGCATTGACCATTTGAATGTTATGATAGGATATACCATACCATTTTTTCTCGGGTAGGACACTAAAAAAGATGGCAACCGTATCTTGACATGTATTAAACTAGTATTTGTTTGAAGCAGAGGTGAAGGATTAATGACCTTTAGACGCATTGCCCGAGATCAATTATTACGAAGAAATTTAGGTTGCTCTGGTATGGTTTGTATCCCTGGATTGATACACCAATGCTCCACCAATAGAGCTGCACAGTTCAACATCTATTTGAAAGAATCGTCCTCTCGAAATAATCCCTGGATATTAGTCGCAAATCAAAATCAAAACAAAACATTACAAAAGACATTTTTCATGAGACATCTTTGAAAATGATTAATAAGATTTATGGTTAGCCACAGTTACTCAGGATTTTACTCACAGATGCAGCTTGGAGGATCATTTGACCATTTTGAACCTAAACAAATGATTCTCTCCATTCCATACAGCTTAAAACCATCATTGCATGTAAACTCTGCCACAGAATTGCCCGAACGTAATTGGTATTGACCGTTCCATATGTCTAAGTTCCTTGTCGAACAAAATCCACGTTTGACTGAAAAACAAGGCATTTGATAAAATATATTACATTGTATATATACAATAAATATCCTTTTTAAATTAATATTAGCGAAATACCAAAACATCTTTTGAAATGTCGATGCCAATTTTATAAAACACTGCCTTTTATAATAGTTTACAAGAAACAGAATATGAACAGTGAATTGTATGACTCTGTAACTGCACCTCGATTACATAATAAACATATTGACATTGTTACTTAAAGTGCCAGAATATTGTATAATAAACGGCCCTTATTAACAGCTTATGACAATTTGAAAATCCCGCAATCTGATGTCAACTACTTTAAATACGTGGTACACAGTATGTTAAACTATGTTTGATGCGTTGTGATTCGTCGTGCTTCTTGTGTGTATCTGGTAGACATTCACAATTTCAAATTCATGATATCTGGTCAAATATTCAGAAAAGAAAAGTAGCAAAAATATTATACTACGCTGATGAGGCAAACTATGAACATACTTGTCATATGTACCTCTTACCCTGTTCGAGGCAACTGGCTCTGCCTTTGTGACCTGTGCAGACCAAGATCAGCCTGCACATTCATGACGTCTAATCACGGTCTGCACTATTCGCCATTCAGCTCTTAAGTGACCCCATAAATAATCAATAGCTCATACGTATGGTTTGTGTCTATTTGTAATTCAGTCCGAATCTTAGATATATAACATGGATTTATTTCCAGTTCATAACTCTGTTTAAGTATATACGCAAGCATGAGTTCACATTATATTTCATGACTTTGACTTAGATGGATGTTTTTGTATGTACGACCGGTTCTAACAGAACATAACACAAAAGACTTTGTCTGCCAAACATGTATGTACAAAAGTTGAGTTGCTAGACTGAGTCACTTAGATGATTATGTATTTTGTTACAGACTAAAACAACATATGTTACAAGGTCTTGAGTAAGTTGATTCAAAGACAAAACACCAAATGCATAGTTTGAAAGTTATTGGTTGCTGTACGCTAAAAGCGTAACGGAAACAGGTAGGGGTGATTATTTAAATCCTTAAGTCTTGACTTCATCAACACCTTTTTAAAAACTTTACAGTCTTTCACTTTACAGACTTTCATTTTATTTTCGATTGCTCTGTACATCCAGGCATACAGAGATATGACTGGATAAGGGCCTAAGTATGTCAGATTTTTTTCCTTATTATTTTATAACGTCTAATATGTAAAATAAGCATTGCGTGTATGTGAATAAACCAGGACCTCTTGTTTATATATGCGCTTTTACAAAGACAATTAAGTGCACTTCCTTTTTACTGAACCTCTGACTTCAGTATTGAGTAATTTTTTTTTAATCACATGAGTAAACTAGAAGAGAAAAGTAACAACCACGGATTAAGTCGGCCAAAAATGTTTCTGTAAATTTCAAATGCTATTTTTCAAGCAAACGTTATAATTTAATCCTTAGAAATATTTGTTGTTTTGATTTGCTTAACATTAACATAAATTAAATACAATAGTCGGCCAAAAATGTTTCTGTAAATTTCAAATGCTATTTTTCAAGCAAACGTTATAATTTAATCCTTAGAAATATTTGTTGTTTTGATTTGATTAACATTAACATAAATTAAAAACAATCGCAAAAAGTAATAGAAGTAATCATGACTTTGACATTGTAAACTTGTTTTCAACTCGCTGCTAAATACATTGTTTTGTTTTTTAACTAATGTGTCTCTGTCACGGAGACCTGTCCTCCTTTTGTCGATAATGTAACCAATGTCAAACTGTATTGACAAGGGCAGGTATATGTCTTCAGTACGGACTTGCGTACGAATATGTATTCTTTCTCTCATTGCATTTTTTGAACTTCAAAATCAACACCGACGCAAAACAGGTTGATACAAATAGATTGCTTCAATTATGTCAGGTGCATGTCTGTCTGACATAATCTAGAACAATTTACGTATCGGAGAGATAGCCGACATTTAAAAAATAGGGCACAAAAATTGATAAAACATGTCCGTAGACTCATAGTAGGAAAAAAAAAGAAAAAAGACAAAAACTTAAGGAAACTGGTTTAATCTTAACATACACAGATAGGTAATAAAAGACTAAGATCAAGCTTATTTTCGTTACATGCTTGAAAAACCTGCACGGTGGTTCAGAAACATACGCAGTCAAAAAGCAACATGTTATCGTTTACTTTGGTATCACAAACAGTGGACCAGATATGTCACTTGTAGAAAATATATTTAAAATTATCAGTTTTCTTTATTTTTATTATTGTTGTTGTTTCGGTACAGAGATCAGTTGTAGACCTTGTGCAATGCGTCTTACATAAAATAAATCAAAATTGCATCTTCCTGAGTTCTGACAAGCAACTGAGCAGAAAGATGATTTAATTGCTGGAGTGTAAATGCTCACAGGATTCTAACTCACGACCTCCGTGTAACTAGATCCAAAACCACGACCTCTTGGTTACTTGGTTCGAACCCACAAGGAGTCTAGCGTTCTTTGTATACTTATCTTACTACAGCTGAATATCTTATAAGTAATAAATAATACTTGGCAAATATTTGATATAAAGAAATGTGTTTACCTCTGTAAGATCCACAAACGTGAATTATTAAAGTGAAGACGAAAATAAGTCTTAAAAACAATACTCGCATTGTCAGTTCATTTGCAATAATGTTTCCAAATTATCAAAGCATATCTTTAGCCAAACCACTTCAAATTTTTTGCAGGTATGAAAACAGATCGGTGTAACTTTATAATCGTCTGCGAACACGGATGGCTCAACACTCCAATATGAGGAAAAAAAGATTTGTTAACAGCAGAAACAACATAAGATGTAATTGCCATGCTCAACTTGAATGTAACGCCTTATCTCAAGTGCTATTTCCGTACGCAGTAGTACACTGGATAAGACCAGTTACGAAGGCGTTAAAAGGGGAGGGGAGGGTGGGTCTGTGGGTGCGCTGTGGATTCATTCAGTGGATTCACTGAAACATCGAAATCGAAGTTAGCGAAGCCTCTCGTCTTTATCCTAACTTAAGTCTCTATATTTTGTCTACTAAATTATCATGGAACTGCCAAAGGCATACATCCGCCGAGGTGCAAAACCAAAGCCACCAACGAAGAAAAACGAATGCAACTGAATATGTAAGGGTAGGTAAGTGTTGAAACTTTATTACTCAGTGAACTTCTAAGTTCTTAATGAAAATGTGCAAAACTCACCATACACCATTCAAAATTGAAAAAAACAAGACCCCCCCCCACACACACACACACTAAAACATAAACAAACGAACAAAAACAAAAATAAAAACAAACAAACAAAAATAAAAAGCAGAAAAAAACATCAACAACTTCATTGAAGCAACCCTGCCCCCCCCCCCACCCCCCGTCCACTCTTTATATGTGGGCCTGTACCTATACTTTTATACTTAAGCAGAGCTGCACCTTCGACTTCCGTTAAAGGTACGTTCTTTCCGACAAGAATATAACTATTTTCCAAAGGCATGTGAAGAAAGTTCAGGCAAGTTCCTTTCATTTGCCACCAGGAAAGGCTGAAAACTGTTGTCGGTCGTAAAGCTGACAATGCATCTAAAATACGAGATAGTGTTTAAATGTGGCTAATATGCCACGTATTTAATATTTGCGGGGGTCTGACCTTAATTAGCTGCTAAAATAAAAATAAAAGCTATGCCCAGTCAACGCCTTCTTTCAAAACTCGACATAATTGACATGGCTATACTAATACATATATGTTATTGTTTGTTGTATGTTTAGAGAAATGTGTTGCTTAGATGTGTCATAATACCTAACATGAAAATCATTAACTTTGACCTAATTATCTGACCCCTAATTTTGAAAGGAAACACTATTCTATAGAAAATTATCTTAATTTTTGAAGAGTTTTACTAGTGTTTGACAATGTTATAATACCGGTGACTTCTTGATTGCTATTTTTATATGATCTAATGATCAGAAGTTTAATAAGCTTATATGGTAATGCGTGGAAGTTTCTCCAGTCTGTTTTACTGAGACAGCAAATGGTAGTGTCCTAATGGTGTAGGTTGTCGCTTACGACAGATATCTTATTAGAATTTTGTTTAAGGGAATTAACAGTTATGGCACGCTTAAGCCTCGTAACACAGACATTTAACTTTCGCTTAAAACATGTCTCTTATTAGAAGTTCTTTCGAAAATATTTTCCATAATAGTACATTATAATATATAACTAAACGCATCTTAACTTGATTCTCAGTCTTCCCACTTTTAACCAATTATATTTAACTATAAATATTAATTCTCTGAATAACCGTAAAGCAAGAAAACACTCTGGGTTTGAAGGATGTGACGAAAAACCAAGTAGTGTTTTTTATGTATGATGTTATTTTTCTTTTTTTCTTTTTCTATTTCTAAGAGGCAGTGGGCAGGAAGCGACATTGGTCTAGCGCTGAGCTTGCATCTATACCAAGAAACAAAAAAAACATAATGGAAAACAAAGAAACCAATGTGTATTCTTGTTCAACTGACCAGTAAAGTACGAAAACGAATGATGTAAAGAAACATCATTTGACATCATTATGGTGCTATTGTCTATTTTTGTGATAACAAAATGTTCATTTTTACTTTCCTTATTTCTCACCCATGGTCTGTCATTGCAATGCGTAGGCTAGTGGACATCTGTTTGAAGTAATCCATTGTATTTTAGAGCGCATTTCTACATACATATACATCTTTAGCTCTTTTCTAATTTGTTTTCTCACACTGTCATGTGAGTTCGCTTTATATCATACTTTGTAACCGCGTCTTTTTAACCTCTTTTACTTATATGATAATACATTGTACTATGTTGTCAAAATTAAGTTAGTAGTTTTTGTGGTATAAACGGAAAGAAACTTATAGAAAATAATATGGTTATCGTTTCTGAGATCTTCACTGTTATCTTTTTACGGTTGCGTTTACTCCTACTATCATAACCCTTGAGCATTCTGCATAAACATTGTATCTCTTGGGAATTTCTCTAAGTTAAACCTACCCTTCCCTTCAAAACATCAACAAAGATTAGACCAAGCTCGCGTTATGCTTTTTGTGGCGACGATCGAGGACAAGCACCCACTGTTTTTACACTATAAACAAAATTTCAGGCGACGTCTTGAGAGGTTTCAAAAACCAACAACAGAAATAGGTCGGCAATATCGGCTTTACATTACCTATATTGTATTGACACCGCTCAGCTATAGAATTTGAAGGCAAAACACTGATATTAAATGCGACTGTTTCACTTAAGTGAAAACGTTCCTTTTGAAATTGAAAAATGTTACGTTTATATGACGACCCCAAGAAAAACTTGTACTAAGTACAAAACGTGGTAGTACACTGGTTGCTACGATTATCTGAGCAATATTCAAATCCAGTGCCATATTCTTCACATGAATCTTGAGTTAAAACCTTTAAAATAGATTCTCTTTAAATTGTGGCAAAATGTATTTCTTTCATTTTGTATTGTCTTTTTGTTAGTTACAATTTGTATAATCATTGTTTTTGAATGTTTTGCTAGCACGACATTCAACATTCGGGTTATGATTTTTGATAGTGTACACCTTTGATTTTGATATAGAATACTAGTTTACCTTTTATATTTAATAGCTAAATCAGTAACGGCTTTAATAATTTTCCCCTCGAACATGTGCTTTCAGAAACCTGTCACATCTATATTTGGCAGACCGAACGCCAGGCCAGAGATGCTCACGGCATGGTGTGCTAAACCTAATTCAGAGTAAAGAATTTTGGTACAAGAAGATAAACTATATGCATACATTTCGGTCAAATGCGGAATGAACCTTTATATGTTTTATTTCAAGTCCTAGCACCAGAGATTATGTTCATTCCTGTTGTTACAAAACGTCGTCTTTTTTACTGAATTGGTTTGCTATCATAAAGTGGATGATATGGTTTTATTTTTTCAACGTTGACTCATGAATTTACGGCATGCACGAAAATTCTTATTTATGACCGACTTAAGAGATGAATTTAATAAACTTGACTCCATGTTTCTCTTGAACAGACTAAATAAAGGATCTTACCTTTTAGGTATTTGAACGGGGATGTAGACCACCACCCTTGTCCGGGCGTCTGCTCCTTTCAATCGAGGAGCTCGTTTTGATTGATTGATTCCTGACACCTAATCAGAAATAAGCTTTAAAAGCAAAGTTAAGTAAGATTAAAACATCCCTTTTTGACTAAAATTTTTTTATCATTCAAAGTAAATGGATTGGCATTGCACTCTTGTATAGAACAAATTTGCAAACATCAAGAAAAACCTGCAATGCATTTCAGTCATTCGAATATGCTGAGTGGAAAGTTTGTGACAGAAAGTTTACTCTCCAAGTTATTGGGATTTACAGATCCCCCCTCCCTTATACTCTGAAAGGGTTTCATTCACGCAAACACAGTTTTTGGAGGAATTTACGGAACTTTTAGAACATTTGTGAGAAAGACCTGAACCAGTAGTTCTGTTTTAATATTTTAATATTCATGTCGACAATAAATCAGATTGTTTTGCAAAACAGTTCTTACAAAACTTCAAAACTTTTGGATTTATACAAAACGTGAAGAGCAGGACTCACAAAAGTGGTCACACGTTGGACTTGATTATAACAAGAAAAGGAGATAAACTTTCTGAAATCACAGAACGTCTGTCTATTATATATTCTATCATTCTTTTGTGGCATGTTGCCTTGAGCAACAGAAACCACCACTGACCATCAGATCTGTCAGAAATAGAAGTGAATAGAGAAACCCTGCAAAAATTTGTTCATGATTGAATTTATTAACAGAAAGATCCTCCAATGCAAATGACCTGGTGGCAGACTTCAACAATGCTACATCTGATATAATTAACAAACATGCTCCTATTAAGGAAAGAACCGGGGTCTGTAGACAAAATGTACTATGGTGTTCTAGTTATCTGACAATGTTAAAAGAGTATAAAAGATCTGTTGAAAAGATTTACCTGAAAGACAAAATCAAAATCACAGAAAGTGTATACAAAATGTGAGAAATTATTACACCCATGTTTTGTATACAGCAAAGAAGGACTGTTATCAGATTAAAATAGAATAAAATTGGCGAGGCACAGGGCAATGTGAACAAGTTGTTTGGGGTAACTGCCAGTCTGCTTGGTCACGTGAAGGACAATCCGCTTCCGCCACACTCCGATGAATTGACCCATGCAAATGACTTTCTAAAAACTTTTCGTTGTATAATATTCCAGATTACGGGACGATTTAGACAATATAAATGTTGAAACACCCGCTGAAAGTGCCTTTGAAAATCAAAACACTCCTTTAATTGGCACCAAACTGTCAAAGTTAAAAAAACTACCCGAGACTGATATACGTAAACTCATTTAAGAGTCAAAGGCTACATTTTGTGAACTTAAAATCATTCCTACCCCTAGATTAAAAGAGAATTTTTCATCTCTGATACCAGTCATAACAAAAATTATAAACAGGTGATTATCATCAGGGGTGTTTCCAGAAACGTGGAAAAGCGCAGTGATAAGGCCTCTGCTGAAGAAGAAAGGCTTCCTATTAGAACTTAAAAATTATCGGCCTGTATCAAACCTATCGTTTCTGTCAAAACTCTAGGTGAAAAGTGCTTTAATTCAGATCACTGACCATATTTAAGGAATCTGCCTTCTCTCTTCTTATCAAAGTGCATACCGAAAATATCATGGTGTAGAAACAGCAATGATCAAAATGTATAGTGATTTACTTTGTGCAGTTGACATGGGTTTAGTGACAATAGTGGTAATGATTGACCTCGGCGCAGCGTTTGATACTATCGACAATCCAATGGTTTTGAAAATTCTACAAGATGACTTTTTGATGTGCGTTAATTGAATCAAATCGTACCTTACTGATAGATCAATTAAAGTTGTTTTGTGGGCCTGTACTTATACTTTTATACTTAAGCAGAGCTGCACCCCTGACTACAGTTAAAGCTACTTTTCTCCGTTAAGAATATAACTATTTTTCAAAGTCATGTGAAGAAATTTGAGGCAAGTTCCTTTCACTTGCAACCAGGAAAGGCTGAAAACTATTGTCGGTCGTAAAGCCGACGATGCATCTAAAATACGAGAGTGTTTTAATGTGGCACTGTAATAAAATATGTCACGTATTTAATATTTGCGTGGGATCTGATCTTAATCCTAATAGGTTACATGTTTAATGTTAAAGTAATCTCAATAAATGTTGTCTTCTCTTTATTTAGAAATCTCTTTCTGTTTGAGATTTTTCATCATCGGTTAGGGTATCTTGTATCTCTTGTTGGCAGTACTGTAAAATTTGGCTGACACTGTGAAATATGGACAGACCATGTTGAAAGAGATAATTCTGGTGATGTTTAGTTACCTTATATGGTAATGTGTGGAAGTTTCTTCTGTCCTGTTTTAAGTGTATACAAAATGTGAGAAATTATTACACCCATGTTTTGTATACAGCAAAGAAGGACTGTTATCTGATTAAAATAGAATAAAATTGGCGAGGCAGAGGGCAATGTGAACAAGTTGTATGGGATAACTGCCAGTCTGCTTGGTCGTGTGAAGGTCAATCCGCTTCCGCCAAACTCCGATGAATTGACCCTTGCAAATGACTTTCTAAAAACTTTTCGTTGTATAATATTCCAGATTACGGGACGATTTAGATTGGTGATTCATTCTCGGATATAGCACATCTACACTTTGGGATCCACAGCGCTGGCCCTGTCATTTTTACCATGTATATAGCAGCTTTTAACGAGATAGTGAAAAAATACCCTACAGATCTCTATGGTTATGCCGATGATAATAAGATCGCTTTTAGGATTCAAGCTTTTAGGATTCAAAATATTCAGAATGAGACGATTGTTCTTCAACAGCTCAACCACTGTCTCAATGAAGTAATAAATTGGATGACATTATTTAAGCTAAAAATGAACAACTCGAAAACTGAAATTATGATGTATGGAACCAGACAGTAATTGGCAAAAGTCAGCATCTGTTTCAATGTAGGTAATTGTGAAGTGAAATGTGTGGACCAGGTCAGTGACCAGGACAGAGACCTAGGTGTACTTATGAACAGTAGTTTAAATTTTGATGAACACATCAGGAAAAAATGTCGAATTGCTCGCTTTCAACTTAGAAATTTACAGGATATTCGCAAACACCTCTCACAGAAATCAGCTGAGATTCTTGTTCACGGACTTGTCCATTCTCATCTGGATTTTTATAATGGCCTATTTACCGAAATTCCAGCTTATCAACTTAATAGATTGCAAAAAAGTGCAGAACTATGCAGCGCGAGTGGTTAAGAATGTGTTAGGTGAAGAGCATAGTGTTGATCTCTTGAAACTCTACAAAGGTTGCCAATTCGAGCAAGAATCATGTTTAAAGTGCTAGTCATTATTTTTTGTATCCATCAAGGAACAGCTCCAGAATATCTAAAAACATAATGTAGTCATGCTTCTACAACTAAAATATTCAGACTAAGATGGCTTGGTGAAAGCAGTTGACAGATCAATAATTGTTGTTGGACAAAAATGGTGGAATGCCCTACCAAATGACTTGAAGGTTGCCAATAATGAAAACATCTTCTGAAAAAGACTAAAGACATATCCAGTTCAAATGTTTTACGAGTAACTGAGAAGTGGAGTGTGAAAATGTACTGTAGATAGTGAAAATGTACGACAATTAGTGATTAAAAACTTCAGTTTTAATTACACAATGCACAAGGTAGGACTTTATATGAAGTGCAATAGAATATCTAATACTTTTTAGCGCTATATAAATGCATTTGTATTTGTATTTGTTTTTTCCCAATAGGAAACCCTTTTATGTAGTGTAACGATCCAGTGCTCATCTGTTTATATAAGTACTGCGTCAGGAAATCGATTTTTTCGACTACGACATTATTCAAGACTCAATAGGAGTTGGAACGAATCAATAATAACTTTGTTTTTCTGGTGTATTGCAGCCTGCATTAATCCTTCAGTAGCGGACAAGAAAATATTTTAAAACTGTGAGCACAAAATCTTAACATACAGCACATCCTAAAATTCGTAACCAAAGGTGTTGACAAAGACCAAAAATACCAAGGTCTTTGGTGTAGGTTAAGTTCAACAATATTTTGATAAAAGTTTTGTCCTAAAAACTTTTATCAAAGACAGATTTAAACTTTTCACGTACTTATTATATAATTAAAACGCTCAAAATATGATGAGAGTTGTATCTACCTATTTGAGTTTGTTTATCGTCGGAACCGGTTTCTCATATGATCTACCCTCTCCAGAAATGTTTAAGTATTTAAGGTAATGTCGAAAAGTGCAATAAACAGATAGTATCTTGTTCAAAAAAGACAGTTTTGGGGGATAATATAAGGACCAGAAAGTATCCTTTCCTGAGACAGTTTTGGGGTAAAGTAAAACAGAAATTATCCTGTTCCAAAGACAGTTGTTGGGAATAGTTAAAGAAACAGAAAGTATTCTGATTCAAAGACAGTTTTTGGGAATAATGAAAGGAACAGAAAGAATCCCGTACGAGAGACAGTTGTTGGGAATAGTTAAAGAAACAGAAAGTAGGCCTATCTTTTTCCATGATCAGTTGCTGGGAATAGTGAAAGAAATACAAAGTATATTCCAGAGACAGTTGTTGGAAACAGTGTAAGAAACAGAAAAAAATTTATTCTACAGACAGTTGTAGGAATAGTGTAAGAAACAGAAAGTATCCTGTTCCAGAGACAGTTGTTGGAAATTGTGTAAGAAATAGAAAGAAATATTTTCTAGAAACAGGTGAAGGACTAGTGTAAGAAACAAAAAGTATCCTGTCCCTGAGACAGTTGTTGGAAATATTGTAAGAAACAGAAAATATTCTATTCTAGATCCAGTTATAGGAATAGTGTAAGAAACAGAAAGTATCCAGTTCCAGACAGCTTTGCGGGGATAGTGTTAGAAACAGAAAGCATCTTGTTCTAGAGATAATTAGGATGTTTTTAAGTGCTCACTTTAAAGCACGGATACATGGTATTTCGGTTTAATGCCTCACTCGAAAGACAACTAGTTATGTAAGTTGGAGGAGCGGAGATTCGAACTCGTGGTTTATAGGTCTCCAGTTCAGTGCTTTACCACCCAACCACATATCCGCACCTATTATTGTATCTAAATACATGTATAGCAATTAAATCTCTAGGTTATGATTCTGAAAACACAGTATATATATGTTAGTAAAATATATTATTTATTTCTATACATATGTTCTTATATACATATGTTCATACAATGAACAAATTCATATCTTACTGCAACATAATACACTTATAAAAAACGAGTGAAAACAATTATTACAATTATTAACTTGTAATATCTGTACAAAACCACCATAATTTCAGGGTCTGTTTCTTCACGAAACACAAAAATCATAAACGTTAACATTCTATTAACACACACACACACGCACGCACGCACGCACGCACACACACACACACACAGATATATATATATATATATATATATATATATATATATATAGAGAGAGAGAGAGAGAGAGAGAGAGAGAGAGAGATCTGACATATCAACTTTTTTAACCAGTTTAGGAATGCTATAAGCGAGGTATTGTCGAGCTTAAAACATTTCTCTTGGGCCTGCTGAATAAGTTTATATGAAATGATGGCGATTGTCAGATATTTTATCACATAACCAAAATAACTATAAAAAAGTTCTTACCGTTATTTGAACTATACTAAGAAAACAAAACAACAAAAATACACCTGTGAGGAAAAAAAGTTCCAAATATAATGTTAGTAACTGTCAGACACACTGAGCATAGGTGAAACTTCTTTTTAAAAATAAAACATCTATAGTTATGACAAAATTTACAAAAGGAAAGTAATTAAAAGCAAGAAGTAAATATGTAATGCTTTGTTTGACATCATAATTATAACACGTGTGACGTTAAGAAATACGTGAAGGTTATAATGCATTACAAACAGCATTTGTCACTTGATTATTGAAGATAACAAACAGCTGGGTAATACATTATTTACCTTTTTGCTGGGATGACTGTGGGATACTGCTCTCTGCACCAGAAAAAGAGCACTTTCCGTTTGAAACAAAAGGAAGTCCCTGTTTATACAACTGATAAAGTAAAAAATTTTATTATAGCCTATAACTCTTGCCAGGCGATGTATTTCACATTTTCTGACAAACAGATGATAAATGGACATGTTATGACAGCATAAAGTTGACAATGGTACTATTTACAAAAAAGAAGCAAATTCCCCTTGTGTTATTAGAGGAAAGACTAGTCCTTGAACATCTAGCAGATCATTAAGTATGCTTTACCTGATCACATATTTTTTTCGTTATAATATGATCTTGCGTAAAAAGGGACTATTATCTTTATTTTATTATAGTTTTGCCTAATTTGATTATCATCAGGTAAAACCCGTACACATACACCTGTCTTTGCTATTTCTCAACTATCTGGGTATCTAGTAATTGTTGAAGTCGTTTGTGTCGTCTGCTGCAAAATGGACAGCCGCTTCATCTCCATTTACTGCAAGATATAAAGGGTTGCAGGAACTCAGAGGGTCCTGTTTCCTTCTACGATTTTGTTTTCTCCGGAAAATGTATATAGTAAATAAGACTGCACAGACAATGACTAAAACAATGGCAACACCAAGGACAATCCAAACAACAGAAGGTCCATCTCTAGCCTCCCCTGGAATGTGCTTCCCACGAGAGGGTAAATTTGGATTGATAACCGGTTTTGCTGTGCGTTTTGATGACGTAATCGTCGAATTCCCGTTTGTGTTTGTAACTGTGGTTATTTCAGCCTCAGAGCTGGCTGATGTCTTTCTTGTGGTGTATGATTCTGTTGCTTTAGACGTTTTTGGTACTGCTTTTGTCGTCTGGGTAGTCTCTGGTCGCTTTGTTGTTGTTGTTATTGTTGTTGTTGTTGTTGCTGCTGCTGCTGCTGCCGTTGTTTTTGCCGGGGTTGGTTTCGGGGTTGTTTCACGTGTCTTTTTCGAAGTCGATTCTTGTGTTACGCTTGGTTTTGCAGTTGAAGTACTGGGTTCAGTTGTCGCAGTATCATTATCTTTAACTGTTGAGAGATGCACAGGAGATAGAGTGCCTTTAAGGTTGAAAAAAAATAATCATGATAAGTTTAATAAGTTTTCAAACGAAACACGGCATGATAGCAATCAGATATCAAAATACACCGCTTAATTAGTTCTCTGTTATTTATATTGAACAAAATCACTGGATATAGAAAAATATAAGTTGTACTTAATAACACCCTTGTTAAATTACAAATTTTGAGGAAAAAAACAACATCAAACTAGCGTAAAGCCCTTTTAAAGAAAAAACATTTGTCATAAGTAATGCGATTAAATATATGTACCTATCATTGATAAAAGAAAATTCACAACGCTAATTTAGGTGCTTTGAGGTGAACAAAAAATTCAGACCTGTGCAGTCCCCTAGAGCAACGTCATCTATGGCAATATCACTCCTGTAGTTGGTACCTCTGGTTGCTACAAATAGCACCTGAAATAGTCAAAACATTCTGAGAATACTGTAACAGTCCATGATCATTTCGCTTTCAGAATGGGCAATACGTTTCTGTTTTAAAAACTACCACTGACTGTCTACGGAACCGTTCAGCGCTCGTAGCAGATTAAAATTTTGATAATTAGAGTTCGGGTGTCTGTCTTTAGTTAGTAATGAAAAAATACGGCGATTAAAAGGAAACTTCTGATCGAATAGACACAATTTTAAAGTGTTGCTATAATCCGAAACTGAGACTTCAGTGTCTTGAAAGTGATACCAGCATGCAATGTTGAATGAATATTTAAACAAGATATGTTTGTAAAACAAATATGCGCCCCTATCCCCAGCCCTCATCTATCTCCAGAACCATCTTGTTGCTGATGGTAGTCATCCAATAATAGTTATGTAGACTGTGATTCAGAATATGTGTTCATAGTCAAAGTGCACCTAACTTTTAACCCAACATTAAAATGTAACCTTGACATCTGAGGTTGGGGTGTCCCCTGACACGTCGTCTTGAGGTGCTGAACATTAACATTATTGCATAAGACAACAAGAGCTTGTCAGAGACAAACCAACAGTCCCCTACTGGTGCAATGTCCATCTCCCTAACTCCAACTCATATGTGGAAATTGACTAAAGAATTTGTCTGAGACATCCATATTCTCGATATGATCCTCTATCCATGTACAAAGTATCATCAAAAGAATAAAACGTCATAGGTCAAGGTCATTTACAGGTTAAGGTCAAAGAAATATATATTGTTGAAAAGGTCTTATCGAAGGGGTTGTTGTGACCAAGTTTGAAGTAATTCTGTTCAGAAATAAGGAAATTATGGCCAAACTTATAGTATTTGGACAAGAAAACTTTAAAGATCAAGGTCATTCAGAGGTCAAGGGAACAGAATACTTCATTGGAATGGTCTTGTCCAAGGTATTGTTGTGGCCAAGTTTGAAGTAATTCCATTCAGTAGTAAGGAAAATATGGCCAATGATAAAGCTTTCGGAGGAAATGACTGTTAAACGGACGGACAGTTCCTCCTTTAGGTTCATAAAAAATGAGGTGGATATTCTCCATACTGCCATTTATCAAGTTTCTTAAAAATATTTGAAGTACTTTTTGAGTTATCACAAATATTGTTATATTTGCCATATTTTAAGTCTATTTGTTGCCACAGCAATCAAAATTTTCAACATATGAAGAAAAAAAGACGTGCATAATCTCCAGACTGCGATCTACCCATATTTCAAGTTTCATTAAAATACTTTCAGTACTTTTTGCGTTATCACGGGATCCAGTTTTTGTGACGGACGGACGGACAGACAGACTGACGGACGGACTGACGGACGAACAGACGGACGGAAGGTAAACCTATAGTCCCCTCCGGTTAAACCGGTAGGGGACTAATTACTGACCGGACACGAATGTCTGCATATATATAGGATTTGACAGGAGTTTGCACGCGACACGTCGACTTTGTATAGAACACGTGTGCAAGTAATTGTAATGTTCTTCAATGGATAAGAGTATTACTGTCCGGACACTAATGAATGCATAATATATTTTAAATTTGATTTTACTGGGACTGTATTTACCTGGAACGGTTCTGACTGCGGTGGCACTTGTGCACTTTCGTCATGCCATACGTCACCTCCGTTTTTGTTCACATGGAATATTCGTTTCATTTTCTGTAAATCTTTGACACTTTCGGGCTTGATGAAAACTTCTAGGTCACTTATGTCTAGATATGGGTTACGAATGAAGAAAACTGGGTTCAAATGTCATAAAATTTCAAGTTTTGAGCAAACCAGATGGACATAATAAAGTCATTAATTACTGCACGCCGTTTACTGGGCAAAAAACAGTTTCTCAAAACAAGCTAAACTTTTCCACTCTCAAAGAGGGATCCCCTAACTGCGTGGTTACTTAACAGCGGTATCTTAGCTGTAGTCCTTTATGATTTTAGTGGTGTAATGTTGTAAATAAGAAAAGGTATAAGACACTTGTACATTTTACATGGTTGTCTACCCATTAACTAGAAATAAACTTTAAATTTATCGGCAGAAAGCTGTAAATAAAGAAATGTTATAGCCGTTTAAGGTCACATCAACATATTACAGTGTTGGTTTTCCATAAACTGGAAATCCTTGCGATGAACCCTTTCAGTTCGTCATCTTAATTGTTTGTTATAGCATTATGAAAGTTTTCTGAGAGACGTTTTTATCAAGGATGCATAATGTTACAGAAAATGCGTTTAATAAATCTAACCGCTTGCTTCTATATCTAATAATTATATAAGTAACTGTGTAAAGAACGGCTTATTTGCACTTTTGGTTCAGACTATTTCGTAACTTACCCCCTTCTCCTAGAATATGAAACCAGAAACTGAAACATTTCTGTCGGCTGTAACTTGCCGGATACATGGGCGACTTTAAGACAGCTTGGTGGTTTGTTCTTGTCGGACTCGAAGTTTCGAAGTACATATAGTGACCTGAATTATACAAATACAACAACAGTTTAAACAAATAGCTAGCCGCTTTAAGGAAATTATAAATACAGAATACAGGTAAAGTATGCGTTAGTATCTCTTCTTGAAATTTGAGTGGTTTTCAATAGTTTGTTTAAACATAACACATTTAAGTATCCTTCTCATAATTTCATAGTCATCATATATTTTACAATAAAACTTTTATGACAATTTTGTTATCTCGAAAGCAAAATGTTTGACTAGAAAGATGGTTTTAAAATGCCTTCGTTACCTTCTCCCACATCTCCTAACGTGTGATCATGGCTAGGTCCCGTGCGTGAAGTACTTGTCTTTCCGGTATTCCATCGCCAATCCAGATCGTCCTCATCGTGATGTGACCAACCACAGAGTTCAGCGTCCTCAAAATCACATGAGACAGGAGGATTCCAAGCTGAAGACGAGAAACATGGTCCGTAACAGACATTACCAACACATAAAGTGAGAAAAATATTTTTAGTGGTAAAAGAGGCGTCTGCTATGCTAGATGCATGACTGAACGAAAAGAACAACTGCATAATCATTTTTTTCTTCATATCTACTATGAAGACGTTCTTAAATCTGTTTCTGAGCCATATATTCTAACTTGTAGGAAATGTATTTTCGTTTCCAGTAACGACATTAGGTGCTGTAACCTCAGGAACTTAAATCTATGACACATCTTTACATCTGTCTACAGCGTGGATTAAAGAATAGATGGCTTTTTGTGCCGATCGATCATCGCCATTTCTGTATCATGACCACGTGCTAAATGGCTGGTATTTTACACCACAACAGTTTACTACCAAATGTTATGATATTTAAATATATAGATAGTATTTATATAATCTCTTGTACAAACTGGATTCTTCACATACATTTAACGTTTGATCTATGTAGACATCTAGTATCTCTATTTATGGAAAATGTTGTTATTACTTTCGAAATACACAAGAAACTTTTGTTTAACTCTCTGAACAAAAATAAAAATCTAGAAAAGTTTTCACTTAATATACAGATTTTGAGTTAAATACTAAAGAGTCTCTAGATTTGAAAAGTTAATCCTTTATAGATCAAAAAAGGATGACTTTGTTGGAACAAAATTGTCTGATTTTTATTTAACCTCAGTATAAATGTCTTCATGGTAACACAGTCTCCAGAAAGCGACTTTATATATTTCGTTATTGTTTTTCTGGTTTTCTGTTTGTTTGTTGTTTTTGTTTTTTGTTGTTTTTTATTTTGTTGTTGTTGTTGTTGTTTGTTTTTTGGGGGTTTTTTTGGAACGTATTGGGTATACAAGTACCTACGTTTACACGAAGGTGTTGGGGCGTTCCAGTCTGTACCATCACAAATAAGCTGGTTTTGGCCATCAAGTTTGTACATCACTGCGCACGAGAACTTGAGTAGAGATCCATCAAACTCCTCCTTAATCCTCAGGGTTGATGTCGGTTTTATCTCCTCGCATGTGTTTGCTAAAATGAAAATATATTAAGCTGGCATTATTTTAGCGTGTGTGTGTGTGTGTGAAACAGACAGAGAGTTCTACAAAATTAAGAACGAAACCATTTAAACAACTGCTGAGTGTAATTGTTCTTACAAAATGTTCTATCAGGAAGTCATTTTAACTGAAATAGCAGGCAATGGAGTTTTGGATACTAGTAGCAACTGGCTCACAGAATATAGCTTTTAAAATTAAAGAGAAAATGTTACACTATGGGAAAAAAACATAAGTTGGTGTTTCTATACACCATGAAAACTGAAGACAAAATTTGATTTAAACAGGATTCAGACCCATAGCATTCCGGTCAGAAAGAGCTGCGAACTATACCATAGAGTCACAGAGACTTGTACTTACCGCTTTTCAGAGTTAACAATATAAACTAGGTATCTACACGGTGATTAATGGGGTAATATTTTTACCAATAAAAGTGTGTAAAACTTCATATAATGATGTGCTTTTGTAACAAAAATGCAATAGTAACTTAGTTTACATTTGTTCTTCACAATTACAACTAGAATTTCTATACGTTTAACATTTTCTCTCCTTTTTTTTGCACCGTCAACACATCTGTGAGTCAGCTGCTTAAAGTAATTTCGAAATCAAGTAAATATCAGCAATAGGCGTGAACCTTACTCTGAAATTTTGAAAGTCCGCTTTGAAGATGGGTTCATGACTTATTGACAGGTCTTGTTTGCAAGACTTTACTTAACATTATGTATAAGTCAATAGAACGCACTTTGAATCTTTACACCACAAAAGTAATCATGACAGCAGAAAAAACATATTCAA
Organism: Cyclina sinensis; assembly: GCA_012932295.1. Classification (NCBI taxonomy): domain Eukaryota; kingdom Metazoa; phylum Mollusca; class Bivalvia; order Venerida; family Veneridae; genus Cyclina; species Cyclina sinensis. Next base: position 15,997,290 of record JAAONU010000003.1, on the reverse strand, counting down.
AATGAACAATACAAGTGGGTAAATACCTAAATCTTGTATACTGTAACTTTTTTTCATACTGGAAATTAAGACAAACTATCATTATTTATAAAACTCGTTTGTTAATAGGATGAGTGTGTCTCATCTCGACATGGATGTGACTAATTATAATGTGGTCTCTTTGAAGAAAGTATCTGTACTTCAAACCGGGCGAACTAATGCTTCGGCAAAACCTCGCACTTGTTTCGATTAAAAGCACTTGTCACGTGCATTAGTTTTGTGAACACATTTAAATCTATAAAGGAAAAAACCAAGCTTGTTACACGTATTATACTATAACTTTATAACTGATAAACATCGAACGTCGGGTGCCTATATAAATGATTTCAATTCAAACGAAGATTTGTACCCCCTATACAAATTGTGAACAAACATTCTAAACATATAGATGAGCTATGATCGATATAGCCGTCTCTTCAACACAATTTTTAGGCTTTTTTATTTATTTTATTTTTTTATATCAAAGACGACATACAGGGATAGAAAAAGCTTCAGAAAATCAGAAAATAAAATAGTGTTTTTTCCGAAATTAATTTATTCAATGAATCACATATATTTTCAATGTGATGTAGATATCTTAACGTTATGTCAATTCAGTTGCGAAGGTTGTATATGGACAAAATTACAGTTGGATGTTTAATTAAGGGTCTCGAAGGGTCACAGTTGATTATCTGTACCCTTCTCATTGGACGTTCTAAGTATCATTTAAGTTTCACGTCATTGTATTACGGGTAACAGATATACGCTCCGAACAAAACAAGACGGACGGACAGACGGAGACCACTGTCATAGCAGGACGGAAAACATTGCCATAGCAATCGTCTGATCAGTACGCATCATGTGTGATGCCACACTAAATGTTGTTTTTCAACACAGCCGACCTATTATGGAGAGCATAGACAGAATGACGAGTGTTTTTAAAGAGAGCACTTAATTTGTACAAGGAAAAACGTAGCGCATCCTATTGTGAAGTTGTGTTCTTGCGGTCGAAAATAAACTTTCTTGTTTAGAAGTATATTTTGTAAATTTTGGTTTCTTTGCCAATGTCACGACTCATAAAAATATTGAAAGAATGATTTTTTCCAGAAAAATGAGTATTTTACCTAAGTTGAAAGCAAATCAGGCATTAAGTGACACGTCCGTTTTAAAGTCGGTTAATTTTTCAATATACATGTAACTGCGCACATCGACGTCTCCAAATAATTATGCATTGCTGAAACAATGATCATAAATTCTGGGGAAAATTTATTAAGTAGTTTCAATTTTATACTTTATTTTGTTTTTTTCTTTTGTACCAGGATCAAACATTTTTATACGTGAACAAAATACCTTTCCGCCCACAATAAGAGACATAACAACCTAATTTACATATATGGATCAGGCTATGGTAATGGCAAAGAGTACGTATCGGTAGTGATGAAGCCATCTGTTATGCAAGCGATGCAAAATGTTTGAAAAAAATGTTTGTTCTTCTTTCAAAACATGAACATTAAACAACCACAATATATATCCTTTGGACGACGGTAACGTAATAAAACGTAATCGCGAAGATGGCACCTTTAGGCCTCCGTAGATCCCACATTAACTTCCCAAATATGGATTCGGCCCCAACATTGAAAAGTATTTATGGCAAAATACGGGATGTCACGTGATCAAGGTCAAGGACGAATTTTGGACACGCTGTATCCATTTAAAAACGTATGTCCGTGCAAATTCGACAAAATGGAAAATTTGACTTCTACCGCCAACCACAGGAGTTTGAAATTCTATCAATAAACAAGAGATATTGAAAAAAAATATACCCTCTATTTTTTTTATTATATAGAGGGTATATTTTTTTTCAATATCTCTTGTTTATTGATAGAATTTCAAACTCCTGTGCGCCAACACATGTTTATGAGCAGGTGCGTGTCACGTGACCTTTCCTGCCAAAATGTTGTATTTTTCGAAAAGATGAACATTCAAGGTAGAGAAGAGAGACAAATCTATGCATGCTGGATTCACTGAAACTGGGTCATTCCTTCCATTTTTTTTTTTTTTTTGGCCGAGCATACATTGTCATGACGCCCTGCGCATGACGTCATTTTCTAGAATCACGAGCTCTTACGCGCGATTTAATGTCACACACCACTAAATCACCTTTTCATAAGGTTAAAATATCCCAGTTCAGTGCCCAATCGGACTGAGAGACTAAACTTGGAGGTAGGGGGTCTCTAGGAAAATACTTGCAAAAGTGTCAGTCGTTCGAAGGATATATGAGAAAGAATGCGAACGTGACCGTTAAGTTTAATAATAAATGTACTGTACTTCTAGAAGGAAACGGATTGACGTGGAAATATGAAGATATGCGAAGGTAAACAACGGTCATTTTTCGAACAGGCAGTAAAAGTAACGAACAAAATGTTGGAGCTACATAATTCTTTATAACTCTCAGCTTTTCTCTCTTTCTTTTGTCCTTCTTTCTGTGTTTCTTCTTCATAAAGTATTCAATTACTTTAAATGAATCAATGAATGAAGAATGAATGAATGAACGGTCGAACGAACGAATGAACGGTCGCACGAACGAATGAATGGATTTTATTCAGCGCCCAATTTTGTGACAACGTTAAATGTTACATTTTGTAGGCTGAAATAAACACTCTTCTGAAGACTTTCTTGATTTCAAAACAGCCTCGGCCAAGCCGACAGTCTTTCTGCACGACAGACTGTAATCGCCACAAAAATCGAGTAATACAGAAATCGTAAAAACAGCCTCAGCCAAGCCGACAGTCTTTCTGCACGACAGACTGTAATCGCCACAAAAATCGAGTAATACAGAAATCGTAAAAACAGCCTCAGCCAAGCCGACAGTCTTTCTGCACGACTGACTGTAATCGCCACAAAAATCGAGTAATACAGAAATCGTAAAAACAGCCTCAGCCAAGCCGACAGTCTTTCTGCACGACAGACTGTATTCGCCACAAAAATCGAGTAATACAGATATCAGATATCGTCAAGTTCAAAAGTGTGAAACGTACATGTCCTTTTAATAGGTCATGACTTATGAGGAACTGTTAGCCTGATTCATGGATTATATTACTAATAAAAAGGACTCAACTAAATATTCAGCCAATTTTTGGACCGGAAGGGCGTCATTTCTGGATACTTACATCTTAAGGATACACTCACGTAGCGCCATTGACTCATACATGGATTTGTTATATATTTTTAGAAGAATATTTTTTGTTTATAATGGTCAGGTTAAAAAAATGAGTTCTAAATAAATACAAAAAGCCGTTCACAACATGCCTTTGAGTATTATCGTTTTGCCTATGAAATAAAATAAACCACATAGCTTACACCTCATGTTATTTGTTTAAGTCCTGACTCAGACACAATGACCGGACAACCGTTTCTATACATTGTTTATTTATATATTTTCAGTGTTGTGTCATATACTAGTATACATCAGTTCAAAAAGAATAGTGTCTGTCTGTTTGTCTGTTTAACACTCTCTTTGGACGTGAAATAACACATCTATAGTTTCGATGTTTAAACACTTTCAGACTTTGGAATCGATTTGACGAAAGGCACACTGCATTATACTTATAACAGTATAACATCAAAATTCCCCCCTAATTCCGGCCTACTGGTCGCAATTCAAATAGCACAAAATCGTACAAAAGACATTTTCCATGAGATATCTATGAAAAACGTGATTTAGCGTTCAGAATTTTACTTACAAATGCAGCTTGGCGGATCATTTGACCATTTTGAACCGAAACAAACGATTCTCTCCATTCCATACAGCTTAAATCCATCATTGCATGTGAACTCTGCCACAGAATTGCCCGAACGTAATCGGTATTGACCGTTCCATATGTCTAAATTCCTCGTTGAACAAAATCCACGTCTGACTGAAAAATAAAATATATCAAATATTATAAATATTTACAAAAAATAAATATTCGCGATATAATAAAATTTCTTACTATCATTACTAGTATTTTTTTTCATTTATTTTATGTTACACGAAACAGTATATGAACAGTCAATTATTTGAATCTAGAACTGCAACTCAATTACAGAATAAACATATTGACGAAAAAAATGGGACACTGTTAGACCATATTTTCATGCTAGAAATGCTTGTATATGACATGGCATATATGACATGCGTCCTGATTTATTGTGCTTGGGATGCGTCCTGACTTATTGTGCTTGGAATGCGTCCTGATTTATTGTGCTTGGGATGCGTCCTGATTTATTGTGCTTGGGATGCGTCCTGATTTATTGTACTTGGGATGCGTCCTGACTTATTGTACTTGGGATGCGTCCTGATTTATTGTACTTGGGATGCGTCCTGACTTATTGTTTTTGGGATGCGTCCTGACTTATTGTACTTGGGATGCGTCCTGAAGTACAATGCGTCCTGACTTATTGTACTTGGGATGCGTCCTGATTTATTGTACTTGGGATGCGTCCTGACTTATTGTACTTTGGATGCGTCCTGATTTATTGTACTTCGGATGCGTCCTGATTTATTGTACTTGGGATGCGTCCTGATTTATTGTACTTCGGATGCGTCCTGATTTATTGTACTTGGGATGTATCCTGATTTATTGTACTTGGGATGCGTCCTGATTTATTGTACTTGGGATGCGTCCTGATTTATTGTACTTGGGATGCGTCCTGATTTATTGTATTTGGGATGCGTCCTGACTTATTGTACTTGGGATGCATCCTGATTCATTGTGCTTGGGATGCGTCCTGATTTATTGTGTTTGGGATGTCAGACATTCACAATTTCAAATTCACCGACAACTGGGCAAACATTCAGAAAAGAAAGTGTAGCAAACAATGATACTGAAACCCCGTTCAGGCCACATAAAATATTGCCTGTTTGATAGGCGAGAATGCGACATTTTATTTTAAATCTCGCGAGGATTAAAGTGATACATGAGTAAATTTAAATGTTACATTTGATTTGTTTTTCCTCGCGACGTTTTAAATTTTCGCTGGGGCGAAACAAGTGATTTTTTAATATCTCACCAGTCAAAATCTTATGCGGCCAGAACGGGATTCCCTCTAATGAACATATTTACAACTATTTACTGCCGTTTATATGTGAGGTACGGATGAAGTCTATATATATTTTAGCCCGTGATATATAACATAGATAGATTGACTGTATACGTGTGTACACAACAACATGCTCACATTTTATTCTACGACCTTGACTTAGTCAGCTGTTATTGTATGTCCAGGCGGTAAGGTGATTCAAAATAAGTACCATATATATTTGAGTTGCTAGACTGAGATATGAGAAAGATTATGTATTTTGTTACAGATGTAAAAGGACATATAACACGGTCGTGAGAAAATTTATTCAAATATAAAACTCAAGAGATATAGCTTGAACGTTATTAATTGTACGCTCAATTAATAAGTGGAACGGGGAAGGATAGTGTGCCCTAAACTCTACAGTCATGTGTGAAGGATATTGCCAGTAAAAAGCATAAAACAATATCCTGATCGCAAAAGATACCTGGAATACGGGGAGGTTCAGTCTTCACTTCATCACCTTTTTTATAAACTTTACAGTCTTTCATATTACTTTCAATTGTTCTGTACGTACGGGTCTGAGTTTGTCAATTTGTTCTTTCTTATTATTTTATAACGTGTCTAATACGTAAAACCACTACAAACGCAATAAGCCTGTGAATAAACCAGGACCTCTTGTTTCTCTATGGATCAAATTTCAAGCACTATCACAGAGAAAACAAGTGTATTTCCTTTTTTTCTGAACCTCTAATTGACATTAATGTCGAGTACTTTTTACCATTACATGAGTAAACTGTAAGAGAAGGATGTAAGTCGGCCAACAATATGTCTTTAAATTTCAAATGCTATTTTTCAAGCATACACAATAATGTATTCCTATGAAGCTTTGTTCTGTTTTGTTTTTACTTAACATTAATACCAATTAATTATAATCGTATGAAGTAATCTTGATTTTGACATTGTACACTTAACTGATTAGTTTTCAACTCGCTGCTCAATGCATTTGTTTGTTATTCTTTTAACTAATGGATCTCTGACACCGAGACATGTCATCATTTTGTCTAATCAATAGCAAATTGTATTGACAAGGGCAGGTATCTGTCTTCAGTACGTACCAATCGTAACAACTCGGCCTTTTCCGACAATTTTCGTAAAAAGTCGCCTGAAGTCGCCCGAGGTGTACAGACAACACAGATTGCTTCAATTATGTCAGGTACATGTCTGTCTGACATTATCTATAGCAATTTTCATACCGGAGTTGTTAAAAAAAGTAGGGCACAGCAGTTGATAAAACGTGTTCTTTTAATCATAGCAGAAAAAATAGACTAAACTAGAAAAGAAAGAGAAAAAAAAACTTAAAGGAACTAGTTTAATGTTAACAGACACATAAAAATAGATAGATAAATGCTTAGATTAAGCAGATACTGGTTACATTCTAGAAATAACTGCATGGTGTTTCGGAAATATACGCAGTCGATAAACATAAAGCTGTCGTTTACTTTGGTATCATAAACAGTAGACTAGATGTGTTGCTTGTAGAGACATATATTTAAAAAAATTCATTTGCAAATTTCATCATAGTGCAGTTTAAAGATCAGTTGTAGACTCTGTGTAATGCATATAACATAAAGTAAATCAAAATAATAGCTTCCTGAGTTCTGACAAGCAACTGAGCAGAAAGATGGTTTGCTGAAGTGGCTTACAGGATTCAAACCCTCGACCTCCGTGTTACTGGATTCAAACCCACGACCTCTGTGTTACTTGATTCAAACCCACCACGTCCGTGTTATTGGATTCCAACCCATAAGGTTTCCAGCGTTCTTCGTGCACTTATCTAACTACAGCATTATGTTTTATAAGTAATTTGAAAATACTTTGAAAATATTTGAAATAAAGAAACGTTTTACCTCTGTAAGATCCACAAGCGTGAATTATTAAAGTGAATACGTAAATAAATCTTAAAAACAATACTCGCATTGTTAGTTCATTTGCCATAACACTTTAAAATTATCAAAGCGAGTCTTTAGCCAAATAACTGCTTGATTTAAATTTCCTGCGGACATAAAAGAAAGATCGGTGTCAGTTTATAATCGTCTGCCAACACGGACTGCTCAATATGCGAATATAACGAGAACTGTTTTGTAAACAGCAACAACAACATTAAATGTAATCACAGTGCTCAACTCGAGTGTAAAACGTTATCTCAAGTGCTATTTCCGTACGCAACAGCAACACAGAATACAACCAGTAAAACCTAGTCCAACTAATTATACGCAAGTCGAGATATTGTGTAATTGTTTTTTGTATGGGTCAATATCTCAGAATTTGCACAAGACGTCACTTGAATTATTTTGACTACATAACACCCTGTTTAACTTGATACGCTTTGCGAACGGCACTACGCCGCGATGCATTTGCAACGCTTCGGCATAAACAGTATAGTTTAGTTTAGACTCATTTATGTTACATCGATTGCGATACAAGCTCTTACAACTTAGATTCATCACGCTCGATGACTGCTTCTTGCGTTCCATACCAGTATTCGCGCAGCGTGGAGGAATGTGAAGATCGTGAGAGAATCTCGCCTCTGACGGGATTCGAACCCTCGACCTTCGGATCCGGAGCCCTGCGCTCTACCCCTGGACCACGGTGCCTCCTCAAATAAACGGTATACATAGTTTTAAAGGGTCAGGTAAAAATGTTTCATCGTTCTAACTAGATTTTAAAATAATAATCTAGCCGTTAGGCCCATACGGCTGCCAAGTTCTCAAACTTTATGTTTCTAGCCTCCTTAGTGCCAAGGACTTGGTAGTCTTTTTTCAGTCATGCGTGAAAATGGACCGGTAAAGACAGTGAACTGTTGTGCGTTACCGGTACAAACATATTTTTACCAGAGCTAAGCTTAAGTAAAGTGACGAGCTGTGATTGCATAGAAATTACCGGCACCAGATAGAAACGTAATGTGGAATTTCAATATAGTTAAGCTGTAGTTAGCATGTATTCTTAAAAAAAAAGTGAGGCCACGCGCCGTACATCGGCACTTTCATGTGCTACGCTGCGTGTCAAGGCATTTTATGCGATGCTGGTATTAAAATATTGTTAACTGCGATCTCCACACGAAAACCTTTGTGGTCAGAATATTTTGGACAGTCTTTTCAGACATAATTCTTTTTTTTTTTTTGTAATAGTTTAAGCAAGAAAAAAGTGGAAGTAAGAAGTTCTTACATGTTCTTACCGTTTAGAAAAAATGTGATAAGCATTACCGAAGATACTTTTTTAACAAAATGATTTTGACCATACAATGTTTGCAGTACAAACTTTGTACCGTAAAAATAAATCAATGATAGTTTAGGACAAAATACTAAAGAATGCACTGAAATAAGTAGAGATGAAAACATCAGTGTCTCAGAAGTACTAGATTTGTACATTTATTTTAATAATCAGTTCAATTAAAAAAATCCACAACTCGAAATGCGAGCATCACGCTTTGAATTATCATAAATAGGATAAAGTCTTTATTTACCATTATTTTGTAATCATTTATCATCCGCCCCATAACATACCAAACGCCTGACTTTCTGGATATTATGGCCAATATTAATAACAGTGATCGACCCCGGGCCGGAAAAGTGATATTAATATTGGCCCTCCTGTAGCTAAATTTGATTGGTTTAAAGAATCGGCCTAGGGCCCAATACGATCGCCCTCGAACAAATATCTGGACCTAGATCAAATCAATTATTTAATAACACATAATATTTAATCTATTTAAATATCTAGAAAAGTACAGTTTCAAAGATGATTCTTAAATCGTGTGCAGTACAGTTTGCCGTGCATCTAAATATTAAAACTGTTCGATAATCAGACCATTTGTTTCGGTACCGATGCGCACTGAAGCTAAGATGAAGTCTGTTTGACCACATTTTAAAATTTCGTAAGTGTTCAGAACATACTAGAATTCGTTTATTTATTAGTTTATTTGTTCTTGTCAGTAAATTTTTAAATAGAACAAACTTTACAGTATTCAATAATGTTTATCTTTATGTTGTATAAATAATGCTTATCTTTATGTTGTATACTACACTTCATTGTCATTTTCATATCCATTTATGTACATGTTTTCTGTTGTTATAATTTATGCTACTCGTTTTCATAACTGTATTCTTTTTCCTTGTACTGTTTATATAATCCAAATTCGTTTTGGGAAATAAAGAGTGTATATATATGCAAACTCTAAGTAATTCAAATTCCATGCTGCGTTGCTCTCTAGTGTTGGCATCTTCTATACAACCACAGTTCTTCACGATACTTAATCTTAGCTCAAATAAAATGAACCGGTAATGCACAACAGTTTGTGGCCCGGACCTCTCCATTTTCACGAATTATTGAACTAACTTGGCAGGACTTGACAGCTGTATGGGCCTAATGGAAATGTTACTATTTTAAAATCTAGTAAAAAATCTGAAATTGGCTTAGTTAACCCTCTAAAAATTTTTACTTTTACACCGTTTATGCCGGTTAAGAGTGTTCCACATGCCGTGATCGAGGCGTAGTGCCGTTCACGAAGAGTATCTGGTTAGCCAGGGTGCATAAGCTACAAATAAGCTGTTATGGGATAGGAGAAGGGGTGGGGAGGGGCGGTTGTTGGAGTGGCAGTGGTTTCATCAAAACTGAAACATCAAAGTCAAAGTAGCCAGCCACTCCCCCCCCCCCCCATTTTCATTTTCTTATACACGTACATGTCACTCGTGCTACAGAATATATACTTTCCATTTCAAGAAGATTACCATTATCTTTAGAATCTGCAAACGGAAAGACATATTTAAAATGACAGAAATCAACATGAGTGACAAGTATTTTATAACTGATGTTTAATAATTATGGCCAGCATCCACATTATTGACATAAAAATTATTGCAAGTTTTAAATTCCCCGAATGCTATTGAAATACGGCTTGGTCGGTCAATTTATTAGTTGTACGAGTTAAAAAAAATACTAAGTGCTTCCTCATAAGACAATGTAACATAATTAAAACATTTTCCAGTTAAGTATTGCTAATATCCGTGCATTCTACTGTTTATTTCGTTTTTCAAGTTTTCTGACTTGTTGTGTTTTTGTTTTTTTTTTCGGCGGGTGGGGGGCGGGGGTCAATATTCTTGAATTGTTATATAGAATTGAAACTTTATGAAAACAAAAAGATGGTGTGTCACGTAACATTTCCTTTTCTCCGTTTCCTCTTTAAATTAAGGGCTATTGTGGTCCTATACAGCATATAGTTGTCGACACGTCCTTCCTCTTATCTGTCCGTACGTCCGTCTCGCTTTTTGTCTACGTGGGAACTCAGCAAAGTTCTATCAGCCGAAATTTAATGAAACTTTATTGGAACCTTTAGTACCTAATTAAGATGTGCATTGATATGGTTAATACGCGCGAATACAGCTTACGAGCGATCTGTAAATGTTATTTGAAAATGTATGTCGCTTACTGTGATTTATATCCTTAAACTTGCAACGAATACAGCTAACGTAACTGATCCACCCTTATACCTTATGGTTCACAGAGCATGCCAATTTCCTGAGAGTAACCTATCTTGAAACAGGTGTGGATGGCGAAATAAAGACACTTGTTAAGATTTGTAACCACCCAGACTCGAACCAGCGACCCTGGCAACTAATTTCATTTATTTGACTACACATATTCAGTTAGCCGTGTAGTAGTAAGTAAATCTAGATGGCGGATATAACCTGTAGTAACTGATAACTACAGTCCAACCTCCCAAGAACAGACACCATTCGGTTGAAAGGGAAGTGTTTGTTATAGAGAGGTTGTTGTTCTCTGGAGGTTCAACGAATCTTCAATGTTGTTCTCTGGAGGTTCAACGAATCTTCAATGTTGGACTTGTCAGCTCGAAGTATTATAATTGTTATAATGCTTTGCAGTCAAAAAGGATCACTAGAGCCACTCTGCTTTCTTTAAAATCTTCAGGTTTGATATCTTTCTTTATATAAATGCTATTTTGTTAAAAATCTTCATCAAACTTATAGTTTCTACATTGCCTTACGAACATGAAAGTCCGTAACAGAAAGATGGAAAGCATCTTAAAATATAAAACCCACAGCGGGATTCTAACTCCAATGTTAGCGTACCGAAGGCCAACACTTTAACCACTAAGTCAAAGAATAGATTCCCTGACGCAGTTGTCAGAGGTTTTATTTATACGATTATAGGAAGGTATGCACTACACCGTAGTCCAACTAATTGTATGCAAGTCGAGATATTGTTTAATTTTTTGTATGGGTCAATATAGCGAGATTCTGACCCATAACAAAAATTTCTAAGAATTAGCTCAAGACGTCACTTGAATTATTTTGACTACACTACACCGTAACAATTTGATTTTACAAAATTCCTTTTTCTGTGATGCATGACGCTTACGTTCAAGCAAAGGCAGAGTACCAATATACATTGCCATACATAAAACCCAACAGAGCATTCACTCAGTATCAATCAAAGAAATTCTTAACATCAAACTGCGGACGCTACATTGTTGTAATCAATTTAAATGAGCTATGAATTCTCCCAATTTAACCCTTAACCTGCTGGAACCGAAAGTGATTATCCTTTGCTACCAGTATAGAGCCAGACCAGCCTGCACATCCGTGCAGTCTGACCAGGTTCTATATACTGTTGGTAGCTCCATTTTTTTATTTTGATATTGAAATCCCTTAAACTTTGAATGGACTGTTCCAAATTAGAAGCTGGACAAATCCATTACAAAAATTCAGCAGGTTCAGGGTTAATGTCTATTACCGTGGATAAAGTAGTAAGTATACCAGCAAATTGATAAACTGCTTTATCATTTCACGCCGTTATTACATGTTTGTTTAATTCTAAGATCGCACGTTATTTGCAACTTTGTAATTTTAGACTTAATATACGCACATATTCGAAACATGGGGATATCCAGCTTGCTGATCATGTTCGTGTCGTTCGTGGGAGGTTTTCAGGGGTCGTTGGTGAGAAACAGTAGTGGCGTTGCTCGTTTGGGGAGAGGTGCCGCTCAAGAGAGGTCATATGGGCAACAGGTACCGACGATAGATAAACTCAGATAGATAGACTATTAGCTAAATAACTCAACCTGTTATATATGTGCTTCTAATGTCAACCCCCAGTTCGGACAAATGCATTTGTAGCATATTTTACCTGTTACAAATGTGATCAAAAAGAAAAAATCTTTTACAAATATGATTTAACAGAGCTATGTGTGTGGTTACCTATGGAATGAGGGTTGGGACATGCCACCTGCGACTTGCTACTTGTGATTGCTTCATGTGATTTTAACAGTCGGCTTGTTTCTCAATCACCGACAGAAAGAGTGGGAAATATACAGTATAATTTGTACTTTCGGCCAAGCAACCGTGTTGTTACTGTGAGCACTTTCTTTTTGAAATAATTAAATCACGTAACAATATCCGCTTGGTTTACAAACAATGAAAAGGGATCCAGTCAGAGTACAGCAAACGGCCAATAGCACCTAACAACTGGCATGTAACAGCTTGCAAGTACCAACTAGCAAGTAGCAACTCTGAGCAAGTGGCAAATGGCAACTACTAGTAGCAAATGGCAAATAGCAAGTGGCAGACAGCGACTAACAAATAGCATCTAGCAATGCTATTACATGTTTAGTTAATTAGACTCATTTATTTTACATCGATTGCGATATAAGTTATTACAACTTAGATTCATCACGCTCGATGACTGCTTCTTGGTTTCCATACCAGTATTCGCGCAGCATGGAGGAATGTGAAGATCGTGAGAGAATCTCGCTCTGGCGGGAGTTGAACCCGCGACCTCCGGATCCAGAGCCCTTTACTCTACCTTCGGACCAAGGTGCCTCCTTTATTACATGTAAGATAACATTTTTAAAAAATCTATATTTTCTGGCGGCCTAATTCGAAAAAATAACATAAACGATAAATGTTTACACAACACTTCCTTTACGAAATAATTAAATCACGTAAAAATATCCGGTTCGTTTTCATACAGTGAAAAGGGATCCAATGAAATAGGAAATAGCATCTGGCAACTGACAACTGGCATGCCCCAACCCGCATTCCTTAGATACTGATAGATCAACCTCTCTAACTTCTTTTCTAGGGAGGTAATGTTTCCGATGTTACGCATATCATCTTTTTGGAGTTGTCTCCCTTTGCAATATGTCAACGGTCCGTTAATTGCTTAAGCCATTTTTATAATTTTATTTATTTAATTTTATTTATTTATTTATTTCAGTACATATTGTTAACAAGAAAATCTGAACATACAAATAGTTGTCAAGAAATATATACTGCAAAACGGGGCCAAACAGTAGAACTACTGTAATTGTTAGAAGCAACTGAAACGTCCCTCGTATAACAAAACTTGTAAGGGATATGATACCACGAACCAGATTTCATAGGGCGTAATACACGCCACTGATGGTCAGTACTGGAAAGCAGACGACACAGTCAGAACTTTCTCTGAGTACTATAAACATTATAAATGGTTCTAGAAATGTTCCGTAATAGACACTTTTTAAGCTTTACTAAAATTTATGTTTTCCGAAACATACTTTCTTAGGACAAAATATTGAAAATATGACACAAGGTGCTTTTAAATAGTGTGGTAAATACTCTATACCATCCACACAAACAAAAAGGATGAACGTGAGGTTGGCACATAGATCGAAGCTCTACATCCAGCTCTGCAATCTTATATCAATGCAGAGCTGGGTCGCAGCTCTACATCCAGCTCTGCAATCTTATATCATTGCATAGCTGGGTCGCAGCTTTACATCCAGCTCTGCAATCTTATATCATTGCATAGCTGGGTCGCAGCTTTACATCTAGCTCTGCAATCTTATATCATTGCATAGCTGGGTCGCAGCTTTACATCTAGCTCTGCAATCTTATATCATTGCATAGCTGGGTCGTAGATCTACATCTAGCTCTGCAATCTTATATCATTGCATAGCTGGGTCGCAGCTTTACATCTAGCTCTGCAATCTTATATCATTGCATAGCTGGGTCGTAGATCTACATCTAGCTCTGCAAACTTATATCATTGCAGAGCTGGGTCGCAGCTCTACATCCAGCTCTGCAATCTTATAATTGCAGAGCTTGGTCGCAGCTCTACATCTAGCTCTGGAATCTTATATCATTGCAGAGCTGGGTTGCAGCTCTACATCCAGCTCTGCAATCTTATATCATTGCAGAGCTGGGTCGCAGCTCTACATCTAGCTCTGCAATCTTATATCATTGCAGAGCTGGGTCGCAGCTCGACACCCAGCTCTGCAAATCATTGCATAGCTGGGTCGTATATCTACATCTAGCTCTGCAATCTTATATCATTGTATAGCTTGGTCGTAACACTACAACTAGCTCTGTAATCTTATATCATTTCAAAGCTTGGTCGCAGACTAACATCCAGCTCTTAAATCTTATATAATTACAGAGCTAGGTCGCAGCTCTACATCCAGCTCTGCAATCTTATAATTGCAGAGCTGGGTCGCATCTCTACATCTAGCTCTGCAATCTTATATCATTGCAGAGCTGGGTCGCAGCTCTACATCCAGCTCTGCAATCTTCTTTCATTGTAGAGCTGGGTCGTCGATCTACATCTAGCTCTGCAATTTGATATCATTGCAGAGCTGTGTCGCAGCTGTACATCCAGCTCTGCAATCTAATATCATTACAGAGATAGGTCGCAGCTCTACATCCAGCTCTGCAATCTTATATCATTGCATAGCTTGGTCGTAGATTTACATCTAGCTCTGCAATCTTATACAATTACAGAGCTAGGTCGCAGGTCTACATCCAGCTTTCCAATCTTATATCATTGCAGAGCTGTGTCGCAGTTCAATATCTAGCTCTGCAATTATATATCACAATGAGTTGGATCATAGATCGACATATAGCTCTAAAAATTGTATAGCTGCAGAGTTGGGTCGTAGGTCGACAACAAGCTCTGCAATCTTAAATCATTGCAGAGCTGGGTCGCATTTCTCCATCTAGCTCTGCAATCTTTTTCATTGCATCACTCCATCTGCATAGTTTTTTTCAGTTATTGCCTTTTGTTATTTTTCAAAGCATTACTTAAAGAGACTTTGAGTTATCAACATGAAACATCATACTGTGTGGATAGAGCTCACTCAGGAGGTGTGCAGTGTAGAAGAGTGTTTACTTTACCCTTAATAATCTTTGTTTTTTTTTCATACTTAATTTTCACCTGATCGAGTGGAGCAGAACTCAAAATGTCTTTGAGATGTCCACATGAAACTTTATAGGTGGATAGATCTTATTGAGGAGGAATGTTGTGCGCAAGAATGATAACTCTGCTTTTTATAATGTTTGATTTAGTGCCCTTTGTTATTTTTAATACTTTTTGTCCCGAGCTTATCTCAAAAGTATTGCAGGTATCTACTTGAAACTTCATAGGTTGAAAGATCTCACTGTGGAGGAGTGCAGCGCACAAGAATGATAACGCTACTATGCATGTTTTTTCAGTTATTGACCTTTAACTTTCAAATCTGTAATTACTTCAGCCATTAGTTATCATAACCGAAATTGAATTATGTTGCGCTGCTGCTACATATACATTCTTCCAATAAGCAAACACATGTTAACATGGCTCTTGTTGATAAGAGTTTTGTAACAATCTATATCCGTGTTGTTACAAACATATTGTAGTAAATAAACTTTTTGCATTTCTTTCTTTTTCTTTCTGCATTCTACGGATGGACAAAAAGTCTATCGCAACACGTATGGTGTGTGAATAGGCTAAGAGCCTTAAATGTTCAAGCATTTTTACACATGTTAATTGCGGACAAAGGCATTTTAATATTTACGTCGTTTGTTTATTTTGGCATGTTGATGACTGCTGCTCTAACCCCGACCCCCAACAAATCTGTTGATAAGTCATGAGAATAAGTATTCGAACGCACCTCCTTTATAATTATATGAGAGCTATCACTTAAAGGTGGTAACAAGTTTTATTTCTTGAGCCGCCAGACTCCTTTTAAGGATTACTTACGTTCTTACTCAACGGAGTCTTTGTATGGCCATTGAGTTTCCATGTATGTGTTACATCTAAAACAAGAAAGGGAAATAAAAATACGGCTAACTGAAAAAAAGACGAATGTTTATCATCTTAAATACTTGATAACTTATAATTTTAGGAAGAATCGACATCTGAAACAATTCAAAGTTTTGTATATATAGTAACGATACGGTTTCGTAAAGGAAGATAAATCAAAGCGCTGTAAGCACTGGGGTAATAATGCATAACTCAAGCAGTGCCTTACAGTGTAAATTCTGAAATGCAGATCGCCCTTACTTCTTACAACTTCAACTAAAATCTAAATTGCACAAAATCTGTCGTTTAAACAGATTCATCAATCTATGCATTGCTTAGCAGCTGCCTGTGTAAATTCAAACACAATGATTCTTTTGAAGAGATATAGATAAAAGAAACATATCTGTTCACTACGTAACTAAGTCGTTACATTGTGAATACTATAGAGTATTTTTTTTTACTTCTAAGCATGTTATCTAGTCCTACCGTGACGGTGTTCCGATCATGACCCTTATTTTACCAGAAAATGCGATGGGACGATGGCACGATGCTGAAAACCTTATTCTGTGTCTATAATTACTAGCACCCAGATGTATTTTATACCATTGTATCTGTCAACTGGATTGAGTAAAATTAATTTATTTTTATGTTTTGCTACGAAATGGATAAAATTTCGTTTTCCATTTTATCCCGTAAACAACGAGAAGTGTAATTTGATGACCCTTCTTTATTTGATAGTTAAACGTTCGTGGATCTCTTACATTTTCCTTTAAGACAGATGCCCACCTGCTGAGCTCAATTGGTACAGTACTGTATTAAGAATCAAAGGTTCGATCACTGGAATGAGTGTAAATTTCTCTGTGACGATTGATCTCGAACGTTTTGCCTTAAGGTCATTCGTCTCTCACCACTGTCTCAGACTCATGTTAGAGACAGTGGAGAAAGTCATTCATTTGTGGAGAAATTGATACTTGCTGGTTAGATATAAAGGAAAAATCATAAACAACCAATAAAACAAACAGTTCATGAATTCTGTCAAAAATGTTACAATCCAGCAGTAAATAATTTTGCTCATAGCATCAAAAACAAACACTATAATATTTTTTGGTGAATTTAAACCATACTTTAAAATATGCGCGCCGCTTTTGATGCTTGCATCAAAACTAATCTTTTACGCACTTTGTATTCATAACCATAGCTAGTGTATACTTCTTGTTTTAATGCATTCCTTCTTGAGCGCATCTGTCTCTCATCTTATTGTAATCTTGAAAATAATGCACTTGACTTTGCATGTCGTTTCAACACGACTCAGTTGCTCGTTAAATGTACTACGATATACTACGTCGCATTTCTTTGGATCGAGATAAAAAACGAATCCAATGTTTATGTTTTTCTTATACGGAATACATTACTTTTAAACATGTATAACCTC
The DNA here is from genome assembly GCA_012932295.1 of Cyclina sinensis. NCBI lineage: Eukaryota > Metazoa > Mollusca > Bivalvia > Venerida > Veneridae > Cyclina > Cyclina sinensis. Next base: position 15,979,664 of record JAAONU010000003.1, on the reverse strand, counting down.
TTTTCCACCGTAGTAATAAGGTAGCAAGAAAGCAGGGAAAAGATCAAAGTTCCCCTTGCAGATATGAGAAAATCAAACATTTCTTTGCAAGAGCTGCCAAAAGTGTAAATAGACCTACATGACTGTACATGAAAAGTAGACAAAACTAAAACAAGTTCTATCCTTCCAGTTTTTGTTTCTGTATAATAATAACACCATTACAAATCTATTTGGTCAAATAACTATGCTCATCTGAAACGTCATTAAGATAACGCTCTACAGTGAAGATATACTGAAATACCATTAAAATTTTGCAGACCTAATTGAAACTGAATAATGAATATGTAAAAAGAAGTAAAAACAAATGTTTGAAGAGCTCGTTGTCTACGACCCAGCACTGCAATAAAAAAAAAGACTGCAGATCTAGATGTAGAGCTGAGATCCAGCACTGCAGTGAAACAAGATTGCAGACCTAGATGTCGATCTACGACCCAGCTCTGCACTTATGTTAGATAACAGAGCTAGATATCTATAAACGATCAACCTCTGCACTTATGTTAAATTGCAACCAGATGTCGAACTACGACACAGTTATCCTAGAGCAAAGATACAAGATTAGTGTGCTATATTTAGATATTATACCCAGATCTGTATTAATCATAGATTGCAAATTTAGATGTCGATAGCCTAGATTAAGAGCTGGGAATCAGCTTTGCAATGATAATAATAATGCAGAGCTAGTTGTCGATCTATGATCCAGCTCTGCAATGATATAAGAATGCAGAGCTGGATGTAGAGCTGCGACCCAGCTCTGCAATGATATAAGATTGCAGAGCTGGATGTAGAGCTGCGACCCAGGTCTGCAATGATATAAAATTGCAGAGCTTGATGTTTAGCTGCGACCAAGCTCTGCAATGATATAAGATTGCAGAGCTGGATGTAAAGCTGCGACCCAACTCTGCAATGATATAAGATTGCAGAGCTGGATGTAGAGCTGCGACCTAGGTCTGTAATTATATAAGATTGCATAGTTGGATGTAAGTCTGCGACCCAGCTCTGCAATGATATAAGATTGCAGAGCTGGATGTTTAGTTGCAACCCAGCTCTGCAATGATAAAAGTTTGCAGAGCTGGATGTAGATCAACGACCCAGCTCTGCAATGATATAAGATTGTAGAGCTGGGTGTAGAGCTGCGACCCAGGTCTGCAATGATATAAGATTGCAGAGCTGGATGTAGACCTGCGACCCAGGTCTGCAATGATATAAGATTGCAGAGCTAGATGTAGATCTACGAGACAGCTCTGCAATGATATAAGTTTGCAGAACTAGATGTAAATCTACGACCCAGCTCTGCAATTATATAAGATTGCAGAGCTGGATGTAGAGCTGCGACCCAGCTCTGCAATGATATAAGATTGCAGAGCTGTATGTAGAGCTGCGACCCAGCTCTGCAATGATATAAGATTGCAGAGCTGGATGTAGAGCTGCTAACCAGCTCTGCAATGATATAAGACTGCAGAGCTGGATGTAGAGCTTCGACCCAGCTCTGCAATGATATAAGATTGCAGAGATGGATGTAGAGCTGCTAACCAGCTCTGCAATGATATAAGATTGCAGAGCTGGATGTACAGCTGCGACCCAGCTCTGCAATGATATAAGATTTCAGAGCTAGATGTAGAGCTGCGACCCAGGTCTGCAATGATATATGATTGCAGAGCTACATGTAGATCTACGACCCAGGTCTGCAATGATATAAGATTGCAGACCTGGATGTAGAGCTGCGACCCAGCTCTGCAATTATATAAGATTGCAGAGCTAATTGTAGAGCTGCGACCCAGCTCTGCAATGATATAAGATTGCAGAGCTGGATGTTTAGTTGCAACCCAGCTCTGCAATGATAAAAGTTTGCAGAGCTGGATGTAGATCAACGACCCAGCTCTGCAATGATATAAGATTGTAGAGCTGGGTGTAGAGCTGCGACCCAGGTCTGCAATGATATAAGATTGCAGAGCTGGATGTAGACCTGCGACCCAGGTCTGCAATGATATAAGATTGCAGAGCTAGATGTAGATCTACGAGACAGCTCTGCAATGATATAAGTTTGCAGAACTAGATGTAAATCTACGACCCAGCTCTGCAATTATATAAGATTGCAGAGCTGGATGTAGAGCTGCGACCCAGCTCTGCAATGATATAAGATTGCAGAGCTGTATGTAGAGCTGCGACCCAGCTCTGCAATGATATAAGATTGCAGAGCTGGATGTAGAGCTGCTAACCAGCTCTGCAATGATATAAGACTGCAGAGCTGGATGTAGAGCTTCGACCCAGCTCTGCAATGATATAAGATTGCAGAGATGGATGTAGAGCTGCTAACCAGCTCTGCAATGATATAAGATTGCAGAGCTGGATGTACAGCTGCGACCCAGCTCTGCAATGATATAAGATTTCAGAGCTAGATGTAGAGCTGCGACCCAGGTCTGCAATGATATATGATTGCAGAGCTACATGTAGATCTACGACCCAGGTCTGCAATGATATAAGATTGCAGACCTGGATGTAGAGCTGCGACCCAGCTCTGCAATTATATAAGATTGCAGAGCTAATTGTAGAGCTGCGACCCAGCTCTGCAATTATAAGATTGCAGAGCTGGATGTAAGTCTGCAACCCAGCTCTGCAATGATATAAGATTGCAGAGCTGGATGTAGAGCTGCTTCCCAGCTCTGCAATGATATAAGTTTGCAGAGCTAGATGTAGATCTACGACCCAGCTATGCAATGATATAAGATTGCAGAGCTGGATGTAAAGCTGCGACCCAGCTCTGCAATGATATAAGATTGCAGAGCTGGATGTAGAGCTGCGACCCAGGTCTGCAATGATATAAAATTGCAGAGCTTGATGTTTAGTTGCGACCAAGCTCTGCAATGATATAAGATTGCAGAGCTGGATGTAGAGCTGCGACCCAGCTCTGCAATGATATAAGATTGCAGAGCTGGATGTAGAGCTGCGACACAGCTCTGCAGAGCTCGATGTAGAGCTGCGACCTAGGTCTGTAATTATATAAGATTGCATAGTTGGATGTAAGTCTGCGACCCAGCTCTGCAATGATATAAGATTGCAGAGCTGGATGTTTAGCTGCGACCCAGCTCTGCAATGATATAAGTTTGCAGAGATGGATGTAGATCTACGACCCAGCTCTGCAATGATATAAGACTGCAGAGCTGGGTGTAGAGCTGCGACCCAGGTCTGCAATGATATAAGATTGCAGAGCTGGATGTAGAGCTGCGACCCAGCTCTGCAATGATATAAGATTGCAGAGCTAGATGTAGATCTACGATCGTGCTGTGCAATGATATAAGATTGCAGAGCTGGATGTATAGCTGCGACCAAGCTCTGCAATGATTTAAGATTGCAGAGCTGGATGTAGAGCTGCGACCCAGCTCTGCAATGATATAAGATTGCAGAGCTGGGTGTAGAGCTGCGACCCAGATCTGCAATGATATAAGATTGCAGAGCTGGATGTAGAGCTGCGACCCAGCTCTGCAATGATATAAGATCGCAGAGCTGGATGTATAGCTGCGACCTAGCTCTGCAATGATATAAGATTGCAGAGCTGGATGTAGAGCTGCGACACAGTTCTGCAGAGCTCGATGTAGAGCTGCGACCTAGGTCTGTAATTATATAAGATTGCATAGTTGGATGTAAGTCTGCGACCCAGCTCTGCAATGATATAAGATTGCAGAGCTGGATGTTTAGCTGCGACCCAGCTCTGCAATGATATAAGTTTGCAGAGATGGATGTAGAGCTGCGACCCAGGTCTGCAATGATATAAAATTGCAGAGCTTGATGTTTAGCTGCGACCCAGCTCTGCAATGATATAAGATTGCAGAGCTGGGTGTAGAGCTGCGACCCAGGTCTGCAATGATATAAGATTGCAGAGCTGGATGTAGAGCTGCGACCCAGCTCTGCAATCATATAAGATTGCAGAGCTGGATGTAGAGCTGCGACCCAGCTCTGCAATGATATAAGTTTGCAGAGCTAGATGTAAATCTACCACCCAGCTCTGCAATTATATAAGATTGCAGAGCTGGATGTAGAGCTGCGACCCAGCTCTGCAATGATATAAGATTGCAGAGCTAGATGTAGATCTACGACCGTGCTGTGCAATGATATAAGATTGCAGAGCTGGATGTATAGCTGCGACCCAGCTCTGCAATGATATAAGATTGCAGAGCTGGATGTAGAGCTGCGACCCAGCTCTGCAATGATATAAGATCGCAGAGCTGGATGTATAGCTGCGACCCAGCTCTGCAATGATATAAGATTGCAGAGCTGGATGTAGACCTGCGACCCAGCTCTGCAATGATATAAGATCGCAGAGCTAGATGTAGAGTTGCGATCTATGTGCCAACTTCACGACAAAAAGGCAAATATTTACCAATGATTTTCCTAAACTTGACCATAAAAGCAACAATAGGCTATCTGTGTCTATATACGGTATAAAAAACATAAAAGCGGTAAGAAGGAAAACTATCGACGCAAAATATATCCGATACAATGTCAATTCAAATAAGCTATGTTGCTGTAAAAATTTATGTAAAATATCAAATAGGTTTCCTGTCTTTAAGCGTTGATAAAACATTATTTTAATGTACTTACCATATTTAAAGGCGTTATAATATATGCAATATTTATAAAACAAAATTAATTCACTATTACTCCGAAAAAAAAGTTCTAAAATCAAAGAAAGTTTTGCTAGAGTAGAGTATGAATCTGCAACTATAATTGAGAAAGTCAGTTTGCTGAATTGAAACCTCCAGGGCGGAGGCAATGTATAAGGCCGTCAACAACATGAAATAAACATGCCCTGAAATTTACCGACGATATATAATGCATATGCATTATAATGGCCCATTCTCTTTAAAGTGACAGTACGTGCTAATATAATCGGTAGAAATTGGCTCAGTTTTATCTGGAATGAGCCCGACGGTTGTCTCAATGTTGATTTGATGTCCATTTTCATAAACATTTGTAGCCAAAATGCTCTTTCTATTTTTTGCAATATCATTGAAAAAGTGTTTTCTTTAACTCTGTGAATTTCCAGTATTCTGATACTCTCGCGCATGCGTGCAACGGTTAAATGATGTGTCGCGGTCGACCCATTTAGCCAAAGATCGAAAATACGGGCATGAAAGAAAGGAACAGCAGAATTGTATGAAAGGTCCTTTAAGGTCCTACGTGTTTCATCATAAGTCTCGACCAGCTTGAATGTTGATAATGAAGAGCTTGCTGAGTCCATCAGGTTTGTTGACATTGAGGCTAGATCGAGAGCACTTGACTGAGTCACGTGATAATTAAGGCGTAACCGAACTATATTTGTTCATGTACTTTCGTTGTAAAAATATTTTCAGACCGAAAAAAATATCGTAAGGAGTGTTTCACATTGATTAACGGCAAGAACTGTTTCATGATTACATAAGCCAAACAAACTTTTTAAGTAAATGGAAAAGATATTGCCCCCCTTAAAATAAAAAAGGAGATAATTTAAACATAAAGATATATATGTTCAATTATGTTTCCTTAAGGCATATACCAACGAAGTAAGTGTGCATTTGTAATAAATTGCTATGCATAAAAAATGGTACAACAACACTAACTCTATAATATAAAGACTTATTATAATGCATTCGGTAAATTTGTTGTACTTAAAATTTTAGACTGTAACCATGACATTAGTGTAACAATTCTTCAATACTATTTATATTTACATGATTTATATTTACATGATTTATATTTACATGATTTATATTTACATAATTTTATATTTACATGATTTTATATTTATATTTTATATTTATATTTTATATTTATATTTACATGATTTATATTTACATGATTTTTAAGAAAATGGAAAACTCGAAATTTTATGTTATGCCTCGTTAATGTTATTATAAACATATGACACACCAATGCAAAAAGTTCAAATCTGATTTTAACAGGATTCGAACCCATGCCTTTCAGGTCTGTAAAATCAGATGCAGCGTGTCCTTGACCACTGATCCTATGGAATGTTCTAAAGAATTGTCAAGATTTACGATATAAACAAAGTACCTACCCCGTGACTAACGAGTAAATTTTTTACCAATAAAAGTCTGAAAAACGTTTTATAATGATGTGTTTCTGTATCGACCGATTTATGAGTCAGTCGCTTTAAGCCAAAATGGTAATTATGTTTTGGTTAATGTTTCAACGAGTTGTATTCACAATATCTACTTTTTACCTATTCGATATTATAACATTATAACTGTATTGCAATTTGCGACACTGTGAGTTAGCTATGATTTAAAAATCTATAAAGATCACATTTTCTTACTAATCTTTATAATATCGACCCAATCAAATTGCTTAGTAATACGTCATAGTCAAAGGTATGAATATAATCCAGTTGTAACACGGCAAACAGTACTACTTCCGCGTCACGCGGCATTTGCTACACTGTAAACATCGGGTTTCGTTTTTCTTCCTTTTTTTGTTTGTTTGTTTCAAGGACGTTTCAAAACCAATCGTGTAATTGATTGAAAGGAAAAGTTAATACTTAACAGCTATAACAAAATAGGTAACAAATAAAAAATAACAACAATAACATACACAGTGTCGATATGATCCCGAACTGAAATAATGTTTAATAAAGTCACTAGAAATTGAGGAAGTACATTGAATGAGGATATAGCTTTCAAGTAAAATAACTTACGATATATCGTTATTTAGCAAACTATCTAAATATTTGCAAGTTTATGAGAGCATTTTAAACACTACGGCTTATAATACATAATACAGTCGTGTAATAGCCTGTCATGTGCACCATACAAAATCCTCTACTTTATATAAACAAACTGACTGGAAAACACCTTTTTTGACGGAAGTAAATCACGTGCGTGTACGGAACTAAAACCAGCCCAAAGAATATTGTATGTGTGTCCAATCACAACTGTTTAAAAAGCTTTATTTTAAAATCCCCTTACAAAGTGAGTATTTACAATGGGAATCTTATGTGAACGCTATACTATATCTAATATGTTACTTGATCAATTAAGTGAAGTGAATTTGATTATATCAAAACTGGCGGCAGGTAACCGACTTTTATAACTATGTATTTTATTATATAACTACATACGAATTTGTAATAACATTGTGAAACGTTAACTAACATATATCTCATTTTATTTCTGTTTCAATGGACGTTATAACCAAAATTAATCGAGCCTGTGACTGTCTGAGCTTATTTGTGAAAAAGAAAATTCACTTCATGTAGATAACTTACAATATAATTCAGTTATCATATCCTATTCAATCATGTCTCCTTATGTTTTCTGAGACGTAAATAATAAGATAAATCTGTTTCGATAATTCTGAATGATTAAAAAAGCAAGCTTTATGTTTTCAGTGTTTTGATTCATTTTTGAGGCGCTTTTTATAGGGGATTGTATATTACAAGTTCAGATGACTATTACGGTTAAATTTTAGTAATGCCCTTTGTAGTAATAGCATGTATAAATCTTTGCTGGGAAGAAAAAATAGTCCACGTGATAATACTTAGCGAAAGAAAATACGCGACCAATAATGGTTTTATGGTTAAATCACTTTAATGGAATGGTAATATGTTAAAAGTTCTGATGACTATCATTACATGGTTTTATCATTGATAATCAGTTTCATAATAATTAAGTTACCTTGAAAACAGGTACAAACGAACCTGTGTTGTGGAGTTGTCAGCATCCAGAAAACTGGTCCACGGCAGCTGTTCAAGAATGGATGGCGTTTGTTTGCAATAAATACAGCTTTCCGGAGCCTATCCATGCAAGAGTCTTGGGTGTTTTACATGGCTACACAGGCAAAAAACTGTTAGCCATGTTGCTTCCAGACTTTAGAATTCAGTTCGGCGACGTTGGTGAACTAATTTTAACAGCCTTACAACAGATTTTAGATGTTGCTCCGCAATTTGAAGGTACCTATTCGATTTTACTGCTTTTTGTCTTTTCATGAAACACTTCTGAACCATTCGTTATTTTTTCACCGATGCTGCTCACTTTGGGAGGCTGGAACTACTTTTACATTGATTAAACTCATTCGCTACGTATGAAATTAGTGTGTGTGTGTGTCGGGGGGGTGGGGGGGAATGTCTATAAAATGTCAGATATGGTCTTTTTAGTGAATAAGTCTTATTTGTTCAAAATTTCAGACTTTGGTTCTTTTTAATTGCTAATTGTCGTATTTTTTAAATAATTAAAGTGGTCTTACTAGCGGGTCTATAATGCTCTATTTATCTCTTGTCCTTGCAAGCACATCCGACTCTCAAACTGTTGTTTTCTTTTGTTAGAAAGATCGCGTATGTATGCATGGAAGATAAAACGTTTACTTAAAGAACTGACAGATTTAAGTTCGAATCCAAATCCAAGTCCTATGTGGAAATCATTGCAACTCGAGCACTGGAGCAGCACTGAGGTTCATGATTGGATAAAAAGTGCCGCGAATGAATATAATATGGAATCACGTGATCGGAAGTGGTTGCAAGACATTTTCTGCAGACACACGGGTGCTGATCTTATTTCAATGACTCTAGAGGATTTTACGAGAATTAGTAGTAATCATGGCGAAATTCTTTTTATGACTCTTCACAGCCATAGACAAGAAGGTAGGTTTTTCTACGTAAATAAATTTCAGTCTTAATTCCGTACGCATCGCTTATCAATTTAACGGGTTTTCTTTCCAAATTGATAACCTTACTGCACAAAACTTTTCGGTTAATTTGTCACATAAATTTTGTTGGAAGACTAGAAAAATCATATCATTTGACTTTGACTTCATTTTGATACGCCACTGGCCTTGACCTGTGTTTTGCAGGCATCTTCGCGGCCAGTACTGCTAAATCGTATCGGACCGCTATGAAACAACTAAATATGATACAGGATCAAACGTAGAGGTAATGCCAATAATTTTTTAATAGTTTCTAGTCTAAGGCTTAGTTGTGTGTTGAATCTTAACATTTTGTATAAAAACTAAGTATACGTGAATAAACGTGCATAACATGGCATACTAAGCAAATGCCGGTACGTGCAATCAAGCAATCATTAATTGATATACATTAATTCGTAACAAAAAGTGGTTTTCGTAATCTGAATTGATTTTACATAGCTATTTTATCTACTTATTCGAAAATCTTTATATAATACATTTTACAACCTTAATTGTGCAAGACAACCTCTTGAAAAATACTATTGTCTAGAGTTATTACCTAGACTTTGTTCTTGATTGCAGAAATTCTATGTGTTAGTTATAACTTTACATTTAAAAAAGGTCTTATTTTTGTACTTCTTGCGTCACGTGACAGGCACTGTAAAATGTGACAGATACTGTTCTGAAAGAGATAATTCTGGTGATGTTTAGTGAGCTTATATGATAATGCTTGGAAGTTTCTTCAGTCTGTTTTACGCAGACAGCAAATTATGGTAGTGTCCTAATTGTACAAGTGGTCGCCTAAGACAGAAATCTTATGAGAAATTTGCTTTAAGGATCTAACAGTTATGGCACGTTTAAACCTCGTAACACTCACCTTAACTTAACGCTTAAGGCATGTTGCTTACCAAAAGTTATTCGAAAATAGGTTCCATAATGATGTATAATGTATAACTGAACGCACATAAATTCATTCTTGACCGTCACACCTTAAATCAATTAAGTTCAAAGTTTAACTATAAGTATTAATTTTATGAATAGCCGTAAAACGACAGAACACTTTGTTTCGGCTTGAAGAATATGGCGAAGACTAAGGTTTTTATGTAAGATGATATTTTCATTACTTTCCAGAGGGAGTTGGCAGGAAGCGACATCGGTCGAGCGGAGAGCTTGCATCTATACCCGAAAACAAAGAAACATGATGGTAGACCTAGTGTTTTCTCATTCAACTGACCAGTCAACTACGAAAAAAGAATGACGTAAAGAAACTGTGACGCAATTATGGTGCTATGGACTATTTTTGTGTTAAAAATGTTAATTTATATTTTCCTTATTTCTCAATAATGGTCGGTCATTGCAATACGTAGGCTAGTGTACATCTGTTTGAATTCATTCATTGTTACATAAGACAGAGTCATTAGAGCACATTTTCACATACGCTCAGAAAAAATAGTTCTCTATACAATGTACATTTGATACGTTTCGTCACATTGTCATGTCAGTTCGCTTCTTATTATTCCTTTTAACTTTGCTTTTTATTAACTTAAATTTTACCCAAATGCAAATATAGTGTCAACATTTAGCTAGTATTTCTGTAGGATATACGGAAAACAACCGAGAGGAACTGTTAAATGATAGGATATGGTCATTGCTTCTGAGACGCTCTCTATTATCTTCTTATGGTTGTGTTTTCACGTAGTTTTTCATCCCTTGAACATTCCGTATAAATATAGTATCATCTAAGTCTTTCTCTGCGTTAAACCTACACTCCCCTTAAAAACATTTACAAAGATTTGACCAAGCTCGCGTTAACCTTTTTGTAGCGACAGTCGAGGACACGCAGCCACTGGTTTTACAGTATAATCGAAATTTTCAGGCGACTTTTCGAAAGATTTTCCTACCCAACAACAGAAATAGTTTGGCAATATCAGCTTTACATTATCTATTTTGATACCTCTCAGCTATAGAATCTGAAGGCAAGACACTGTTATTAAATTATACTATTGATATTGGGTTAAGTGAAAACGGTACTTTTAAAATGGACAAATATAGCATTTATGTGACGACCCTATGGAAAATATACAGCGTACAAGGTACAGAACCTTCTAGCACACTGGTTGCTACAATTATCTGAGCAATATTCAAATCCAATGTCATACTCTTTACATGAGTCTGGAGTTAGACAAGATTCTCTTAAACGTGTGGAACAATATACTACTATACTTTCATATTATATTCTCATTTTTTTTGGTCTTTCTTTTACAATTTATATATTCTGCTGGCCAAATTGTGCATGCCAGCTTTAACCTTGACCTTGTATGAAGTGATAACAGCTGGGTAAGTAGAAAAGTCAAAGAAAGCACATCTCTCAGATTAAAAATGACAGAATAACTTTAACTTTACTAGAAAACTAAATTCATATCTTGATAAGAACTGTCCAAACAAATCCTGGCTTAGTTTTATATGAAGTTGTTTTAAGTAATTCAATTATCTGCTAAAAGTGACAACATTCAAATGTTTCCATGTCAAATGTCGAGCTAACACAGCATTCAAACTGAAACGTTTGAAAATAGAATGCCGTGCTAGCAGAACATTCCAACACAAATAATAAAATTCGATTGTCAATTGCCATGCTAGCACAACATTTTAATTTCTAGTGATTCAAAATGTGGATGCTAAATGGTGCGCAAGCACAGCAAATGAATCAAAATTCGGATTTCCAGTATCGAATGTTGTGTGTTAAGCTAACTTCACACATTAATCATGAAAGAAAATACAGGAAAAGACACTTAAACGGAACGTAGAATAATTGAAGATCATATCAGTAAATAAAGAGACACCATTTTTCCCCCTAAAAATGGTCCTTTGTGAATATTTGTGTCTTTAGTTATCTCTTGTTCATTACAACGCTTACGGATGATATAACTAAATGTAGTTAATGCAGTGGAACTTGAGTTTACTCATAAACGGAATATATTTGAGGGGAAAAAATGACAAGGCGTGCATGGAATGCATTTCATTACACCGGTTACGTCACGCCTCAGTTGCGTAACTGTCACGATAGGGGAGGGAACTCTGAATATTTTTTCTGAATGTGTCGATAATAAATACAAGGATGCCATAAAAGTTTAACGGCTAAAAAAATAGCCATTTAAGCCTCTTACACTTTTCCATTATTTTGGTTGTTCGCCATGTTGCTTCTTTGTTTCTATTCAATATTTTTAAAATTCTGTATTTTTTATGTTTTAATGTGCTTCAATTCTGATAACATTAACCGTTCTGTGTTCATGCGGGAAAAATATTTCACCACAGAGCAATGGCATGATAAAACAATAAAACAATTATATATGTACAATACACGGTGAACATCGACCCAGTGGTAAACGCACAGGACTTGTTATTCAGGGGGTCGCGAGTTCGATCCCTCGCCCATCAACTAACACTACCAATTGTCTTTCGGATGGGACGTCTAACCGAGCTCCCATGTATAAGTGCTATACACTGAGCATGTAAAAGAACCAGGACTGTCTGTGGGACTGGATACTTTCTGTTTTCTGAACTATCCTCCCTAATGAAGAAAACACTGCTTGGAGCGTTGGTTGTATTGGAAACCGGTACCGATGTTAAATAAACTCAAACAGAAAAAGAGAGAATTCTGAATACAAAAAAAAACATTTATTGAGATCAATTCAACAACAAACCTGTAACCTGATAGATCACTATAAATGTGGTTAATGAATATGTCACCGGTAATAAAACATTGTCTCCATCGCGTCATATCTTTACTACTATAGCTATGAAATCATACACAAAAAGTCACATTGATTAAGATCTTCAACGAAAAGCCCTCTCAAAATGTTGTAGAGATTTTATCTACAACAACTACTCGTTCCATAACTCCATCCAACTTTAACCATTCCATTATATAGCTTTCATGTTTTGTTATGCAAATTTCTCGTATTGAACTTAAATTATGTTACTAAGTTAAGCTCGTTCGTACAGACGAGCTATCGTCACAAACAACTGCCAGTAGGTTGGCATAATCTATCCACACAGTACATATAACAAGACTAAAACAGGCTCTGAATCTTCAAAAGTGCATATGACAGATGCTGTGAAGCTACCACATGTTCATATCTACAGAATTAAAATGTCAGGGAAAGAGAACTCGTCCCTCAAAACCGTCTGAATATACTAGTCTCCAAAAGAATTTTAAGCAGAAGTCTCAATCAAATTAATTGTCTTCCGTATTAATACAACCTCTCAAAATATAGCTGGCCAGTTTTAGTTCTTGCATTATTTCGGGTTCATGGCTTCTCAACACCAGCCTGGTGACCATATATTGTCGTAGTTTTTAGGATGCGCCAGTTTGGTGTACGGCTGGTTCTGGGCTTTCACTAATGTCTTCTTGTAGGCCTTCAACTGCCTCATTAATTTCTTCAGCAACACGGGCTTCTTGGCGGCTAGGTTATGTCTCTCCTCTGGGTCCTCTGTTATTTCAACAAATAATACGGTAATAATATTGATTCTTAAACGACGACGACATGTTATCTTAATCCAAGAGCTAATTCTTTCGAAGTTTAAAACAATGCATCTGATATTCTTGAGCAGTCGAATATTTGTTTAGCATTTTTATAAAGGTAACGTCAGAGTTTAAAAGAATGTCAAGTTTTCGGGAACCTATCAAAATGCACCCCTGTGAAGTTAAAGTTTACAGGTTAATGCTTGTGATGAAGAACCTATCAAAATGCGACATTGTTTTGTTTAAGTTTAAAGATTCATGCTTGTGATATAGAATTTTAACTTATCGAAATGCGACATTGTTTTGTTTAAGTTTAAAGATCCATGCTTGTGATGAAGAACTTATCAAAATGCGACATTGTTTTGTTTAAGTTTAAAGATCCATGCTTGTGATGAAGAACTTATCAAAATGCGACACTGTTTTGTTTAAGTTTAAAAATTCATGCTTGTGATGAAGAACCTATCAAAATGCAACACTTTTTTGTTTAAGTTTAAAGAATATGCTTTTGATGAAGAACCTATCAAAATGCGACACTGATTTGTTTAAGTTTAAAGATTCATGTTTGTGATGAAGAACCTCTCAAAATGCGACACTGTTTTGTTTAAGTTTAAAGATTCATGCTTGTGATGAAGAACTTATCAAAATGCGACATTGTTTTGTTTAAGATTAAAGATTCATGCTTGTGATGAAGAATTTATCAAAATGCGACATTGTTTTGTTTAAGATTAAAGGGTCATGCTTGTGATGAAGAACTTATCAAAATGCGACACTGTTTTGTTTAAGTTTAAAGATTCATGCTTGTAATGAAGAACCTATCAAAATGCGACATTGTTTTGTTTAAGATTAAAGAGTCATGCTTGTGATGAAGAACCTATCAAAATGCGCGCGCGCGTGAGAGAGAAAGAGAGAGAGAGAGAGAGTAATAACAGTGCTTGATCGTAGAGTTTCTTTATTTATTCATATTTTCTAGAGAAATTTTGTCACTACATGTCGAGGAGAACAATAAAAAAAGACGCGTGATTGACTAAGTACGGATGCCGACAAATTCTAAGCACATGGATACAGTACAAGTGTGAACCTATGATTATTATATAGAACAATAGCTTACCTTTTATATTAAATAGCTGAATCTGTGGTGGCTTCAATGACTTTTCCTCTCGTTCATGTGCCTTCAGAAACCTGTCACATCTATATTTCTCATACCAGCTTCCAACCGAACGCCAGGCCCGAGATGCTCCAGACACTGCCACGGCATGGTGTGCTAAACCTAATCCACGGTAAAGAATTTCGGTACTAAAAGATTAACTATATGCATACTATTCGATCAAATGCCGAATGGACCTTTATAGTTTTCATTTCAACTCCTATAAAGTGCTATTTATGTTCACACTTGTTGACGTCAAAGAAGTGTTATCAAGTCGTAGAGTTATCGTTACTGTACGCTAGACAGTGATAGTTTTCGCACACAGTCAAAGAAGTGTTTGCAGGCGTCCATACTATAATATGTAAAATGTTTTATGACGTTGTTTGTTTCAAACCAATGATATGATTCAAGAAGCTCGTTGGCGCCCTGTTATTTATAGACAGTCAAAATGCTTTCTCTTTTACCACTGTGAAGGCTTGCTCAATGTTGTACTGTCAATGCTGTGTTACATTTATTTTATTGTCGTAAATATCAGAAAGTGGATGATCCTGCATTATTTTTAAAACACTGAATCCTGAAATTGCGTCATGCATTAGAATTATTATGTATGACCAACTTAGTTATAAAAGAGCAAGTGTGGATTTTACATAAATGACACCGCGTTTATAAATAAAAAGTCATACCTTTCATGTACTTCAACGGGGATGTAAACCACCACCCATGCTCTGACGTCTGCTCCTTCCGGTCGAGGAGCTCATTTTGATGGAGTTGTCTGTCCTCAAACATATATCCCTGTCTGGCTTCCTTCGAGTTACACGCAGGCTTTGTCTTGGCTGGGTACCAGTTGTTATATCTACCAGGACTCCCGACGATCAATTTATAGTCTCCTGACCTGAAAATGAAATACAAAATCATACATTTGTTTACAGATTTTTCATTGTAGTCTCATCTTCAATTTTAGCAGAGATTTAGAAAACTCATCAATTCATGGCAGGCAAATAAAGAGTTCATGATCTGATAAACTCACTTCACTGCCATCATGTTACAGCCTTCGTATTCAATGAATTCACTTCATTTCCATCCTGTTTTAGATTTCATAAGATAATACAAACTATGCAATTATATTTCCTTGAATATTCTATATGAGAATGTGGTGAGTTCATTACAATTAACCCATTTATACCAAATGGATTATGACATCCTTGTTGGTTGGGCGAGTCTGTTTTCAGTTAAAGGGGTTTCTGGTATAAATTTTCAATTTCACTCTATTTAGGGAAGAAAGTCCTTTATGCAAACATTGTAGACCCTGATCAAACGCCGCGTATTGCGGCGTCTGATCTGGGTCTGCACTAATTGCCTATGTCTAATTTTGTGGACGCAAGATATTAATGGGTTCAAGAACTCCTGACGTCCGTTCACAGACTATGAAATGAGGCAAAGCATATACATTTTAATGCCCGTAAACAAAAAGTAACCTGATGGCAGCAGTTTTCTTGACGTCATTTATGTTATAGACCAAATCGTGTCTATGTGAGGGCCACCCTCTGCTGAGAGCCAACCATTGGTCTACACCGTCTAAGAACGGACCTGAACAACAAATATTTGAACCTTTATACAGTATAAGCTAAACTGACTTTCTTCTTTTTAATAACAATGTCTCTCTTTAGATCCTGAGGAGTTTTAATCGCTGCTTTATCTTGGATAAGTAAATTATCATAGTTACGTAATTATAAGGCCTTTTTGTTTTGTTTCTTCAGTAAAAAGATGAAATTTATATCAAATTATTGAAAAGCCTATAGATATGTGCTAGCAAAGAACAGAAGAGAACGGACAGAGGGGTTCTTATTCACCATGGTATATATGTTACAACAGAGGGGATCTTATTCACCATGGTATATATGTTACAACCATAACGTATGACTGAACTTACTGGTGCGACCCCCAGCTAGCCGTATAAGTGTAGGAAACCAGTCTGTGATATGTACCAAACTGAAATGATCCAAAAGAAAACAAAATGGATAACTCGATCACCAGTCAATATAGCTCAAATTAAAATAGGCAATATTGTGGGATGAAAGCAAAAAATGTTCTCTCTGATTCTCCATTCAACAGCATTTTAAACACTTATGCTAAAATTTAATATTATTGCATGATGAAAAGAATGTTTCGTTGTTGTTTTTTATTTTATTTTTTAGTATTTTGATACGACACTGAATTCATTTTTTTATCATATTTATGTAACAGTTTCCTTGTCTAACAAGGAAGGAGTGTTGAATTTAAACCACAACTTCACCTATTGACTGGATTCTCGCTGTTGTCCAATCACAACTGAATAAACGACGTGTATTTCGTGCTTTTTTTACTCAAAGGCAATTTTAAAGGCATACCCATTGATTGTAATTCCTGTTTTCTTGAGAAGAGTCTTGCTGTAAACAAAAGTTGGTACTCTGGTTCCTCCTTCCCAAACTGTAGCTTTTGATCCGCGCAAGGGCCAGTTGGAACCAGCGATGTATGACGCTCCACCGTTCTAAAAGTAATGTTTTAGCTGCTTATTAAACCAAAGATAAACTACGGATGATTTTTGTATTAGATAATGGTTTCATTCTCATATGAAAAGAAATAAAGTAAAACTTCAGTACAAAGATTTATTTAACTAAAAATTTTTTTTTTCATTTTCCTCGCACCTTAGCATTTAATTAACGGCAACGCACCGGACACATTTCTGTATTGCCCCAGGGGCTCAGACTTTAAAATACTGATGTTTCATGGACTTACGTCTGAGGTGAAAACGACCAAGAGATTCCGCATGTAATTCTTCTTCCGGAACGCGTTCATTACATGTCCTACAGCGTCGTCCATTGCAGTGATCATGCCTGCGAGAAATTTATAATCATCTACGTTAGCGTGAAGAAAAAGAGAAATAACAATACTTTAAAAAAATCTATCCATGAATATTTACACATCCTTGTAAACTAACTGCTGTAATTGAATACTAGTATCCATTACCTCGAAATATTGACCTAAATAATTTCTTTCAAGCGTCCAGAAATTTCACGTTTTCTAAGAAGATGTCTAATTCTCGACTATTTAATTCGCGTAAAAAACCATCTATGAAAAACACTAACTTAAAAGGTGCATTTTTTTATTTTATTTTTTATCTATTTTAATTCTTTGTTTTGATTTTTTGTTTACAGTATCCATTTCTGCAAATATTGACATAATTAATTTCTTTCAAGCGTTCAATCCATGTCTTATGTACCTTAAGTACAACGAATTCCTCTTATATTTTACAAGCTAGCATTTGTGTATTTTTACACAAATATATTAAAAAAGTGAAAGTATGAAATCAAACAGTAATTACCACTATATATTCGCCGATTTTTGTTCTTAATGTGAGAGTACTGGTTCGAGTACTTTTTGGGGACCTGAAAATAGGAAGTACATATCGGTTAGTTTGCATCGTTATCTAAACTGTGTATGTGAGGCATTCAAGGTCAAATGCATACGTACAAAAAAATAAAAATTAATTCATAACTGTTGTTTTTCATAGTCCTATAAAACGGTCCTAAATCAAAATGATCCTTTCAAAATGAAATTGAGTAAGACCATTTTTATGAGTTCCGATCTTTTCGTTCACTGAGACTGAAAAAACTGGTGTTCACTGATTAAATACCATTCCGTATACAGTGTATAAAGTGGAGCAACCATGTAGACAAAGATTTATATTACTAAACTATGAATGACCGGAAAAAAAGAATAAAATTAAATCTTCTTATGAAAATGTATGGGGTTTTTGCAAATTTATTTTATGTTAATTAATGCTGCAAATTTGTATTTGAGAGTACCTGTAATGGAGAATGAACACCCTGGAATGAGAGATAGAGGAAAAGGGGTTGCTGGCTGGGGTCATGGTTCGTTACAATTTCAGCAGCGCGTCTTCCAAACAACGTCTGAAAGGAAAAGGGAGATAAGAAGTACAATAAAGTCTTCTAATTCAGTGTACAGATAACCGACCTTACTTATACATGTTAAAAACAAAAACACCTGCTTGAACATAAATTAATCATTTGAATGTCGTAGAAAGATTACCGAATTGCTGATAAATGTGCGTTTTTCGACTTATTGCCATATGGCATTGTACGTGAATATTACCTGCTTTTAAACTCGTGTGTGTAGTTTGCTCAGTTGAAAAATAGTGATGACAAACTCCATGTCTTGCTCAATCTGTAACATTAAAGCTGAAAACCGCTGTCTTGATTTAAAAAACAAAATCAAAGGAGTACCTCTCATAACCAATGCAAATACTTCCTAAAGTGTTAAATAAGAAAAGCTAAATCTCACTTAAGATCAAATACACTGTTTCTTTAGTACCTACCGTTGAGTAACGAAGCTTGGTAGGGTGATGAACGCTTTTGTTGAAACGGAAATCATAGCCACCATCTATATAATCATAAGAACGTAATATATCAAACATAAACAATGTGTATTCACTTAGAGATAGCAATAGAACTACTTTTTGCAATCGATAACTACAAGATAGCGTATACCCATTATAAAAACATATCAAAATAGCTAGAAGTACATTCCGGTATGAGTATTTGAAACTTTTCAAAATATCAAACAATAAAATATCTGCTAGCTTCCCGCCAATTGAACTTCCTGAAAAATTCCAAGTCGGTATTGTTATATCATTTAGGGCAGTAGTGATTTAAGTAAAACACTCTCGACCCTTTCAACTTTTTAATGTACTTGACCATCGGTTTTGCTAGAATACTCGCCTTTGATATCTAAAATTCTTTTAATTATTTTGATACGACTGGAAAAAAGTCCTTAAAAATTATTAATTATGCCGCTCGATAACTGCTCTCTGGTTTCAAACCAGTATTTGCTCTGAATGTTTAAAGTTATCTATTCTTGAATCGAGACTGCAACGCAATTTACGTCTTTTAAGGATGTCTCTATATTTCACTTTTTTAATCTTTATCAAAGTTAACAGTTCTTGTACGGGACTTCGATGCTTTCCAGTGTGTGGTTTATCATCTTTGTAAATGATAAAGACTGCATATCAGTTGTATACAAGGAGAGTTCTGAAACTGTTTCTTACAATGTTCATGAGTGTAGTAGTCCTCGGCGCCGGAGTAGAAACCATAGAAACTGTCAAAGCCGCGGTACGTTGGGGTGTAGTTCCAATTGCAGAATCCGAGATGCCACCTGAAACCGACAGCAGTATCAATAAATATTTCTTACGAATTTAAATTCTATGCATTTTTACATATATCTGCCAGATCCTGTGGCTTTACTGTTGGTTTTTCTTATAAGCATTGTTTCTTTTTGCCCGTATTTTGTGAGAAAGGCTCAGCTTACAATTGTCAAGTGTCAAGGTCAGAAAATTATCATTTAGCCAGTACTATAACAGACCATAAGCGTGTGGGCAATTTAGATTTGTCAGCTAAGTATTTACTTTTAAAAACTAGAGTTCTTGACTGTTGAAACATGTTTGGATCTCAGAATAATCTTATTACTGTTTCAAAGCCACTATTTTCTTATTTCGTGTTTTCTTACTTTCCAACCATATGGGTTGCATATCCGAGCTTCTTCAATGCCTCCGGAATGGTCTCTTTGTCTTTAGGCAAATACTTGGGCTGGAATCGGTTGACTATCCCATGCTGCATTCCTAGATGATACGGGTAGTACCCGGTCATCAATGCA
The DNA here is from genome assembly GCA_012932295.1 of Cyclina sinensis. Taxonomy (NCBI): domain Eukaryota; kingdom Metazoa; phylum Mollusca; class Bivalvia; order Venerida; family Veneridae; genus Cyclina; species Cyclina sinensis. The sequence continues at coordinate 15,959,580 of JAAONU010000003.1, read as the reverse complement.
CCTCGTGACCTGGAAATACTACGTCATCAACATCATCTACCATCATAACCTATCATCATAACCTATCATGTTTCATCATCAAGACCTTCGTTCTCATCATTACCACCATCATCGTCAACTTTATTTAATCATCACCAACACCACTGTCACCATCATCATCATCATCCCCAGCGAAGCATTATTATTAACAATTCTTTGGATATTAATACTGTCTAATCTAACAGTACATGTAATATCTATTTAATGTCAGTAGAAATTAACATTGAGTCAATGTAAGATGTTTTACAAGTTAAACGTGTGGTTTTTTTTTTACAGTTCAAATATTGCATTAAGGCGTTTTATAATGAGTCATGTGCACAAGTTTCAAAAGCCGCAAACATTTCGCTAGCTATGCACTTTTACAATGTATTTCTATGTTATTATATCAAGAACAAACAGTGGGTGGTGTACTTGTAACTGATGCACGCTGATTACCAAGTTAACTGCAATCAATTACAATTACACGCATATTGCACGAGAACCCTGTGAGGCACGAGGATTAAAAAAACACGTGATAGTTGTAACAGTGTAAATTATACACCAGTTTCTTTTCCAAACTACAGAGATAAAAAAGTAGTTCACAATCTTTGTATGTCAAAACAATGTCGAGATAACCTCTGGTATGAAGGGGTACATTTTCTATTTACAAAAACTCGTTTTTATCTGTTTTAATGTTTACACTAAGTCCTACTGTGGCGTGTAAGTACTGCTACATAAATCAAAGAAACTGATACATCTGCTAACCGACTTTTGTGGATTTTTTTCAGACTTAATGTCTTCGTGTATCTGTACAATGGCATTTTAACGACTTGGCGTCACGTTTACCCGTATATTCAGTATTAAGCGATAATTCATACTTAAAACTTCGTTTTAGCATAGTCGGATTAAATATGAGCTCACCGTCTTATGAATTTCGCTTCTCGAATGAATAAACAAAATGAATAAATTTCAGAATGAAGAAACGAAGACTCGAATGAACGAACTTTTGTAATTCTCGCTAATAAAAGAACATGTTAACAAAATAACAATTGAAGTTTATACAGAAACTGATAGACCTAATGAACAAATGAATAAACGAAAGTTAAAAAGAGAAAAGCGAATGAAGGAAGGAGAGAAGGAATGGACGGACTGACGGACGAACAAATGAAAGAATGACAGCTAGAATATTATCATTTTTATGAAAATGAACTTAGCAAACTCACGGACTGCATGACGGCTGAACATATGAGGAGTTGAGGATAACACCTTTTCGCGCCATTTTATCCAGCGTTGGCATCTTGATATCTGGATTGTGCCACGACACATCGTTCCATCCTGAAAATATATATAAAAATAAAATAAAATAAAAACAATTTTAAGAAGGAAAGACGTATTTTTGTTATATATCAGGAACCAATACTTTCACAAGTACAAATTCTTCTTAAATTCACACAATAAGGGCTGTTTCAGTTTAAGATGGCCTCTAAAGCTAGAGGCCTTTGATTGGTTCGGAAATTTGAAACAAATGATAAGCTCATATCGGCATAAAGACAAAATAAGGGTACAGAACAATACAAATAGATTAGTTTTAATTGAGTCTAATGCCCTCTAACGGTTTAAGTAATATCAGTGATATAGCTAACTATTGTGACAGGTTAAGTAATTTGACGTCAGCGACTTTAACCAGTCGACAATGGGGTCCTGTCGAGGTAAGAACATAATTTGATCTGGAAAGTGCTCAGCCGCTCAGCACTAAGCAAACGCAATGCGGGTTTTGTCAATTTCAACACTGAAGTACATTATATTATCTAAGATCTTCATTGAATCGAAAAGCTTTAACGAGCAAACGGGCTGATATAGTGAAAATTATAGAGAAAATTGTGCAAGCCCCTTGTAAGATTACTTGATTTGAAACTGTAAAGACGCACGCCCAGCACCAAAGTGCGTCGTGGCTTGCATACGTGACAACTTTGGTAAAAGTTTGACCGAGGCCCGTTAAACACAATTTGGTGTTGAACATCAATATTCGTTCTTCACCGCAACTTGAACGCGGAACTGAAGCTGCAGATATATGAACCATACCATATCATGATTATGTGTTTGCATAATCATTATCACATACGTAATCTCTAAAACAGCATTATACGTGACATTTTACAGGTATTGCAATAAGTTATGCCGCCAATCATCTAAATTTTCAGTAGACGCATTGTCGCATATATAAATTGTTAAATAGATTTAAGCATTGATTAAAGATTTGATAAGCACTAACGATAAAGCACGTGCAGGGTGTGTGTGAAAGTCTATATTACTCATTTCATATAATCTATGTAAGCCTAAGGCGGATTTATTGTGCAGATTGTTGAGTAAGTAATAGCGTGCAGTGTAATGTATTCAACATTGGTTGAAATTGTTTTGGCACGACAGTTCCTGGGATGAACGAGATCTACACCCTACCCTTCGTATGGAAATTATTACTTTCTCACAGCGTAGGGTCGCCAGCGGGGCTTGAACTTAAGAGAACAAGGCCAAAAATTCGTGGACAAATAAAATCTAAGCATCGTTTATAGTAATTCTGTTATTTCGGTGTGTAAGATTATTATGAAATAACTTATAAATAAATGTATAAATAGCTTAGTAACATGTACCATAGCTGTCACTAAACAGTCAGCAACCATGCCATTCCCTTATTGCGCAAGTCCATTGTTATAACCAATTAGAAATAGCGAGTTTAAAAATGTCCGCTTTTGGTTGCACGTGTCTACCACGACCTTACAAGTTACAGGCATTGATTTTTGTCCTAGATTTCGGTCATACAGTGCAGATATGTTACATCAAACACAGGGTTACACAGGGTCATACCACTTCGATAAGCGTTAAATACAAGATCTTGACCGTAGATAAAGTTAAATACATCGCATGTTCAGTGTTTGAATTATTACAAAAACGTACATGTTATAATGAGACATATATTACATATGTATTGGAAACATGTACGTAAGGTCTTATTCGTATAGAATATAATGTACTACATATAAAACAAATATTTAAATATAATAGTTTTAATAAGCATACTATATATACATTTTTATTTATTGTTGAATTTTCATGGCATTTACAGGGTAGTGTTCAAATATTGTTGCTCTCCGTTTGACTGTGAGTTTCTTTTTCGTTCATCATCATTTCCAAAATGTGGTTAGGTATCTTCTTTAAAATAGTTGTTGATTTATTTTACCAAGCATAATGAAAAAAGAAGTATCATGCCCTCCAACTGTTTTTCAAGTTCACAATCTTCCCTTGCCCAAAACAGATAACATTTTTCGTTCAAATACTGAATAAATGAAAACTTAGCTACATTCATTTAACTGGAGTTACATACTCCGAACAAAAAGTGGGGGAAAATGTTACATACCTAAGTCGTCAGCCACGACGAACAATATATGTGGTTGCACATTCACATCTACGGCAAACGCCGCCGGTATCAAAATAAATCCATACACCACAAGAAGTGAAGACACCATTTTGTTTTACAAAAACAGTAATGTGACGAAGATAGTGTTGTCCAAAATAGATTTAACAGCCGCGTGTGCTCAAATCTTAAATTAGTCCATGATTTTTTTATTGTTATTGATTAACGTTAAAATGTCTTTTCGTCTTAATGGCTGCCAATAACAAATTCCCAAGAAAAGATTTTGCTGCACGTTGTCAAACTAGAATGTTCCTGATATGCGCACTTTTGGAAATTTTCTTTGTACGCCTGATTTCCCACAAAGTTTTTACATCTGTTTTTTCAATGATAAGGCATCTGGGCTCAGGCTGAAACAAAGTTGTAACATAACAGTATCATACATACGCATACGGTTTAATACAATCACTTAATCACTTAAGTGGTATCTGCTAGGAAAAAAATTGAGTCACTAAGAAAATTAAGAAAGTACTACAAAGTCATAAAATATAATGTTCGGTCTGATTAAAAACCGTTTTGTTACAATAGTTCATGAATGTTTACAATCTCGGTCGTTTCTTAGCAGACAAATCTAATTTATATGAATGAAATGACATTAAATGTTGCTTTTTATATATTTCAGAACGGGGTAGCTAAGGTTGAAGCCAACCTCTTCGAAAAAGAAACGTTTGACAGTAGGCAATTTTTTCAGGAGTTGCAAGTTTACAAACGCCAGTATCTTTGATTTTACGGTAATAATAACCCGCAGCCGGAAGAAAATGTTTGAGGGTTCATTCCAAGTAAAAGATACACTCCTATAAGTATTGTTTTCATATTGTAGTTTCTACAAAGAGACAATTAAGTACAATGTTATATAAAACAAAAAGGAAACAAAAATCAAAATTATGTAAAATAAAAAGTCGAAAAACAACAACGATAATCAATCAATATTTTGAAGCCAATTTTATTAACAAAAAAGATTAACCAGTTTAAGCCTTTTTTTCATTCTTAATCTAATTGCTAGGTTAGAACACACACTTACACTCTCTGAAACACCATAAAACGTACAAAAATACACGTGTGTATCATGATTTCTATTTCCGATTGATATCTGAAGTATCCGTAAGAAAACAAAAGTACCCTCATTGATCAGAATACGACAGTTTACGATTGATATCGGAAGTATCCGTCAGAGCACAAAAAGTACCCTCTTTGATCAGAATACGACAGTTTCCGATTGATATCGGAAGTATCCGTAAGAGCACAAAAAGTATCCTGATTGATCAGAATACGACAGTGAGTTTTCGTCCGCTTTTTGCACTCAGCCCTAGGTGAAGTAAATTACCCTTCTCAGACATCAAGCAGTCTCATTCAAAATATCTGAATGGGTATACCATACCTACCTCTGTTACATTAACCCAGTTTTAATAACCGCTACAATGACCGAGATAAAGAACAACCGTACATTCACTTCCTTACGATTAACTGATTTAAAAAAAAGGTATGAGCTGTTACCCATGTATACATCATTTCACAGTAGTTATTTACTTATCTATTTATTTACTTTTTGTGTGATTATTAATTTATTATATACTATTTATTTCTAATATATATCTTTGCAAGGGCATGTTAAAAGCGCTATTGTTAAAGTCAAGTCAACATCTCTTTATTAGAGTTATAGGCATATATAGCTTATCTTCTTGTACAATAATGTTTCTCTGGCATGCAACAGAGGTAACTAAGTATTGATTGTACATTAGTTTATTCGAAACAGAATAACGAAATGAAATACATATATTGTGAGAGTGCATCAAACATAAAGTGCATGAGAAGGAGAAATTTTATGTTACTACTTTTTAAACAGTACAGTAGTTGCATTTATACGATAATCTGTACGATACGATAATAAGTATATTCTACATGTGAGGAAAGAACGTTCACATGAATTTATTTGCTATTTCAGACTGTATCGTGATAACAGAGAAATATTTATGATGTGCTTTGATAATATAACACATTTATATGACATTGCATCAAGGTATATTTCTTAGAATTTGTTCCAGTATTTTCGAAAAGAGTTAATATCATTACAGTAACGTAGCGATATGAATGCATATATAATTCTAGTTCTAGCTGAAGACAGCTAATACCTAGGCTAGGTAAATATAAGACATTGAAATGCAGCAACGGAACTTTAGTACACTGTGTCTGTTATTGTCATTGTAAAAAACCGTGAGTTATTCATATTATATCACGGCACTGTAACAGCAGACTCTAGGAATGCACTGAAGTCAGGGCGTGTTGATCACAATCTCGTTTACCTGTTTGCCTCAGAGTTCAATGTCCGAGAAATTGATCGTTCGCTGTTCTATTCTCTATACATACAATGCCGATGTTTTAGCGATCAGTAATAAACTTATAAGGTTCAGATAAGGTTATGTTTTAATCTTTTATTCAATATAAAAATGAAAATAATGCTGACTTGTCATATTTTAATTGACAGAAAGTTTAAACACAAAGTTCAAAAGCACTAAAATAACAGCCCAAAATGGGTAACGGACGCTAGACGATATATTTTGAATAAAATCGGACTTAACTCGCCGGACCACGAATAGCGCAGGCATTTAGTATCGAGAACTTTGACAGTAAACGGCGAAACATATTGATAAAAACTTGGTCTTTCTCTTGCCAGCAGAAAGAAGTGTACACGTCATTAGTGAAAGTAGAAAGCAGTCGAATCTGTTGAGCCACGATATGATTTTTGAAAGAAGACAGCTTTTTAGATCGGTCGGTATTCTGTCAGACGCCGCGTCGGCGACGTCATATCATGGACAAAAGCAATAAAGTGTATCGGCAAGGTTCTGTCGGGTTGCGACCAGTCCACCCACGATTTCCAGCAAACTACTTGCACAAACGCCCCTCAACTCGACTTTTTTCAGGAACCAGACCAATTCATCAAATAATAAGCAGCGAAAAATATTTCAATTCAAATTCGGCTGACGCGGTTCATTCCCAAACGTCTTTTATCTAAGTGGCGCTAACAAATTAATACGATAATGGCCGCTTTTACTCGTTAACTTGTGAAAATAGCCCGATGCTTACTAGTTTTGTAAATATGGTCTTTGTTTTCTTTATGGAAATGTTTGAAAGTAATTTGAAAAAAAATCTCTTTTTAGTTAAAATTTCAAAGGCAGGCTTGTATTCAATACACGGACATTTATCTCTATACATGAGAGTCAAGAGATTCTCAGTCGTTCAACTTACGCTATCGGTCAATTATAAAAATTTATTGTTAGCTATTATGACGCTTCATTATACATACTTCTTTAACTACATAAAAACCGACCCATGAGCAATGGGAAATCAAACTTACACTATTTGGTTAATTTGTATGATTCAGAAGGTCAATTACCAGTCGTAGGATGCATCTTACTCCATTAATATGCAATTTTATACGGAATACCGTTAGGGCCATCGTGGTTAGACGTTATAATCCAGAGGGCGACAATGCGATAGTGCGATAATGCGATGGCGACAGTGCGATAATGCGATGGCGACAATGCGATAATGCGGTGGCGACAATGCGATAACGCGATAGTGCGATGGCGACAATGCGATAGTCATATCGTATTGTCGCCATCGCATTATCGCACTGTCGCCATCGCACTATCGCATTGTCGCCATCGCATTATCGCACTGTCGCCATCGCACTATCGCATTGTCGCGTTATCGCTTTATCGCATTGTCGACTATCGCCTTCCGGTACACATGCGCACATCGTTTTTTTGTATGTTCACAAGCGATTTTTACGAAACAAAAACAATTGCAGAAACATAAAATGTATGGCTTTATAAAGATATACTTTGAAAGAGGTTACAGTTATAATGAAATCCGATTCTTTTAAAAGTGGGTCCAACTACATACAAAAAAAACGATGTGCGCATGTGTACCGAAGGCGATAGTCGATACTGCGATAGTGCGATGACGACAGTGCGATAATGCGATGGCGACAGTGCGATAATGCGATGACGACAGTACGATATTGCGAAAACGCGATAGTGCAATGGCGACAATGCGATGGCGACAATGCGATGATGCGATGGCGACAGTACGATATGACTATCGCATTGTCGCCATCGCACTATCGCGTTATCGCATTGTCGCCATCGCATTATCGCATTGTCGTCATCGCATTATCGCGTTATCGCACTGTCGCCATCGCATTATCGCACTGTCGCCATCGCATTATCGCACTATCGCATTGTCGCCCTCTGGATTATAATGCTAACCACGATGGCCCTAACGGTATTCCGTAATTATATCATAGTACTCGGATACACATTTTAACAAACTTTGAGAATAGCTTAGACCTAGCCTTTCATTTGAAGATGTTAACCGTTATTTACATAGGTGAGTGATTCGAGTACCAGACTATCTTTCCTGAAAGCTGCCAAAGAAGTCGGATTTCAGCTGGCGAGCTATGCCACCTTCTGTAAAGAACAGGTAAAGTCCAAAACACCAACAGCGGGACAAATAAAGTCACTATATCACTTTTCTGGTGTGAAGTTTGCTATCGACAGGTTACTCATGACAGTTATTGGCACTTTTTTGTATTTTCTGCTTGCTGGATTTGCACGCTGCATTGTTGTAAATGATTTATTTTCATTCATAATGGCAGTTGCAAGTGCAAGGACGAACTGTTTACTGCGTTACAGAAACTGCGTCTCACAAATACAACGTTTTACAGAGAGAGAAGTGTTATATTGGCGATTTTGTTCGGTTGAGAGCACTACTCACTTTTGCAGTTTTTTTCTCTATAATGCCTGGGCCGATTTCAATACAAAAGCTCTCATTGGAATGCTGATGCTACAAGCAATCATTTGGGACATATTTCAAGATTGTAGATTGTGCCGACCAAGTGTGATATCTCCGTGTTTTTAAGTTCTCAAAAACACCAACTAACTTTTTCCAAAGTCTATATAACGTACAAGCCTTATACAAGCATACGATGATACAGAGGAGTCGACCCCTTGTTAATATACTTGAAACAGTACAAAATGATAGAATATCTGCTTCGGGCAGCGTTTGGACTTGAAATCTGGACCTGGAAGTGAATTTTAGAAAGTATCGTTTCTTTTCTTTATTGACGCGTTACATTGAAGAGCCGATTCCGGAGCGATCTTTCCTCTTCAAGCCTATTTTCTTGGAACTCCCCTACAGAAACGTGCTGAAATGTTAGACATTTCTTTAAAAAACCGAACGGAGAGCAAGGGGAGAGAATCTTTCCCGGAACAATGTCCAGATACATGACTTCTATCGTGTGAAGGCAATGCAATATTGTGAGTTTGCGTCTATCGGAACACTCACTTCTGCTGGCTCTGTGCCGGTAATTCCTGGACCGGTTCTTGTGTGAAAGGTGACGTGTAAAAATTGACCCTCTGAGCAAATTATTTGAGATCTTTTGCATGAGTGTACGTCCAGCGTTTCAAGTGTGACAACTCCGTTTGTTTGAGTCCTTAAAAACACTATTTATGTTCTTCATTATCTTCTAACCTGTTGCTAGGTGAGCCGAGAGTATGCTCTTATAACCACAGGCTGAATGTTTGTTGCTTGCTAGGTCCGGAGTATGCTCACCTTACCAGCAACTGAACAGCTGTTGCTATACGAGTTCAAAGTATCCTCTCTTGACTATCAACTGAACAGCTGTTGCTATACGAGTCCAAAGTATCCTCTCTTGACTATCAACTGAAAATATGTTCTTACATGAGTCCAAAGTATCCTTTCCTGACCACCAGCTGAACAGCTGTTTCTAGATGGATTCAGATTATCCTCTTCTGACCACCAACTGAACAACTGTTTCCAGATGGCTCCAAATTATCCTCTTCTGACCACCAGCTGAACAGTTGTTTCTAGATGGCTCAAGATTACCCTCTCCTGATCATCAACTGAACAACTGTTTCTAGATGGCTCCAAATTATCCTCTTCTGACCAACAGCTGAACAATTTTTTCTAGATGGCTCAAGATTATCATCTTCTGGTCATCAACTGAACAGCTGTTTCTAGATGGCTCCAAATTATCCTCTACTGACCACCAGCTGAACAGTTGTTTCTAAGTGGCTCAAGATTATCCTCTCCTGATCACGAACTGAACAGCTATTTCTAGATGGCTCTAGATTATCCTCTTCTGACCACCAGCTCAACAACTGTTTCTAGATGGCTCCAGATTATCCTCTTCTGACCACCAGCTGAACAGTTGTTTCTAAGTGGCTCCAAATTATCCTCTCCTGAACATGAACTGAAAAGTTGTTTCTAGATGGCTCCAAATTATCCTCTTCTGACCAACAGCTGAACAATTGTTTCTAGATTGCTCAAGATTATCATCTCCTGGTCATTAACTGAACAGCTGTTTCTAGATGGCTCCGAATTATCCTCTTCTGACAACCAGCTGAACAGTTGTTTCTAAGTGGCTCCAGATTATTCTCTCCTGATCACGAACTGAACAGCTATTTCTAGATGGCTCTAGATTATCCTCTTCTGACCACCAGCTCAACAACTGTTTCTAGATGGCTCCAGATTATCATCTTTTGATCACCATCTGAACAGCTGTTTATATATGGCTCAAAATTATCCTTTTCTGACCAACGGCTGAACAATTGTTTCTAGATGGCTCAAGATTATCACCTCCTGATCACCAACTGAACAGCTGCTGTCAAGTGACTCCAGATTATCCTCTCCTGGTCATCAACTGAACAGCTGTTGCTAGGTGAGACAAAAGTAACTGGTCCTGGCCATCGACTAAACAGCTGTTGCTAGGGGAGTCCAAAGTAACCTCTCCTGGCCATCAACTGAACAACTGTTGCTTGGTGGCTTCAGATGACTAGTATCCTCTCTTAACACCAACTGAACAGCTGTTGCTTGTTGACTCTAGATTATCATCTTCTGATCATAAACTTAATAGCTGTTGCTAAGTGTGTCTAGATTATCTTGTCCTGACCGTCATCTAAACAGCTGTTGCTGAGTGTGTTTAGATTATCTTGCCCTGACCATCAACTGAACAGCTGTTGCTAGGTGTGGCTAGATTATCTTGTCCTGGCCATCAGCTGAAAAGCTGTTGCTAGGTGTGGCTAGATTATCTTGTCCTGGCCATCAACTGAACAACTGTTGCTAAGTGTGGCTAGATTATCTTGTCCTGACCATCAACTGAACAACTGTTGCTAAGTGTGGCTAGATTATCTTGTCCTGGCCATCAGCTGAACAACTGTTGCTAAGTGTGGCTAGATTATCTTGTCCTGGCCATTAACTGAACAACTGTTGCTAAGTGTGGCTAGATTATCTTGTCCTGGCCATCAACTGAACAACTGTTGCTAAGTGTGGCTAGATTATCTTGTCCTGGCCATCAACTGAACAACTGTTGCTAAGTGTGGCTAGATTATCTTGTCCTGACAATCAACTGAACAGCTGTTGCTAGGTGTGGCTAGATTATCTTGTCCTGGCCATCAGCTGAAAAGCTGTTGCTAGGTGTGGCTAGATTATCTTGTCCTGTTCATCAACTGAACAACTGTTGCTAAGTGTGTCTAGATTATCTTGTCCTGGCCATCAACTAAACAGCCGTTGCTTGGTGGCTTCAGATTACCACTATCCTCTCTTAACACCAACTGAACAGCTGTTGCTTGTTGAATCCAGATTATCATCTTCTGATCACAAACTGAAAAGTTGTTGCTAGGTGTGGCTGGATTATCTTGTCCTGGCCATCAACCGAACAGCTGTTGCTATGTGTGTCTAAATTATCTTGTCCTGGCCATCAACTGAACAACTGTTGCTTGGTGGCTTCAGATTACTAGTATCCTCTCTTAACACCAACTGAACAGCTGTTGCTTGTTGAATCCAGATTATCATCTTCTGATCATAAACTAAACAGCTGTTGCTAAGTGTGTCAAGATTACCTTGTCCTGACCGTCAACTAAACAGCTGTTGCTCAGTGTGGCTAGATTATCTTGTCCTGACCATCAACTGAAAAGCTGTTGCAAGGTGTGGTTAGATTATCTTGTCCTGACCATCAATTGAACAACTGTTGCTAGGTGAGTCTAGAGTATCTTGTCCGGACCATCAACTGAACAGCTGTTGCTAAGTGTGTCTAGATTATCTTGTCCTGACCATCAACTGAACAGCTGTTGCTAGGTGTGGCTAGATTATCTTGTCCTGACCATCAACTGAACAGCTGTTGCTAGGTGAGTCTAGAGTATCTTGTCCTGGCCATCAACTGAACAGCTGTTTCTAGGTGAGCCTGCTAGGTTGGTTCAGAGTATTTTCTCCCCACCATAAACTAAATAGCTGTTGCTTGGTGGCTCTAGTATGTTCAACTCGCCACTAAATGAAAATCTTCAGCTAGGTCGGTCAAGAGTGTGTTCTCCTTTCTATTGACCGAATAGCTATTGCTTAGTCGGTCTAGTGTATGTCCTTCTTATCATTAATTGAACAACTGTTGCTGTTTGAACGAGAGTATGTGGTCGTTGCCATTTATTGAACAGATGTTACTAGTTAGGTCTAGAGTATGCTCCCATTACCATTAACTGAATAGCTGTTGCGAGTTGTGTCCAGATTGTACTTCTTCACCATAAACTGAGCAGATGTTGCTAGGTGGAACCATAGAATGTTCCCCTGGCCATTCACATAATGACTTTTGCTATTTGGGTCTAGAATATGCTGATCAGCTGTTGTTTCTTGAGTTCAAAATATGCTCTTCTTACTGTAAGCTGAACAGCTGTTGGAATGTGGCCGTGAATATACCGTTGAAACAGCTGTTGCTAGAAGGTCCAGAGTATGGTCTCTTTAACATTTACCGATTAGCTACTGCTAGGTTGGACCACAGTTTTGACTTCTTGTCATTAAAACAGCGACTGCAATCTGAAACGAGAGTATTCTCTGCTTGCCATTACCTGAGCACCTATTGCAAGGCTGGTCAAGAATATACTCATAAAAACCAATTACTGATCCCTGTTGTTTGTTGAGTTTTGAATATGCTATTCTTACCATAAGTTGAACAGATGTTGCTAGATGATCTAGAACAGCTGTTGCTAGTTTTTCTTTTCTTTTGTATGCATCCTAACTAGTTATCCACAGCTGTTAATTTGCTTGTTAGGTAAAGTGTATGATATAGTACAGCTGTTGCAATGTGAGCCCAGAGAACGCTATGCTAAACATAATCTGGGTAGCTTTTTATGTGGAACCAGAGTACCTTCCCCTATCTACTGACTGAACGCCTGTTGCAAGATGGTACTAGAGTTTGCCCTCCTTACCAGAAACTGAACAGCTTGTGCTAAGTGTGTCAAGAGTATGTGTTCTTCGTACCGTTATTGAACATATTGCTAGGTAGATCTTTAGTATGCTCTCTTTACCATAAACTGAACAACTTTTGTTAGGTATATCCAAAGTAGTGCAACTTATAAGAACATAAAGGAATAAAATTTATCACTATGGACCAGTTACACATCATCTTAAAAATGACTATCTTAATGTCTTAGTGTAAGTATACGTAGTACATGAGATTCTGCTATTTGCGGGTGGAGTGGAGTTTTTTTTTTTTTTTTTTTTTTTGTTTGTTTTTTTAATTTTTTAAGGCACCCATTATCTCTACAGACTTATCGTTTCACTTAAATATTGTAATGTATTTTCCACAAACAACACGCACTCTTCAGAGGCATTTTCACTGTATATTGTATTGTATATTTTACATGAAGGTATTTTGAAACTTTAACACCTGCTAGTTATAATCGTTTAATTGTAAACTAGTAAATTACAGCTTTATTGTTTGTTGTCCTGCACATCATTCTGATCAAGGTTAAATTTTAACTGTGTTGTAGTTTTTGTTTTAAGTGTTTTGAAAGGAATTGGTAAAAATGTTTACCATGCCCCAAACATTGTAAAAGTGTCTCACTCAAACCGACTTGTAATCTCGGGTCAAAGTAACACTGATGTTATTAATAATATATCTTCATAATTAGAATAAAAAAGACACAATATAATAGTAACATTATATTGTGTGAAAAGTTATATGTCTAAATATTATGTAGTTTTTGAAATTTAACATAATTTGAGATAATTTTATAAGGCTGGTAGGGGATGGTTCCCCGACTCGTATTTAGCCTATGGACGGGGAGAATAAACGGTGTTACCCAGTTAAGATCCTCAAAAATACACATCTTGCCTTGTCATAGTCATCTTTTTCTGTTATTACATTTTTAGTTAACTATACTTCATTTTACCTCTATATCTCACTACTTACTCCACTGCCTATTTTTGGTTCGTCTTATGTTTTTAATCAGGGTCTTTCAAATAGGAAAGACCCTGTTTAAATGGACACTATTTATAATTGATAGGTCATGCTTTCAATCCGATTACTCTTCAATTGTCATTACTGATATGAGACATAAAAATGGACCTTTGTAACATCACTAAATAATAATTCAAATGTAGAGCGAGATAAAGGAGTAGTAACTGCGAATGAGGTTGAGTTCCGTTACCGTTTTCCAGGATTTAAACTATACCTTGATCAGTCTCAGCTGGACGCTTTTAAAAGGTTATTTTTTTATATTCCACATTTTTTTCTTTTCCTTTTCTTTAATGAGACTGATGAAAACTCTCTAGATAAAGAATAATTCGGTTAAGCATAAAATTGCTCTGAGTTTCGGAAACATGGTATGATTTCCCCCAATAATAATGTTCCTACAAGAATTATCTAGTCTTCGGACGGTATACATTTTGGACACAGTATTTATTTTTTAAAGATTATTAAGCAGTCCAAAAGCAAATCTAGCTTAGGAGATAGTCCAACTAATTGTACGCGAGTCGAGATATTGTGTAATTTTTTGTATGGGTCAATATCTCACCTTATTTTGACTAGGGGGAGTTCTAAAGTATTCTCTGTAACCTTATTATCGGTGACGAACAAACGGTTGCATGGAAAAACCGGATAGCACCGGATAGCACCGAAACACGGGAATGCACTCAATTTTCTATTAAAAACACATGAAAATAATATTTTATTGCATTTTAAGTATCACAAATAGATTTATTAATGAAAATTAAATAGGATGAAAATATAGATTGACCGAAGAGGTCATTTAATAACCGATAGTAGAGGTAAATATGTAAACCGAGTGCTTTCCGGTCCAGCGAAGAAGAAGATGCATGTCCGAAAAGCAAATTATAAAATAAGAAACATACCTTTAAATTGATGTATATGGACCGTTCTTTATTTATTTGAGTATGTGCAATGAAATTTAATATTTCTATCGACATCAATGTTACTATTTTAGAGGTATATACATGTGTATAATATTATACAGATTGCTTTCCGGTCTTGTGGAGAAACTGATGCATCACCGAAAAGCACTATTTTTGGACTATAAAGAAACATTTAATATTCACCATACTATTCTACTGTTTAAACATATTTCATAGTGAAATTACATTAAACAATCGGTACTGCAGATATTGTAATATAGATATTATGCGTGCTTTCCGGTCTCGTTTTACAAGTTCACATCACCGAAAAGCACTGGTTAACGTATGAAAATATATTATTTTTATATTAAATGAAGTTTTTCAATGACTCAAATTTATATTCCATGTCTGAAGCAATTGAATATGTAAATAAAAATACAATATTTTTTTTTTAAGCTGTATGTCTTTATTGCTTTCCGGTTCTGTGCCAATATTGCTTTTCGGTCCTCATGAAAAATTAACATATCTACACGGATATCTATACTGATTTTGTAGGTTGTTGTGAAGACATGAAGAGGGATAGGGACACCACATTGATAGAGGAAGATTATTCAAGTTCATAAAAGCTGTATTATTGTTACAATACATTTCAACAAATTAATATAAAATAATGAGCAAAATGTATACCGTTACATGTATAAATATACAAATCTATTATGAAACATAAACGAAACCTACAAGGTTACAAAGCCACATATATATACTAATCTGATTTATTAAAATGCAACAATAAAACATTTTAAAATATTATAGCAACATTTGTAATATAACATCATAGTTAGAACACTGTGCACATATCAAAATTCGAAAATCAAAAAAGGTTAACAATTAATACCTCTTGAGTAAGACGTGAGATGATAGAATTAATTTTTAATTAGGTGTTCATTCAATCTGTATTTATATCATACTAAATTATCAATATTAATGAGGATAAGATTATTGGGAAAATGTTTTAAACTTTTATAATTTCAGTTAAGTACAGTTCGAGTATGGGCTAGACTATAGCCTGATGAGCAAGTAAATGACATCTTAAGACACTCTTGAACTTACTTCTTCTTTTATCGGTCATAATAAAACGTACTTAGAGTTTATGTTTATGGGAAAGAATGCGTACTTATTTAAACTTAAAACAATCTAGACAACAAGAATGAGTTAAGTCCAAATATCACCAGTCAGAGATGAATATCAATGCATATTACAGTAACTGGATTAACCGATTTAAGTCCGAGTATGGGCTAGACTATAGCCTGATGGGCATAAAAATGACATCTTAAGACACACTCGAACTTACATGATTTAGTACTCCACAGAACAATGAAAAGTTGCGAAATAATATTTTATGTTTTATCAACGATAGCAATTTTGAAAGTAATAAAATTGAAAAACTAAAGGTTTATATACTTTTTCGAATTTAACTCAAAAAAGCGTACCGGTAATAACTGTTTGTTTTTCATGCATATTAGGTGTTCAGAGGTATTCATTATAATAATTAAAATCATTTCTATTGATATATTTTTTTGGCAAAATAGTCTTCCCTTTGTTAAGAATGAAATTAAAGTCTCATGTATTAAATTGTACTTTTCTAATGATTACTGATTGCAGGTTATTAGGACATTATCAAAATGGATTAGTATTCTTTTGAATGATTGACATAATTATCAATTATCACATTGGTTTATAAACATGTCTATTGATTACATCAACACCTTAAGGCGATAAAATAACTTCTTTAATCAGCAGTGATTGGATTAGCATGTGTGATATACAATACTACAACTACTGTTTGCCAATTAGTCAAACCTTGCTTTTCGGTGTTTCCACTATTTTAAATAATATGGGAAAGGAAAAGAGACAAAAGGGAACAATTTTTCATGATTTAACTCTTTATTTGCAAACAATATTACAGAATTGACAGTGCTAACAACGTTCAAACAATAAAGTATTAACTTACGAAAATAATATTGATAATGTTAATAAAAATATATGGTATACCAATTATTTATGACTGAATTTTATTTACAGATTCAAAACCATTTTCTATTTCATTATAATTCTGTTGTTGCATATGAATTTGTATAAATTATTATGATTTAAATTATGCTGAGAACATATGAAAAAAAATGCTTTTCTGTGATGATACATTACGTTATAGGACCAAAAAGCACTCGTACATGCTAAGTATTATCTAAAAACGTATCATTATCAATAAGTTATTTCATTGCTTTGGATCAATAAAGTCTGTCAGAAAAAAAAATGAAACCAATATAAAAGAAGATTGATATGGTTTATGCTAAAAAATTGCTTTTCGGTGACCGGAAAGCACTCGGGACAACTAATTGACAATATCATCTATTGTATTAACTTACATTTATTGCTTTATTTGTAAAATCGTATAAATGTGTTTGCATGTGCTTTATAATGAAGCAATGTGCTTTTCAGTAATGTATTATTTTCTTGACTTGACCGGAAAGCACCCATTTATAAATATTAAGCTAATGTGGTATAATATTTGACAAAATATGTCTATAAAACCTCTTCTTATCTATATTTGGGACTAATTAATTGATGTTTTTTTAATTAAACAAGAAGTAAAATTAAGTAAAAATTGCTTTTTGGCGATGTGCATTTCATTTTAATGGGACCGGAAAGCACTCATTATACACATATACCTCTACTTTTGTCAACTTAATGATGATTTTGGTAAATTAATCATTTTATTTCATTGAAATATCAATAATATAATTATTTGTAATACTTAAAATGCAATAAAATATTATTTTCATGTGTTTTTAATAGAAAATTGAGTGCTTTCCGGTGTTTCGGTGCTATCTGGTTTTTCCATGCACCGCGAACAAACCATTATCCCTGCAAGTACATATGCTCGCACAATTCTAATGCCACAAATCAAGATAGTACAAGAAGGCTTTACTTCGTTAAATTATTCAGTTAGTAACTTCTTTTTCTGAACTTGTTTCAAACTTTTATTCTCTCTTCAAGAGAGTAGACCACCATTTTATTAGATCACCGGTATTTAGCCTAATTTATTAGGCTTAAAGTGTTGAACCCATGATCTGATATTTTTTAGTTGTTCAACCTTTAAGCCGTAGAAGGTGAACAACTATAAAATAACAGCCTATAAAATGGGTTCACCTTTTGGAGGCGAAATAGTGAGACTAACCGGTATTTAGTGTAGCCAGTATAAACCAAGGGAGAAAGTGCAAGGGGGGGGACCCTTACTCAGTGGGCTTTCAACCTAAAGCCCTTGGCGTAGATACTCTGTATCTGTCTTCTATTATCAAGGTGGGCTCATAATATGAACATGTAATGAGCTAACTTAATGCTCTTAAATCGCTCTTGTATGTAAGGCTAAATAAAAAAAGTATGTGTGGTTGGAACCTGGAACAAGTGTACCATGTTATAAGGGTACCACTGCATAAGTGAACCATTTTGAGTTTAAGCGTACCACATATGAAAAATATAGTAAACTAAGTAAGAAAAGGGTGATAATTGGTCAAGCTAATAACCCGTGGTCAGATAATTGTAATGTTTGCAAACAGTTAATTAGGTGAAAGGGTATCTTTTCAGGGTGTTTCTGGAGTGTAAATATTGGATTTTTTGTTATAAATTTGTTTTTAATTGCTTAAAAATGTTTATAAATGCTTTTATAATATCTCTTTTCAGCATATCATTGGTAGGCTTGTGCCAAGTCTGACAGAAAAAGAAGCAATACATGTATGATTTTATTTATTGTTTATTTACATTTAGAATAAGCACATTAAATAGCATGACTTTTCCCAGTGATGTGTTTTGTGCAGAATACACATGGATACTGAACTGACTGACGATTCTGCTTTTCTTTGACGCATATATATCCTTCTGCGCTTCCATGTTAGCATGTTTGTATGGCTGTCAAAGCCATCTTGACGGCTGTGAAATTAATTAGCTCGATAAGAGTGATAGTTAATTGCCACCCTGGCTTGGAAAATTCACGGCGGGCTTATGTGCGGACAACTGTTATTCACACCTTTTGTGAGTCGCGTCGTCAAGCACAAACATTAAAATCTGTAAAATATACCGCACATAATATGATGTGCATCATGCACACAATAAAAAAATCATTAAAATGTTAAGATATAATGCATTCGTAATGGATAAATGGCATGATCAGACTTCAACATTATAAACTATTAGTATTAAAATGCATATATAAATTTCGACTAATTGTTAGTCCTGTCACCTTATACCATTTATAATTCACAACCCTATATATTTTGAATGTGGTACGCTTATTCCTATAAAGTGGTACGCTTATTCCTGGTAGGCTTGTGCAGTGGTACACTTATTCCATGAATCATGTGGTTCATGAGACATGCTTTTTTCTTTTTTTAGAAGTAATGAAAAAGTTTTAAGTTATTAAAAGTTTCCTTTTTTATGCAAGTTCTAGAAGAATTCCCACTATTCCCCTCATGAGATCATTGAATTGCACTGACCTTTATTAAATAACACAGCACTTCAAATAATAATTAGCTGATAGTTGTATGTAATAGTGTAATTTTTGTACATTATAACAGTGATGAACCCTATCAAGCATTGTATATTTTTCTTCTTTTACAATTAGATTTTAGAAACAAAACCATGACAAAAAAACTGTAGCAATGTAAGCATGATAATGCAACATTTTAAACCATTTAGTAAGGTGTTCTCTTATTAGTAATACTTCGCAGTAGTCCAACTAAGTATAAGCAAGTCTTGATATTGTGTAACTTTTTGTATGCAGTAATATCTCCTCTGAGACTCTAACTCAAAACAAAAGTTACCCCAGAATATGCTGAAGACATTTCTTAATTATTTTGACCAACTTTGCAGTAACTGTTTCACAATGGAAGATGAGGAGGATACAAAATCTGTCCCTGTGTTCCAGCTCCAGAACCAATCACTTAACAACAGGTTTGTTATTTCTCTATGTTGAAATCTCAGGATTATGTTAGTCAACAACTCATTTAAGTCCACTTCT
Source organism: Cyclina sinensis (assembly GCA_012932295.1). NCBI lineage: Eukaryota > Metazoa > Mollusca > Bivalvia > Venerida > Veneridae > Cyclina > Cyclina sinensis. Next base: position 15,939,820 of record JAAONU010000003.1, on the reverse strand, counting down.
ATTTTGAGAGAAGGTATTGAACTTGAATTTTCTTTTCATAAACGCCCTAAACAGTGTCTGAAAAAGTAATTGGTTTAGTCTTAAGCGAAGTTTAAAAATTTAAAAAAAATCAGTTTACCATTACTCAATAATAATGCAGAGTACTTTGATATGAAACTAACCTTTCATGAATTTTTACTGTGAAACAAACAGGTGCAGAAACGTCTTCAGTAGTCTTGATGCACTGGAACAAAAACATGAAGAGTTTGAGCAGACCAGAGCAAGAGAGGATGCAGACTCAGACAGGAGCTTGATACGCCAAGGTCCGAGTACCGAGGAAACTGAGACAGTTCATCCCACCTTCAAACATCCTGCCATATCAGGTATACTAGAATGTACTATAAATTGTTATAAGTGTTTTGTTGAAACCAAGTTTGATATACTTTTCTGCAAGATAAGACAAGGAATTAGTTTAATATAGTGCCCTGTACATATAATATTAATCATTGACAATGTGAATATGGGACAGTTACAACTGCACCAGGACCATGTACAACAGCAGAACCATGTACAACTGTACTAGGGCCATGTATTCATAAGTATTGGGAAGAGAAGTTGTGAAAAAAATATATTGTACTTGTACCATTTCACACTGGTGCCAGTATCTAAAAATATTTGAAGTAATGTTATTCAAGCCTAGTATTGTTATCTGCTTAGAAATTAGAAGATCAATATTTACTTCTTCAGTATGGATGCTATCGTAATTTTTTTGTTCTCGGCAATAATGAGATTTATTTTATGAAATATGTTAGGAAGAGATTACCATGAGAGTAAAAAAGGAGGCCGACATGGACATGAACATTTAGAACAACATCAACAGTTCAGAAAACCTATGTAAGGTACTTTCATTTAGCGTGGTAGGGTGTTACACATTCTCTGTTTTCTTTGCATAAACACCCTAAACAGTATCTGTTGTATACAAGATAATAAAAAGTCCGGATAATGGATTGAATGGTGAAGTTCAGCTTTTAGTATTAGACATGATTTGATATTGACAGAAAATTGTTCTGTGAAAATTTTGTTTCCATACTTTGATACAAGTAGTAAACTATTGTTGAAAGGTACAGACTTCTGTGTGGAAATTAAAGGAATCCTGTATAGCTTCATAGCATCAGTACAGTGAAATTTCAATAGTTATAAAGCTAATCTGGGATGTCTGTACAGAGGGTAATAAGTAGTAGTGATAAAGATATCTCTGAGTACAGTTTAAGACTTCTTAAGAGTTGGCAGATAATGATTATATTGATTATATTAATGAATGTTAAACTGAGGTCCTGGTTTGTGTGGCATGATGTAAAAATTGTAATGATTCTGTGTATCTGACAAGTCGATTATTTTGATCTATGGAAACTGAAAAAACTACATTTCAGTATGTGCGTATTATTGATTTATTACTTACACAGTATTTGTATCAGAACATGAGCATTCAAGCAAAGAATTTATAAGAATTCTAGACTTCTTTGGTATATTGATACATAAAAGTAATGTGAAAGTTACATAGGCACACATCATTTACTTTCCAGGCCTCCCCAGACACAGTATCGTGGCCGAAATTCCAGCAGAGGTAGATATGGTCGAGGCAGGGCTGTTCCAGATTACAAACTTCACCCAGAAAGATGGACAGAGTACAGTCTGGAGGATGTTGATATTAGTGATTCATCAAACAAAAAAGCAGCCTTGGATTTTCTTGAGGAGAGACGTAAGCTCAAAGAAAATGCTTTAAAAGAGGATGCAATGGACCTTGAATCTAGTGCATGTTCAAAGGGACTGTTGACATTTAAACAACCAAAAAAACAGTCATCTGACAACGCACAAGTCTCCACCAAAGAGAAAACAAAAATTAGCAATTTTGAGAAAATGGAGGATGATAATGAACAAAATATTGTAGCAGAAGATAAATTAGACAGTATTGAGGATTTAGAAAACACAAGTGGTTTGAAACGTAAGATGGAAAATATAGATTTAGAGGATCAGTCAGACAAGGGCACTGTTAACGATAAATCTACTGGCTTTAAAAGTAGGAAACGCATCAAAAGAAGCTTTAGATCTCAAAGACAAGATGACGAGCAAGATATTGTGGAATGAAGAAAATAATAGCAGAGATTTTTGCTCTAATACTGAACTACATGTATGCCAGCTGAAGGCCTGTACTGCTTTAAGTCACTTTTTTTTACAGTGAATATTTTGTGTCGGAGTAAATTTGAGAAGTGCTCTAAAGAGGAAAGTGTTTTTGTTGAATTTCTTGTAAAAGTGATGAATGAATTGTAACATTGGATTCAGAGGAATCAGAATATTGTTAAATTCTTATACTCCAGCTTTTGTCAATTTTATGTTTGCTAGTTCATCTGAATATCTTAAATTGCAAAATATTTTCCCTAATGTTACCTGAGCTAGTACATACGGCACTGTTGTATATACAAAGATTGCTTTCATATGACTTTGAAAAATACTTTTGATGATAAAGTGTAACATTCTTAGTTTGAAATACAGAAGTTTTGAAACCACTTGCCACATATATTCACCTTAGCCTGACAGTGTGTCATGCACATGACACAGTTTTCTGAGGATAAGTCAAGGTCACACTGAAGTGTTTGACTTACTGTGTCGATGCCAATATGTTGTAAGGCATAGAAATATTATGAAGTATCTGGACATGCTGGAAGCGTTACCACTTTCATCACATTGGGTTTTTTAAAATCATCTTCAAGTTTATGCTTACATGGCCTTGAAGCGTCCAGTCCAGGCCAAAGATGTATCATACACTGAGGGATTTCAGACTTCAAACTGCAATTTGTTAATATCTGGCAGTGTCAGATGAAGTTTCTGGATGACAATATTCAGAAATAGATATTGTACAAATTGAGAGGTGAATGCAAAAATAGGCTATAAAATAAAGAAGCAGGTACACTTTTTGGCATTCATCTCTCAAAATGGTTCCAAGCACTAGAAGTCACTTTAATTATGCCCCCCTTGGAAGAAGTGGGGGTATATTGCTTTGTTTTGTGTTAAAGTCAATTAAGTTATGTAAGATAAACCTTGTTATTTAATAGCTTCAAACTGAATGTTCTTTTTATAAAAATGTAACAAGATGATGGTTTACATGATACACATTTTTAGATTCAAGTCTTTGTTAAAATGTATCCTTAAAGAATAAAGACTTAATGTGACAAATTTTCTTTCAGTTGTATATTGTGTATAATGTACACGTTAGTATTGTGACATAGAGAATTTGAATGCCTCTTCTTTACCTGTTCAAAATTTCTTGTTGCACATACTCAGTTTCAAACGTTTTTGCCATACACTGATGAAATTATGTTTGTATCTTCACCAAGATGTGTGTCATGACATTTGTTAGAGTTGGATCATGGTTTTTACCATTCATATTAAACAGATCTTGCTGTAGTTGCTGCCTTAACAACTTGACTTTCTTTACATGCACAGCTTAGAGTTTTACATGTAGGACACCTTTGAGTGTGAAACTTCCACAGTTACAGTCACTGAACAAGAGTGCCATGATGGCCCTAGATCGCTCACTTGAATACTTTGCGTTTGGGTCTGCTGTTGAGCAAACATCAGAAGCTTTTTTAAAATTCTCCCTATATAAATCTATATGAATTCTAGTGACCCTTAAGGTAGAGCCAGTTTTCACTCAAGGGGCATAATCTGATTGGTTTGGTTTTATTGGGGTTTAAAGCCAGTTTAACACCTAAGGTCAAGAAGTCGTTAACTCAAATTGTTGAAATGGACGCCAGATGATCAATGATCCCAACAGCTCACCCTTGAGCACTTTGTGCTCAGGTGAGCTAAAAAGTAATTGAGCTTTATTTGTTTCCCTACCAACTATAATTTAAGTTGATGAGAATTTCGTCCATGACCGATAAAATCGTACTGAGATAGTGATAGTAACTGGTCTTCCTAGCTTCCTGAACCTTTAACTGCCAAACTGATTTGTTTGATGTCAATAACAATGAAGAAAGTATCAATTTTAATGTATACTATTAAACAAAATGACAAAAGAGACACAGATACAGGACCTAAAAAATATAATTTTCCAGTCTTGTAAGACTTAAATGATAATAATTATATCAAATTAATAGTTCTTTTTTTCAATGTTTATTTTATCTGCATCAGAAGTAAGTCTCGGACATCTTAAATATCATCAGAAATTTGTATGTTAATGAACTATTCCCTGTGTTTCACTACAAGCATGGTCTGCAGTCAAGATCTAAAACCACATGATCCACATATGGGGCATAGGACTTCACATGTTCTATATGCAGTATAGTTGTATTCCACTGAGTGTCGTGTAATCTTTCAAGTATGTCTTTGATTTCTTGTGCTGTTATTACTGCCCTGCTGTACCATTTTGAACCTTTCACAGCATTCTCTCGTCTTTTACACTGGTTTCTGTTTTTGTCTTTATCTTCTCTGTCTTTATGATCTGTTTCATTAATACTGTTAGTCATATATGTATCATGATTCTTGTCTGTTGAATCACAGGTTTTGTTTGTACTATCAGTTCTTTTATCTGTTGAATCACATGTTTTCTTTGTAGTTTTATAATTCTTGTCTGTTGAATTGTCTGATGAATCACATGTTTTGTCTATGATATCAGTTCTTTTGTCTGTTGCATCACATGTTTTGTCTGTAGTATCAATATGCTTGTCTGTTGGATCACATGTTTTGTCTGTTATATCTGTTATTTTGTCTGTCGAATCACATGGTTTGTCTGTAGTATATGTATGCTTGTCTGTTGAATCACATATTCTACATGCCACATCAGTGTTTCTGTCATCTGAATCCATCATGTCTAAAGTAGCATTATTCTGTTTACAAATGATCTGATGGCAAAATGTATTATCACTGGCTGCACTGTCTACAGATACCTGACTTCTAGCTTCACACCTAAATATCTCATGAGGCTCAGCACTCTGAGAAATATTGCCATGGTTATCAGTTCTAGGTTTTGTGTTCACATTGTAGTGTATATGTAGTATTCCACCAGAGTGGGATTTCAGTGCTGCACATGCAACTGGCCAACCTTCCCGGGAGCTGGGGATCAAACCAAGGTTCACTCTGTCAGCCACATCTTTTGGGCATACCTGAAAATAGGTAGGTATTTATCAATTACATTTCTTTGCCATTAACTTAGATACTATTAACCTATTGACACTGAAGACCATATTTATAAATCATTTTCTGTCATCCTGTTAGTTTTTTCAAACAGTTTTAGACACAGTTTTCTTTTCACCTAACCTTTTCCAGCTAAAAAAATGGCATGCAGTAACTTAGATTTAACACATATATATACTGCTTGTAAAGATATATTTCTACATATAATATCCTGTTACGGTATTCTGGATGTAATCAGGGCTTTAATTTACATGCCCTGATGTAATGCACAGATAAGGTACTCAGAGATTCATTACTCTATGATATATTTCTCTCTTTTATTCATGTTTGTCTTTAACACAATATTTAAACTGATACGGTAACTATGTCATAAAACAATATTAACTAAGCACAATTTTAACAAATACAGATACTATGTATTGCCAGTCTTACTGGTATACATCTTTGTCCAAATATTTATATCTAGTTCCGGTCATTTGAAAAAGCACACAACTAAAAACATGTCCCTATATGCAATGACACAGGCTTGCCCCAGGGGTATTCAGTTTGGAGTTGTACATTATACCTTTTTATTGTCACCTTCATGTATTGTACATCGGTCCTGTACCCCATTAAGTTTTAGATTTCTTTGTAAAGCTTCTACAGCATCGGGATTCCACTCACAGGCATGCAGATGCTTGACTCCAGTATACACCAAATATGGTAGTGTGAAATAACCTATTCCTGAAATATTAGTGTCTTGGTAATGAAACAGTCTTGATAATACAAGTTAAAACTGGCCCCTTAAATGTCCGTTATCTTTTCAGACAAAAAGTTTCTTGCTATTACTGTAAGTAGTAATCATTGATTTGGGGAGGGAAGGGGGTTAATTTGCTTGACACCATTTTGTATGCCAGATATATTTTACAGATTTTCTTAAATATAAAATTCTAAATGTATTATAACATATCAAGGTTTAGCTTAAGATATGTCATGTGCTGTTAGAAGCTGTTTGTCTTTCTACCTTAATGTTACCAGACGTTTTCATGATTACTAATTGCAAGTTATTTAAATAATCCATATCTTGAGTTCAGAGAATCCAGTGCAATTAATTTTTGAAAACAAAGTAACTATAAAATAGTCAACTCCAACAAAGTAATTATAATATAGTCAACCCCAAGTCTCCAAGACACAGTGTCTTGAAGTCTGTAGTTTGACAAAATTTCTGGATAAACGACCACAGTTTGTATTCATTCTTGACTTACCATCTTCATGTGTGTATTAACCAGACTAAGAAGTTATAAATTCATACCTGCATACAAATCTACTACCACCCCATTTTCACAGTTGAACCCTGCTACACGCAGCTTCTCTGTGATGTTTCCAGCACTAAACATGCACTTAACAACATCATATGTGTACCTTGTAAAACAGAACAAAGGATATAATAAATCCACAAAGCAAATATCTGAAGTGGTTATAACATTGCAGAGTAAACTTCTGAGTTCTGATTTAATGTATCCCATTAATTTTCTTCTAAATTTAATAACCTGCTTTGATTCCAAGTGAGGCAGAGTATGATCCACCATACATGTAACTGGCAACCTTAAAGCGACTGACTCACAGATGGGCTGACGATGAAAAAAAAAGAAAATGTTCTTACATCTTGAAATTTTGCTGCAGTTGTGAAGAACATATTTAAACTAAGTTACTGATTCATTTTTTGATACAGAAAAACATTAAAATATAAAGTTTTACACACTTTTATCATGTTTATTGGTAAAAATTTTACCCCTTTAGTCACGGGGTAGATACTTTAGTTATAACATTAATTTTGACGCCACTTTGCAATTATGCGCCAGGGCTCAGTGGTCTAGATCGTCGCTCAATATTTTACTGACCGAAAGGTCGTGGGTTCGAATCCTGGTTAAGTCAAAACTTTTTTTTTCAGTTTTCATGGTGTATAGAAGCATAATATTATGTTTTTCCATAGTATATTAAATTCTCTTAAATTCTAAAGAAAAAACATTTTCAGCAAAATTCTGTGAGTCAGTCGCTTTAAAGAGATATACCCTTAAATTTAAAGAATTCTATTTTCTTCAAAATCATATAAATCTCAATGATATTAAATAGAATATCACGTTATGTCAAGGTGTTGGTAACAATATTCTAGCTACAACAGGTAAACAGAATACATTGATATTAGTCTTTATGTTGAGAGTTGTTGTTGTTGTTGTATCACTTTTTGGGTGGATAGCTATTTATTACACATGAACACATTCTCAGTGTATATATGCCTTAAGGAAACTTTTTTGACTATGTTCTTCTGTTCGTTAACAATTATGTTTCATTTCATAATGAATGAGTCAAGCACATACATATGCGGTATATCCTCGGTTGTTTTAGGGTTTGTCCCTTGAAAAAGCTTTTAGTAACATTCTGCTACCTCTATACTAAAGGGAACAGAAAATAACTGCTGCTGTTTTGACAGTAAAAGCATTTAACAATCTTTCTTCCAAAGCTCTCTAAAATAGTTCAGTATTTTAAAAGTACAGATCTAACCTTTCATTAAAAACAGAACAGCCAGCGTTCCTTGATACCGTTATCAATGTGTTTACCTGATACCGTTATCAATGTGTTTACCTGATACCATTATCAATGTGTTTACCTGATACCGTTATCAATGTGTTTACCTGATACCGTTATCAATGTGTTTACCCGATACCGTTATCAATGTGTTTACCCAATACTGTTATCAATGTGTTTACCTGATACCGTTATCAATGTGTTTACCTGATACCGTTATCAATGTGTTTACCTGATACTGTTATCAATGTGTTTACCTGATACCGTTATCAATGTGTTCCACCCAGGTGTTCTCTCCATACAGCATCATAACTTGTGGTGTTCTATAGCCATCTACAGATACTGGAAGTTTCCTGGCTAGTCTTTTACATGACAGACACTTTGTCACTGCTAACCATATGTCTGTACCTGTGGAAGTGTGACTAATAAAAATCAACCAAAAAAATACCAGAAATCCTTTAATACAAACCACATTATATTTTCCTAACATTACTCAGTGGCATTCAGTCAAATAAAGAAATCTTTTCAAGGTGGTTTCTTATAGTGAAGGTCCTATAAGTTCTTTTCATTTTCAAACAGGTTTTTCAAAAAATCAATCGACGATGACTGACATTCAAATTCTAGTTACTGTAAGGTGAACAAATCTATGTCTTGCTGTTTTTGGATAAAGTGATAAAACATTTCAGTTATATAAGCAATTATCTATTCTGTGAAGCTAAGTTACTTTGAAAACTAAATCAGACATCTTTATGCCACTGACAACCCTAGAATTTAATTCCACATACCGTCATGTTTTCTGAGCAGTGCTCACCAAGCCTCAGAACTAGGTTCTCCAAAGTCTAGTATCGAAAATAACAACAACTAAGACACTTAGTTATGCACCTCTGTTTAATGCATACAAAGACACCTATATAAGTCTAGCATGACTTAGAAAGGAATGTACTCACCTATGTCAGTCCATAACTGAAGTGTGAATGATGTTCCAGGAATCAGGACAATGTCACCATGTCTCTCCCAGTGGGATGCTATATCCTTACTGACCTCTTCTGTCCACTCATAACCTATCAAAAACAGATAGTGATCAAAGAGTTGTGACCCAAGTTCTTTAAAAGACCTGAAAACATAAATGAATTAAACAAGACTTAATAAACGCTATGACACAGTCACTCAACTATTACCTATATGTATTTATTAAAGAATTCAGTGTTAACCAGTTGATATTCCCATAATGTCTGACTTTACCAAAGGTATTTATACATACCATGTCTCTTCACAATCTTTTGCAGTTGATTTTTCATGAGCTGATGTGGTGTCTTCACTGAGAGCTTCTTTGAAACTGGAAGGTCTAACTTTGTAATGTGAAAACAGTTCTCTTCAAAGTCGCACTTTTCATGACTGGTAATTCTTTCCTTTAGGTATTCAGAACCGTAAACATTCTGTGCATCTGTATTTATAATAGGAATAGCAACCAGACTTTCATCCTTCAGAAATTTTAGTCTTCTTGTAGGATCGTTCAGGTGCAAATCATTTAGTATATCTCTGTGAAATGAATTTAAAGTAAAAGGAATAAAACATTCAACAATTTTTACCTTACATGTAGCTACAGTGGATAATTACAAAGTTAAAAATGAATAGAAGTTGAAAAACCATAAAACAGACTAGTCTCTCTATTTCTCCTCCGAAAGTGAACTGATTTTAGGGGCTGATATTTTCTGTTTGTTCACCTATGTCTATCTATCTTCCTTTTCTGTCAAACCCCTTGTAGGGGCGTCGACGGTGCGTCAAGCCACTAAGAAGTGTTAAAAGTGAAATAAAGAAGATGTATACAAAGTATTATAAACATTTGAAAATAAACAGTAGGAAATATAGAGGATTTGTTAAAAGTAAAAGCATTAATTTTTGCATACATGTGTAATGGTGATCATATATGCTCAATATGGCAATTAGAACAGCCATATTTAACTGATTAAGTATCGGCAATGTGACAATATTATGGGGTAGGCTGTTCCAGTAGAAAACTGTTCTTGGGAAAAAGAAGAATTTGTAGTAGTCTGTCTGTGCCGGGATTAACCTATAGCTCAGCATATGGGCATATCGGGAGGTTCTCCCTTAATGGGGCGAGATAACCTTCTATAGGGATGGTGACTACATCACTGGTGACTTTATACATCACGGAGTGCCTACAGTCAATACGACAAAGATCTAGTCAGCGCCATTTACATTTCAAGTGACTGTAGCATCTGAGTAACACTGGATGTGCATTCAAAGTCAGATCTGACCCAATGTGCAGATCATCTTTGGACAGGTTACATCTGATTGATTTGGGTTTGACTATGAAGTGGGGTTGGGTGGGGGGGCGGGGCAGAATTCAAAAGCATATTCTAGATGTGGTCGAACAAAGGTCTTATCTGCTATGGCCTTTAGGGTTCTAAGCTGACTTTTATAAACCAAGGGTTTGGTTTGCCTTTTTTTGGTTGACCTGTTTGTGTTTTAATTTTCTTCCCATGAGAGGTCATTTAATATATCCATGCCTAGGTATTTGGCCAGTGTAACCGCCTCTAGAGTAGTTACACAAAGAGAATAATTAGTTGGTATGGAATGTTTCCTTCTTGTGACGTGGATTACTTGATATTTAGATGGGTTGAAAGGTCTTAAAGATTGAACAACTAAAAATATATCAGATCTATAACAGTGGTCCAACTCTTTAAGCATAATGAATTAGGCTAAAAAACAGACATAATTCACGCAGAAGAATGTATTAAATTTGAAAAATCGTAATAATACATTCTTTTTCAAACACTTGACTCTGTACCTGAAGAACATCACTATCCGATGACTTGGACTATCCGAAAAAAATACTGTTTCAAAATGCATTCATCCTATTAAAATCAAAACAAGAATCAATTATAAAGGCATGAACACTGGATAGATACCTCAAACGGTCGACCAGATAAACAGATGTGGTTACACACAGCAAAGACATTTCTCTTTACTTTATTATTATCAATTTTATTTTTCGTTTAGAACGGCGTCCTGTGCGGTGAGACGATAACGATTTACTGTAAATGTATTGGACCAGTCCAATTAAATAAGGAAGTGAAAATATCTTTAGAAAAAATACAAATACAACTTAGAGACGTCAAAGTAAGTTCTTACCAATATTCGCCAACAAATTAGTTTGCCATCGAACAGGACAAACCTGAGAAATGTTTAATTTTCTTTCTTTAAAATTCCATTGGATTTTTGTTTATAATATATTTTCGCGATCATTAGTATTACGACATCGTACAAAACTCTCTTTATTAGAATGTTCTGCTTTGTCAACCCCATATTCGAGTGATGAATGTGTACAAGATTAATTAGAAAAAAGGGGTTTTAATGTTGTTGGTAACATGAAAAATACCTTGTATCAAATGGATGGAACCTTGGCCCTCACACAGTCTCTGTTGACAGTCATGCAGGACATTAATCACAATATTTTGCCTGGAAAAGCAGACATGTTTAGATGTTTGAAATTTTACAGATTTATGCCTTCTACGGATATTGGCAATTCAAAATTTTGGCTAAATATTTAACTTACTTTTAGCACAGTATCTTGAACTTAATTGACACGGGTGTTGGAGGTTTCGTCACACTACCGGTTCGTCACACTTATTTTTATGTACAAAACAGGTTGAGGTTTCGTCACAATTAATTTATATAGTAGATACGGTAATAGAAAACTGCCGACGGCGACAAGGTGTTAATAACAAGCAGTTATTTTATATGATCTGAATGTCTTATTTGATCTAGTTTTTAGAAGCATTAATAATATAATTTTAATTTGCAATAATTGCACAGATTTTAGTCATGTTTTGCTCTTTAATGATCTTTGATAAAATAAAAGATGTTTTCGAAGATGCTTAAAACTGAAATACTAAAGTTGTTATTTCTGGATGATATTTCTTCAAAAGGCAATCTTTTAGCCGTTTCCTATTAAATTAAAAAATATTCAATAACTTTTTGGTACTGTTTCCAGCATCATTTTAACCTCTGTTTCTATTAAATTAAAAAAATATTCAGTATATATTTTTGCTTCTGTTTCCAGCATGATTTTAACTTTAATCAACACTAATTATGTTAAATATGCGGCAGTTTGATTCATCATAATTCAATAACACCCGTGCATTAATAGCTTACTGCTTTAATAATCAATATTTTATGATTGCATTCAATATACAATAGGTGTGAATTACTCTATAATATCATTGTGACGAAACCTCTTTTCTGTCACTATATAAAATAAGTGTGACGAACCGGTAGTGTGACGAAACCTCCGTAATTCATTGACACAAATGTCTTTGGTCATAACTCTTACTTAGAGAAGACTGACATATACCTCAAAAGACAATATCTACAAATGGTAATTTTTGGTCTTTTGGGTCATAGTGAGTATGACTTCTTCTGCATGTAACCAAAGACACAAATTAGTTTAGGTTTTTGATGTAATATTTTCATTTGGGAAACAGTCATGCCTATATACCACAAAGATTATAAAATGACAACTTTAAATGATGAAAATAGATGTGATAAAAGAATCTTCCACCAAAGATAGGTTTTGTGTTTGTGCTTTTTTTCAATTCAGCTGAATGTTTGCATGAATTATTTTGTAAATGTTTTATGCTCCCTTGTAATGTTACCCAGACAATCAGAAGCTTGCTTGATCTTTGAGGCTTCTATGTCATGACTTGCTTGTCACTCATGAGGTTTGATATTTATTTCATACAAAGTGCAGGCAACAGTAAAAACATTTATCAGTGAGCTGTGTAGGGCATTTTATGGATGAAAATTATCTAGAATCTGTATGGATTTACCACACATACTTGCATATATTTTAAACTAGAATAACTTTTACCTGGAAAAATCTTTCTAGGTATGCCAAGTTCCAGTTTGGAACTTAACTGCTTACTTCATTAATACAACATTTAGTTAACTGCATTTTTGAAGTCATGGTATACTTACAGGATATTAAATGAGTGATCATGTACATTGTAATATGTGAGTTATTGCACAAGTAATTTGAAAATGATAAAAAACGGTGTTCTGCCTAGTTTTAATCATTTTCTAATAACAAGTGTAATAAATCCTGTATTACTTGACCGTGAATATAATGTTCTTTTTACATCATAGAAGTTTTGTAAGAGAATGGTGACAGAAACGCACAGAAACTGTTTGTTTTATCTGTATATGACCAAACATGATAAGAGTATTGTTAATGATGTTGATGTCAGAGTGTTAATACACTGGTGTTATATAAAAAATCTTACTAATACTTGGCTTTATTACTGCCCACAGCACCCTCTATGATGTAAAGGTATTTTTGCTGTGGTCAATATCTCCATTCACAAGAATTTAATAATCTTTTAGGAAAATAGAAGTACTTTTAAAACATATATGAATTTGGCATTTTGTGTTGTAGATTTCAAACATCAGGATGACTTTAATGGAATTTTTCGGATGCACTTTTATAGCATTTGGTCCACCATTTGGATTATTTGTGTTTACCATAGCCAGGGATCCTCTCAGAATTATTGTTCTCATTACAAGGTGAGCATTTTGTGGTTTAGAAAAAATACATCTTGTCTGAGAAACTACCTTCATGTGTGCCTAAATGAGGTTACTCAATAGTTTCATTTGTAAATATGATGTCTGAGAAAATATATTTGCACAGTTTAACTTTCTTGGTACTTCTTAGCTTAAATTGTGAGCCAGTTGCACATATTTACTTTAACCTCATCCAAAATGTTACCAGAAATTAGTCTGATGATTTTTTTAAATATAACATTTTCTCAGTATCCTTCTATTCAACAGTATGATATTTTGTTTTGTTTTGCAGCGGATTTTTCTGGTTACTAGCCCTGTTGCTTTCGTCAATATTATGGTACGCAGTCGTACCGTTACGGGATAAACTGGCATTTGGACTTGTCTTCTCAGTCATTTTTCAGGAACTCTTCAGGTTCTTCTTCTATAAACTGCTGAGGTAAGTTTATGAAAGCTTGTTTAGGTAGGTTTATGAAAGCTTGTTTAGGTAGGTTTATGAAAGCTTGTTTAGGAAGGTTTATGCAAGCCTGCTGAGGTAAGTATATGCAAGTTATAAACTGTGAGATTAATCAGATTTGACAAATTCTTTTGTGTTTTTTCAAAATCATTTTAAATGTTGTAGTAGATAGAATTAAAAAAAAAAAGAGAGATATATACATGTCCTTACTTGGTGTGGCAGATTCAGATTTTAACTGTGTTCTTTAAATGTTGAGAATATTTTAAAACCTCGATCATAACTTTAGTCAAGTATGTCTCTATTTTGAAAAGATAAACAAGAATTTTCCTAGTGAATGCTGTCTCTGTGTAGGTTGTTTACATACAGTTGAGTGATTAGTCTGGTTTCCAGCCTACTTTATTCAAACAGTACTGAAAATGTAACAATAGGGGCAAGTAGTCCAGACTATTTAATGATACGCTTACCTCAGATTCATTGATTAAAACTTACTTCAGAAAAGCAGATGAAGGTCTACAGAAAGTCAGTCAGCAGGGACAGGACCAAAATGTGACTCCTAAAGACATCACAAATAAACACATTATGGCATATGGTAAATATGATTATGATAAAGTCTTACAGACAAATGGTTGTTACACATGTGGTAAACTGTTGTCTCTTCGTTAGTGGTTTTGTTAAGTGTTCAAATGAGGAAATTATTTTTTCTAGTCATTACTGTGTAAATACAGAGACTTCATGTTGAGTGTTCTCGGGGTCCAGTGTGGCTAACATGTTCCTTATCATTGGTTAATGATTATGCCAGAACAAAAATTTCTGTATTCATTAAGCAAACATCACTGCTGTATTAAGCGTAATGCTCTGCTGAAGGGGAGTAAAGAAGAATATCTAAATGAATTACCACATAGGATGATAAAAACAAAGTCCAAGAAATCGTGTCTTGATTTAAAGTTTACATTTTGTGTATTTTATCACAATTTTTCATGAAGTCATTTGGGCAGAGAAGGACATCAAGTATCGCACATTCTGTGATATATAAGACAAAGTCATCATGGCATCTGCACCAAACTAAGAACGGAAAAGACAGTGCCAAAAAGAGAGTTTCATCATGTATAATTAAGATGAACAATGTTGCAGAGTGGTGTATCAGTGAATATACCATGGTACGGTATTCACATGCCTGCAATTGAACACTCCAGCCACAGCGGTCATGGTTAAATTACTATGCATCTGAACATCATACAGATATTCCATGCTGCAATGATGTTTATTTATAACTTTAATGTTTATTTAATGTATGACAAGCCTTATGTATTTTTGATGCAGTGTTGTGACAGGGTTTTATGTATGCATTCAGCTCAGAAGGCACAAATATTAAACTATTAAATACAATAAATGTTAAACTTGTTTTTGCAGTATCAGGTCTTGGCTTCGGTATTCTCAGTGGAGCATTTTCGCTTGTCAACGTCCTGGCAGACATGGTCGGTCCTGGTACTATAGGTATCCATGGAGACTCACAGTATTTCTTCCTTGCTTCAGGTAGGTCAGATACAAAAACTGTCATATAATGTCATTTAATAACTTGTGGTATAACAGCACTGCACACAACATACGTGTATGTATGATATGGTCATATTACATGCTGTTAGTCTAGTCAGACTTATGAGGATCATTGCATTAGAGTATTCCAGTTGACATCTCTAGCTTGAAAAGAAATGGATCATAATTATGGTCAACAAAACAGTTACATTTAAGTACCTTTAGTTTTAAGTCAAATGAAAGAATAGGAATAAACAGTTTTGTGGGTGATTGGCACTCAAAGTAAGTTTAGAAATATCTTTTTACTGTATTTTGAACATAAGATTTGAGGTGCCAGGCAGTGTCTGTCACTGTCTAACCAGAAAGTACATGCAAGCTCTCAGTGCAAAAATAATGTATCTCATTTTATAGTATATGTAAAAACAATAGTTTTGTACTGTAGTTACTATTGTCATTACATATAAAAAAAAAGAGAGTTATTTTGTATTATTAACATTTTTGCACTGAACCAGTTGATCACGAATACTAATAATAGAATTCAGTGTTGTGTTTAAACATAATCATATTTTCAGTGTTGTGTTTAAACATAATCATATATTCAGTGTTGTGTTTAAACATAATCATATCTTCAGTGTTGTGTTTAAATGTAATCAATCATATCTGACCGAACATGATGCCTGTGTTGTACAAAATTAAAATGGCTTGGGCTGAAAATCTATTATGATGACTCCAGTGCCGATGAGTGGTGCGGATGTTAATTGACCCATTGAGTCATAGAAGTAAGGATCTCAACCATTATTGTCTCTTTCCTCATTGACAAGGTCTTGATAAGGCATAAAAGAATAAAGGTCAACAAAAAATTGTTAATGAAAATTCAAAATTTAATTCAAGTTTTGTATTTCATGTAATGTTGACATTTAACATTTTATGATCTATTTCAGCGTTCCTGACACTATGTTTTGTGTTATTGCATACATTCTGGGGGATTATATTTTTCAACGCATTTGACAAAAAGCAGTATATATATGTAGTATTGGTCGTAGCATCACACATGCTTGTTTCATGCCTTGTAAGTAGCTTTCATAAATTCTGTTTCTATTGATGGAGAGAAACCTTGTTAACTTTTCGAAATGTCGTAAACTTCCTGGAAAACTTAGTATTTTATAACATCACATGAGAGAAAAGTTTTTACAGTTTATTAAATGGAAGTTTATTCAATGTGTAATGTGCTTTTACAAATTCTATTTAATTTGGCAGATTAATGCCTTCTTACTTGTCCCAGTAACGTAAATTCCCTGGATATCTTTGTATTTTATGACATCACTTGAGAGTAAAGTTTTTCTCTTTATGGTAACATTTTTAAATGAAAGTTTATTTAATGTATTACTATTATAAATGAAAGTGTTTTATATACTTAAGGTTAAATGCTGTTGTGCTTAGCCTTTGGCTCACCCGATAAATTCCTACGCCTTGCCAGATAAACTTTCATATATTAAGACACTAACCTATTATTCTCTATAAATAATTAGAAGATTAGTTTTGCAGTGATGAAATTGCTATACTTGTAAAATCTGTTGTCATTTATTTCAGAGTTTATTAAACCAACGCAGTGCCGAAAATTCACAGAACTATCTGGGCAGTATCATTCCCTCATATTGTGTGATGTTAATAATGGCGGTAGTGGCTTTCTTCAAAGCAGGGGGATCAGTTTCAAACATCAGAGCAGCAGTTAACTGTTGTACTTCCCGAAGATACGCCGTAGATTAAAAATCTCAAAATGTTTGATATTTTGACCATTTTTCTCAAGAAGCCAACACTCATCGACAAAGGACCAAACTTGTGTACAAAAATGTGTCTAGCGTTGAAGTTTTTTCTAAAAAATGTGTGTTTGTGTAAAGAAAAACTGGTAAATTTATCATGTTGCTGTGACATTGCAATGAAATGTAAGTTGAAGAATACATGTTGAACAAAAAAAATAAATATGAGTTTTGCTTAAGTTTAAGCCGTATGAGTTTTTATTGTAAAAGAGTTTCTTCTAAGTTTTAAAATGGTTGGTAAATAGTCTCTTTTTTTTCAAGTTCATATAATATCATATGCTATGGTATTTTAGGAAACAAAGCTTTGTATAATGCTTGTCATGAGAAGACTCAATATTGAAAAAATAAATAAAATAAAATAAAATAAGCTTTCCTGCTGAAACTTTGAAGAATTGAAGACCGCTGATGATAAATAATGATATTAATAATGATGATAATTCTGATATTTTAGAGTGGATAACATATTTCTTTTAACAATGAACAATATTATTTACATAGAACAAGATTCACAATTATGCTGTCAGAGAAAATAGCACAGGACAAATTGCATTAACAATACAAAACAAATGACAAGACTTGATTTTGATGCACTGATGTGTCTTTGCATAACAACGAATATATGAAATCATCATATGTAATTTTTGAAATATTATGCATAAATGTATAACACTTACCTCTTCTCCTGCTGGCGGCCATTATATTTGCCTTTGTGACCAGTGCAGACCAAGATTAGCCTGCACATTAAACAATTAATGGATCTGTTCAAATTGAAAGATGGACAAGTCCATTTTAGATATTTAGCAGGCTAAGGATTAAAGATTAAGCCATGCAAATTCAAATAAGTCTGATGATTAGTTACTTAAGTTTGAACAAAACTCTACCTCTTGTAGTATTGAACTCTTAGCCTGCTAAATTTCTAAAATGGACTTGTCCATCTTTCAATTGGGCAGTACCATTTACCATATCTAGGGGTAATAGTTGATAGAATACTGACTGAATAGTGAACAGTGCAGACCATGATCAGACTGTACAGATGTGAAGACTGATCATGGTCTGCATTGGTCATAAAGGCAAACAAAATAGCCGCCAGCAGAATAAAGGTTAATCCCAGAAGTTACGACAGTAAGAATATTGTACACAACTTGAATTTTGGAATTCATGGATCATGATGGCAGGTTTTTTCGAGCTGAACCCCTTGCCTTGTGAACAAAAGAACTGTATAATTGTACTCTTTATAATTAAAATGATTTTAGGCAACCATGTGGTTTTCATGTGAGGAGAACTGCCTCAGGGCTTTTTTTCCTTTCTAAATGATTGTAAATTTTGTGACAAGAGTTTAAATATCTTTCAGTTTTGTACAAATATACAATAAGGTCAAGAAAAATGGTTTGCTCTGTCAGAATTTTATTCCAAATCAATCTTAGTTTATTTTTGAAATTGACATTGTATTGGTCTCTGGATTGGTCTGATTGAGGTCCTGTTGGTCTTGTAAATTTTCAGACATTGCTAAGCAGAATAACTGGGAAAATTACGCACTTGAGGAGGTCCATTTTGGTATTACTCGTACATATATTATAATAAACTTTGGTGAATATTTGTTCTTCCTTTGCCCTTTTCACTTTTAACACAGCCTAAGTAAGGATAATTTAAACCCCCTGCATTTTTTGTTCAAGGACAGTTCAAAACTTCAAAAAGCAGGCATCTTTTATATGTGTAGTTTTAATATACATGTACAATGTATATAATATGTGCGTTTTGAAAACTTCAGACTGCACTAAATGATTGAATAATAAGAAAACAGATGAAGCATATTGTAATGCAGTAAATGAAGTGCTCAGAAGAAAAACTAAGCACAGTCAGGCTTTGTGGGGGTGGGGGGATGTAGTCAGTTTAAGTAGAATCAGGTAACTTAGCTGAAGGCTGCCATGCTTGAGTAAAACATAGCAAAAATGTGGTGGGCTTTCTATCACGTATGCATTGCTTTGTTGTATGTAAAATGATGGCTAACTTTCTTTCAAGACTTTAACTTTTCTTTTCTTAGGGATAAAGACAAAATGTGATCAGACATTTCATCGAGAGGAGGGTATATGTACATAGGAGAATTTGATTCAGATGTTTAAGTCTTGTGTTCAAGACCTTAATTAATAGTGTTTAAAGAAAGTTATATTGATAGCTAAGTTTTCAGACTTGGATCCCTTCATTAGCACTGATTTTGCAAGAATACCATATTGAAAATGACTAACGATCACTATGCATGTTGGCTACTGTAATTAGCGGTTTCTTCTGTGTTACTTTTTTGTGATGATTGTTGTACATGTAATCTGTGTTACCATGTTCTCTGTATTACTGTGACAAAAATGAACACACACTTTTATGTTAAGATGCTTATTTCTTTATATTTAAGTGCTAAAATTTTGCTGTATATATTGTTTGTAGATATTTTATATTTATATTAAGGGCCATTCAAAGACCTAAAATACCATCTGCTATTTTAGGTCTTTGGGGCCATTCCAGTAAACACATTTGTCTCACCTCAGAATGGCAAGATGAAGAAAATCTTCTGAGAATGGTCTGATTATATAGGGGTGGGGATCTTTTCTTATCGAATAAACTTCTAAAAGGGGTGGTCTATTTTAAAAAAAGTGCATTTCTGGGGTGGGATATATGTTTTTACTGAAATGGCCCTTGTAGAGTTGTATGAAAGTAAATTTTGTTGCTGTTTGCTAAATACTTGTAAATTGAAACATCATGTGAAAAAATAAAATGATTCATATCACATGTGATAAAATTTCTATTTATTCAATGACTTACCTTTAGTTTTTTTGTCTGCCAGATAACGTCTCATGGAGCAGAAAATTTCAAAACTCTTCCCATGCTTGGTTCTCACCATTGTAACCATAGTGATTGTTCTGAGGAAGGCTTGCAAATAAAATTCAGATCTCTGTAAATATTAATAGACCAAAACTGCCTTTTTCATGCATTGGTAGCCCTTATGCAATTAGGTATTTTATAGTACATATTTTTGCAATGGCCACAATAGCATGGTGGTTTGTTAGTCACGTAAATTGGCTAAGCTTCTTATTTCCATTCAAAGCATCTGTGTGGCCACCTGAATGTTTAGAGAAAATAGTATGACAGACTGGTTGGTATATTGAAACCAGTAAGCCACATGTGTTTATCAGATGCTATTATAATATGGTATACAGAGGTTTTTTGTAAACATGTCTTTTTTGACTCGAACACACTAGGCATGGGTGGCCGGTTGGGGGGCTACTTAACAATGCCTATCAACTCGGGTTTTTCAATGAATACCTTGTTGGTATCAAATGTAAGTTCTGGAACCTGCTAAAATATACTGAGCAAGGGCATGGTGTTTGGATTAACGACAGGAAGAATAAATATGGAAAATGTAAAACATATATTTTAGGAATTAACGATAACATCAAATTAACAACGCACAATAAATTAAGCAATGCATGAAATATGTGTTTTTCATATAACCATATGCACAGTCATGTTGTCTACGTACTAGGCACAACTGTTTTAAACAAAACATTTGGCAATTGATGGACACTTCCTGTATTTGAATACACAATGTTTTTCTTGCAATGTATTTTTTTTACAAAATGCGAGAAAAAAGCTTTATCATCACTACAAAAACGTCTTGATTGTGTAATCATTTCCACTTTGGTTCATTGCTGTCCACGATAATAAAAGTTCTCAAAAAGTTGTTATTATCAACTATGTATTTTATAATAGTCTGATATAAAGGGCTGTCTGCGAGGGTGCTGGCCCCATTTGTCCCGTCCTATGCATACTTCCCGGCCCCTCCACCACTCCTCGATGTCACCGTAACCCGTGTGGGCACGTGATGTGTCGTGCAGCATTGCGCACACGCGACACCAAAAGTACGTGTTGATAAAGCTACCCGTGCCTTTCCATTTGAAATACTCATTATATAGGTCATCATTTTTATCTAGCTCGATTAGATAGTCTGCGAGTTCTCGTGCACTGGTATATTCATCTACGTGTATGAAGGAATAGTGGGGGGCGATTCTTCTGTAATCCTCTGGGGCGGCGCCCATCACTATAGGTATAACATCGTGCCTGAAATATGATATATACATACGTTACTTTTGTAATTATATTTAACTACAGAATGAAAACTTCCTCCATTCGTCCGTACATATAAAACGCTCACTCACCAAGACGTATTCAAGTAGTTATAAAAACAGTTCGTACAAACTAGACATATAATTAAAAAAGACACCATTTCTCTCTTGTTTAATGTTGGTATTTTATTTCTTTCAGATCGTTGGACGGGGAGGGGTCACGCATTGATTTTTACAGAAAAGCTAAAATCAAAGCAAATAGCTTGTCAGGAATGAAATATGAAGAATAAATATTGTCAATTCATGGTCGTGTTGGACATTCGTATTGTTACAGAAAAACAATATTATATGATAACTTCATGATGATGAGGTGAATATTCTTGTATATTGACCAGGCAAATGTGATGTTTTATATGATAACTTCATGATGATGAGGTGAATATTCTTGTATATTGACCAGGCAAATGTGATGTTTTATATGATAACTTCATGATGATGAGGTGAATATTCTTGTATATTGACCAGGCAAATGTGATGTTTTATATGATAACTTCATGATGATGAGGTGAATATTCTTGTATATTGACCAGGCAAATGTGATGTTTTATATGATAACTTCATGATGATGAGGTGAATATTCTTGTATATTGACCAGGCAAATGTGATGTTTTATATGATAACTTCATGATGATGAGGTGAATATTCTTGTATATTGACCAGGCAAATGTGATGTTTTCGAAGGCCTAGGTAAATATGACACTGGCAGGTCCATAAACTGAGATATTACCGACATCGCCATAAAGTAACTGTTTTACTATATGAGTTAAAAGATACAAAATCCATGAAATTCTTGTGGTAAATCTGCACTAATAATAGAATACACATGCGCAGCATGCAGACGCTATGTTTGTTTACAACAATATCACCTTTCGAGGTGAATATTAATTTTATTGACTCACACGGTTTGTTTTAAAGCCTATTTAGATCATTGCTATTAGTGAAAAGAAAAGCAGGGAACTGTATCATACTTTAATGAAAATAGATTTATCGGAAATAAAATTAAATCATTAAAGTTTAAGTAGCTTAGTATGTTTTATAAGTAGTTCGAAATTCTCCCAGATAACTTATTTATTTAACAATAATTTTTACCTATCACATGCTCACTGCTGATAATTTATTTATATCTATCACATACAATGTTGTGTATAGAAAATTCACACAATGTAAGTAATTTGGTGAACGCGTCTGTCTGTCCGTGAGTCTGGCAGTAAATATTCAAATTCATTTTTTATTGCATAAAACAATATGCGTGAGAAGCACGTGTAAATATAAATTGCAGATAAATTTTTAATTGGTTTCGACAGACACTGATTTTATGATTGAAGATCATTAACACATAGAGTAATGACCATCTAATAAGTCAGATTAATTACTCTGATTAGGAGGAAGGAACTGACGGTTATTATTCACACCTCGGTTGGACTGATGGACACCGATAGTGCAAAGTTGATGTCTATCACTTTATTCACTGTCAACCAGATTGTTAACATATAAAATGTTTTAGAACCACATTTCAGTCATTCAGTTTTCATTTCTGAGATCTGGAAATATGCCTTGCCTAAGAGTAACATACGACAACGACGGAAGAAAAATTAAGTGTAGTCTTCAAACAATGGCTGAAAGTGATGCACGCTGGACGCTTTTAGAGAAACGGCGCGAGCTGAGAGATACAGAACTGAAGTTTACGAAAGCTTGCCGCCAAATGATGTTCTTAAAAAAGCGTCTGGCTGACCTGACGAAGCGATATAACAAGGCAAAGCGGGACAAAAATAGACGTTTCCGGTACAACCTGAAACTAAAGTTATCTGTCATTGAAGGCGTGAAGGGTATGTTCTATAACTACATCTACTTGTTAGCAGAAGACATCAACATGTTACGTCACGATGTACGGTTCTGGATTGAGGAGAACGCAGATTCCGAGGACGAGGAGTAATTAAGAGACTATAATTGTTTTAAAGTACAGCCCTTTTCAGAGCTATTATGGTTCAGAAAAGAACCAACCAATAATTTCGAAAGAAATGCCTTTTTCAGAATTGTCTTTCTTTATCCAGGTTCAATTTATATTTTGAACGACCACTTCAACTATTTTCCCTGTCTAGAATCTGTATAATGGTAGGTGACTCAAGTCTTACTCAGCCAGAGCAGATCAGGCGTATAAATACAGTTCTCGGAAATTCCCGTGACCAACATAACATACTGTTTAACTTTTGCGCTTAAACAAGATGCAATACAGACGCTGCGAATGTTTGCATCATAGCAAGCTGTGGTTACACGACTGTTTTAATAACTCTCGCAAAGCATAAATCTCTGTTATCTTTTGCTAATCACCAATCCTTTCATGGAGGCTTTTCATTATTTGTACCTTGTTTGTAAGAAATAATGCCGCTCTGTCTGCTCATTTGAGTATTGTACGCAGGAAGACTACATTTACCTGTCATGCTATTGTTCGTTATTGATAGTTTCATATTAATGTCATGTGTTCATTGGCTGTCAGGCTTGCATGACAAAAGCACTGAACATAACAAAACTCTAGAAGGAAAATATGCTCATCTGCCGGAAAAAAGGAAGTTTAAAGTGAAGCTGACAATTTCAATGTGTATGTTTGAGACTAAATATGTTATTGACCATATGAATCAGCCGATTTCCAATACCAATACCAATACCAAATATTTTATTACATTAACCATTATATACAATGCTTATAGAAATCTTACAAGATACATGTATGTGAAAAAAACATGGAAATAAATTTAAAAAACCGTTTTCTGAAGGGTCATTAGATTTACAGAGAAATCGTTTGCAAAAATTATATGTATGAATTTAACAAAAAGCTACAAGTTATAAATTAACAGTATTAAGCTAGATGTATGCAAGTAGAACATTTTACTCAATAACCCTGATCTCACTTTCAACTTCTTGTCGGTCGAATTCAATAATGAATGATGGCTCTATGGGGAATTATGACAAGATCTAATTGTCAGTCAGACACGCAAATTACATGCTCGCATGTTTTCACACCTTGGTATATTGATAAAAAGTGATAATGTCATTTTGATTACTATCACTCTCAACACGATGCTTTTTGGGGCGGGGAATTATCTAGGTTACACGTTATTTTTAAGCATACCATAAAAACATTCTAAGCATTCTACTCAAAGAAGAATTAGGAATTGTAATTCAGAAGCCGCGAGTTCGACTCCACCCCTTCGCTAAAACTAGCAATTTTGTATTGATTTTCGGATGAGACGTTAAACCAAGGTGCCATGTATCAGTGCTTTACACCGAGAATGGAAAACAATCAGAAATGTCTCTAGAATAAAAAGATTTCTGTAATTTGCACTATCCTCACAAAACAACAATAACATTGGTTATAGTTGAAACCGGTATCGATTATAATGAGCAAAACATGCCAGAAAGAGGTAGCGCTCAGACTGATGGTACGTGTACATGGTAACTAAGGGCATTTGAATAAAGCGACCCTTCGAGAGCCGAGAGAAACAAAACTGATGTTTTAGTGGTTCTACATGCAGATCTAACACACACAATTGCGCGGATACCAGGGATAAATGCCTAAATTTGAAGACACGATATTTGCAACTGAGTATTATAAAATCAATGAACCAAGCAAACTTTAATAACAGACGTGGCCAAAATACATAAATTTACAGTACATTCAGTTATGTGGAGGAAAAATATGAACCGACCAATAAAGTGCCGCTAACATCCATACAAAGCCAAATTTCCATGGAGCAAATCTAACTTTAAATTCTTCATTATTTAGGATACTTATTTACTACTTCCCTTCGCAATCACTCGCAAATATGCAAATAAGGACGCAATTGATATGTTTCCATTTTGCGTTTTGTCTTGGATTAGATCAGAAGATTTCTGCATGGAAATACTGATGTAGAGATACACTTTTTGTCGAAGAAATTTATTGCTTGTATTGAAAAATACTTTCTTTTGTACTGCATTGTATAATCGTTACGCCAGTTCTTCGAAAGATACCAGGATGCATCACGTGCTTGCAGATCACGTTAAAATTGTATCCTTTAAAGTTCCAGAATATTCACATTCATTTTAACGATTAAGAAAAATATAGATGTATGTACTGATAAGATAATGATCAAACTATGCTCTGTTCACTCTAAAACAATGTTGACATATGGCTTTCTTTTGTATTCAAGTCATTTTTTCATGTAAAGGCATTCTTTTTCTTTTTTTTCTAATAGCATTAAAAGAAAATTTCTGCACTATATTTCTAACATGCTTACTGATTTAAAAAGCATAGTTATGAAAGATTTTGGTATGAATGAAGATCATTTCCACCTGTCAGATAACTTCTTGGTAAAATAAGAACTACCTTTTATTGTAATCCTGGGACTTTAAACAAATGCATTTCCATTCCTTAATAAGAAACTGGTTACAAAACTGAAGATTGCAGTCTACTGTCGATTAAACTGGGAAAACCTAACTATAAATCGAGCAAAAAATATTAGTTAGTTCAGTGAATAATTTCATACTTACTGTAAACCGGTAAAGAAGAATTTTTCTGTGATATAATCTCTGCAGTTGGAGTTTTCAAACGAAAGATAAAATTTGTAGTCCTTATTTAACATCTCTGAGCACGAGTTTTGTCCCCGTGGACATTTTTTGTCCCCACACTTTCCGAAAATATCCACCTGAATGTACTTGGACAATTCTTTTGCATACTCGAGTCTTGCATTCGTTGCACGACAGTTTGAAACGAACCAAGCCACTTTCTTGGTTTTTTCTGCTGCGTAATTCTTAAGTGTTCTTGGAACTGTTTTACCCGAAGAATTTTTGTTCTTGACGAATTTTTCATACGGTGCTACAATATCGGAATCATGTCTGTAGGACGCTGTCCAGTTAAAGTGATTGTTAAATTTACGCAAATTTGGTGTAAAATACGGAGATTCCAGTAGGTACAAAATCCAGACTTGACCTGGTGGTCTCCGATACCAAGGAAATTTTGGATATTGACGGAATAACACAGCGTCCGCAGATCCGGATTGTCTTCTGCTGTCGGTAAGTTGGCAATGGTTGACTGGACAATTCTGGTCTAGAAATGTCTGCCTCCCTGCTTTCACACCCCAGTCTTTGTAACCATTATAGAGAAGAATTGTTTTTATTGGAACTGACTGCGAATTTTCTACAGAAACTGGTCTGTAATTTAATTGTGTTAAAATACGATCATCGTCATAATTTTCTATATTTGGCCACACGTGCGGCAGCCTCGGTTTGGGTGACGTACTTTGCCGTTTAATCTGAAATGTTTCCGAATGGCTATACCTCTTCGGAGCTTCTAGATAATTTCTGGGTGTTACATCTGATGGTGGTTTTAAACTCCAACTTCTTGTATGGTTGTTATTTGCAAAAAATAAGTATTTCGAATCCGGATGTGCGGAATGGTCCGGTGAAATTTCTAGCACAAAGTTATCGTCTCCATCCTCTGTCCATACATTCATATAGAAATTAAAAGACATCAAAAACATGAAACCTGTCAATAAGAAACATGACCGAATAAAACGTAAATATTTTTTCATTCTCACTTCTTTTAACGTTTATGATTTAACTGCTAAATCCACATTATATAAATAAAAAAATTTGAATACGGTATGTGCATAAAAATAATATTCAATACAAATGTGCTCTGAAATAGTAACAAAGATACTTTATTATTATAATTAAACTCGTCCTTTTAAAGACCGAACAAATATGAATATATTATTTAAAGGTATCATTATTTTTAACAGAACGAATCTAGTAATATTTCACCAACTTCCTGGAATAGGTGTATTACAGTCAAAATGACCGTTGGTCAGTCGCCTTAAGCCAGCGGCTGTCAACTTTGTTCCGTATCTTTATCTAAATTATGGTGAGAAACCGTTAATTTTTAACAACTGCCCTTAAGCTCTACAGTGTTAAAACTGTACATATTTTTCTAGGATGAAATTTTATTTAAAAAAGTAAAACAAAAAATCAAACCCCAAGATAATCTATAATTACAGATTCTCTCCTAATGCAACTTCAAAGTCCAAGGGAAACGGTTGCTTTTCTGCAAAAATAACAAATATAAACATTTCCTTTAATGGTGATGGTGATAATGAAAATGTCAAAAAATCTATAATTGTGTTTCTTTTGTACAGTTTTCAATAGCAGACTCAGTGCAATTTCGTATTTTTCAGTGTTGCATGAATAAAATTAGTAGTTTTGTACATTTCTTTCTCAAATAATGCAAATTTAATGCATTACTTTTCAAAGTAAATCGCCCCATGTTTGATTGAAAATGATAATAGTATATTATTTAAATAAATCTTTCTACGATGGTGTCACATAATTCATCTTTGTCATTACAATGGAAAACTTTACAAGAGGAGTTGTTCTAAACCTCGAATAACATTTTATAGGGACATAACTTAAAACTAGCCGAGTATATATCGCATATGTTTTTAATTGTTCTAATTCCCTGTAAAAATAAAAATCATTGATACTGTACAGAAGAACATATATTCAAAAAAGTGTCCCCAAGGCATGATAATATTCTAAGAAAGTCTTCATATGTAATGGCTATTCATCCGAAAATGGTACAACAGCAACTTTCAATATGAAGACAAACATTAATGCATTCAGTTTGGTTTGCACGTTGAATTTTTGTTTGGCCTCTTGTCTTCAGCTAATAATCTGTGTAATTTCATTCAGAATTAAATTAGTGGAAGTTTTAGGGTATGTATCTTTAAAAGACAACGAAGCGAGACGTACATTTCACCTACTGTGGCTAAATGACGTGTATGCCAGCAGTGTCCAAGACGGGAAGGTTTTACGGAACAAATATTTGAAAGCTCTTATCTGTTACAGATTTTCACCCAAAACGTATCATTTTACCGCAATCCGATGCAATTGTCTTCACATCCGGGACTTGGAGGGACTGTGCGCCGTGATTCGGTATCGAAAATGACCGCGTATTGGCCAAGTTATTGTAATATATCATCGATAGAGAAGTGGGCTGAATGAATTCATGCCAGACGTTTTTTCTTTCCATTCAGCTATGATTGAACTGAATTTTCTTTGATAAAATTAGATCAGAATAAGTTCTGTCTAGAGCGCTTTGGGAATCTTGCCCTGCATTGTAGCTACACAATTTTGGTTATAATTTTGTTCTATTGTGACCAATATTTGTATACATATACAGACATAAAAAGGTCTAACCAACTGATTAAAACTGATATAACGATAGAAATATCTGAATAAAGAAACAGAATTTTCTAATAACCCGCCATTCTTACATAGAACAGAATCAAACACAGTTAAAGTATAATTTACGCTGATTAGGTATTCAAAATTGCCTTTAAGAGCGCCAGTGTTTCAGAAAACCCGTATAAAATATTGTTGGTTTCGCTTAAGGATATTTGAATAACTGGTGTTGTCACAGTATCATATATGCTGAATATATTTTGTATAAAAAAGAGAGCTAAGCATATATATGTAAGGATGAAAGCAGACTGAATTTCAATTTCAATTCGTCTGAACAGATCTGTGCTGAGAGAGTTTGTATACAGCATCTTATTCCAGACAGTGGACGAGGTGTGTCAAGAAACAAAAATACCTTCAGTGTTCTTTAGTTCATGTAGCAGTCCATTGTTATCAACAATAAACCTCTGGCCTTTTATCTGAACGTCTGGTTTCACATGCAAAAGCTTTTTTCTCATAATCAAGTCATAATAAATTGTCTCTATTGTCTATTTTTCTATATATAAAACTTTCGAAGTCAGTTTTCACAAGTATTATACTTCAGATTTCAAAGTATATGTATTCATATGCAGATATTTTTTCCTGGTGATATATGTAGTAGATAGAACGCAAGGAAATAAGACAATAGAGTGTTTGGTAACTTTTTGATTTGTGCCAAGAATCTTTCTTCAATGAATAAGTGGTTTTGCCAGTTTTCATCGCAGTATTGTATATAATGACAGGCAGGACAAATGCTAGCACCAAGAAGTCAAAGAAGTGATGAGTGAAATTGTATTAATACAATAAAAAGATATGTCCACATATGTGAAGACATATTTGCAAAACCTAAGGCATGTTACAAAATTAATACGAAAGCAAAAAAGCATATAATTATTGATAGTCTTATAAACGGTTTTCATGTTAATGACATCTGGAAAATAAATGTGTGTGACCTTGTCAGTAAGCATACTAGTTTAGGAGTTTTTATTTAATTTTGAATATTAAACAGGTATTTGTAAATTTTATAGAATATTAAATGAAACAAAGATTTATCATATATAGTTTTAGATTGGTCTATAAAAATCAGATATAGAGAAACATAAAAGCTTTCACCAAATTTAATTTTCCCTTCCCCATAAATCAGTTAAGAAATGAAGAAGCTAAACAAATTATGACCTAGCTTTTATCTGTCTATTCATCTGTTTTTCATGCGAATTTTCTTTCGTTTTTTCCCTGTATAAGATTGCGTTGCACTGCAGCTAAACACAAGTGTATTGTGACTGTAGTCTGGTATTTTCTGTGACCAATCTGTAATATAAATACAGATACAAAACTGATCTAATTATTTGCGTTACATGAGAAATGTATGACCTAGCATAACAATTAATAAATGACGCACTAAAAGTATCTAGCGTTTTGGCCTTTTGTTTTCCTATTGTTCTGTCTGGTCCATAATTTGTATCGCTGGAGTGGCTGATGCAAGTTTGTCGTCAGTCTTTATTGCAGGCATGCATATATAAAAACACTACTAGAGACACTAGTAGACAGAAAACATTCAGGAAATGGTTGGAATATGCTGTAAATGTCACATTCAGTATAATAGTTGGACATGCCAATGAACGAATTGATACCAGACATGTATCTTTCCATTCAGCTATGTTTCAGTTCAATTTTCTGTCAAAACATTTGTTTCAGAATAGGTTGTGTCTCAAGAGCAAGTAATATTACAGTTTTGGAAATCTTGTTTTGGACTGTAGATAAATAAAATTTCATTTGGATGGTAAAATGTCCTTGGTGACCCATAACTGTAATTTAGACACAAAAAAGGTCTAATTAACTGTTTCAGAGCGCGTTACAGGAGAACTTTCTTATTTAATTATCCATTACACGCCATTCTTACATTAAACATGATAAAACACTAAAGATAAAACATGATAGAACACTTAGGCATTCAGAATTGCCAGAACAGAGCCAGTTTTTTAGGAAAACATCAACACAGTTATTGTTGATATCGCTTCGGAGTACAGTAATAACTAATAAACAATATGTACTAACAATATTATAAACACTGAGTGTAATAGCCCTCTTTTATCATGTATAACTAGACATTTGTAGATGTCTTGATTATAAATGATCAGATATCATAAAATACAATAATAGAACAACCGGTGTTTAAGGCGGTTGTCTCTTTCATATCCCAGCCAGCCAGTGAACTTGATGTGTCAACAGATAGAAACTCACCCATGTTTCTCACTTCACCCAGCAATGGAGTGGTGTCAGTTATAAGCGTGACTGACTTACCTAAAAGGAGAGGATTTACAAAATCCAGCTAGATCTATTTTAAGTTTTCTACATGTTTTCGCATGTACAGATTTTATCACAAGCCTACAGAAGCTATTTGGAAAAAGGAAAACTGAGTTCTTTCACCTTACTTTCAAGATTGTATACACACTGTCTTATACTTGTTTGACTGTTTTGATCCACCCCATTTCGAATTTCTTTATTTGTGATAATATAAAACTAATCAGCTTTTTACTTTTACAACGCAACTGTTTCGGGCAAAAGGTATATTTCTTGCTTGAGGGGATGAGGCAAGATTCTCGCAATTTTTTCTTTCATTACTGCATATGACAGATGCGAATTGGCCATGTATCAATTATTAGTGTCAGGATAGGGTGGAATAATATACAATTGGTTGAAATCTAAATTAATGCCTGAGAATTTGAGTGTATAGAGTTTTCAGTTTGAGGTTTTAGTTTTTTTATTTCATTATTAAACAATGTCGCCATAGATTATGCGTGACGTAGGAGCTTCAAATTCGGAAGTAAGGAAATCTGGTTATGTCACTGGTTTTGGCTGTAGAAGTTCAGTAGCAGACCATGTGATTAAGATATTGCAAAAACGGTAGGGATTAAAACTTTATAGCACCATTTAATTACGGGTGCCTGTACAACTATAAATGCACACGAAGTTTGTCCAAGATTATATTCTTATTTAAGAAATAATGCCGAATATTTAAAAGTCTATATGGTAATTGAAAATATATTTTCTAAGTTGGAGACATAACAAATTTTGGACAGTAGCCTATGAGTATACTTAATGACAACTCTCTCTTGTGAGAGTGTTTTTTGTTTTTCGTGTATATTTAACAGAAGAAATGTCTGACTCCTGCATAACACGATATTCTTACATAAAATTTAATCAAACACTAAAAAAGGAAATTAACGTTGGTGTCCAAATTATTAACATTATTTGAATAAACATTTAGTTAAATTTTTCATTTGATTTTAACCTTGGTATAAAATTCACATCTGCTATCAGCTTTGAACGTCATATGTTAACAAACATTAATAGCGTTTTACACACAATTATTATGGAGGCGACGTAATGAGACTCACATAAAATGAAAAACTAGATAAATAAATAAATTAGTTAATTAATCAATCAAATAACTTATATAAACAAGGGTATTGGTTTCCCTCTGATTTCGATATTGGAATTGTTTATAATTAATATTAACTGAGTATGAGAAAGATACACAAATGTATGCACAGAATAAAAAAAAATCATACCCAACATAATTGAAACATAGGTGAATTTCAGGTTTATGTTCTTATCACAATGAGTGCAAAAGGTGTATTAACAGATTGAAAGAAATCTGTTCCACATTCTAATGGTAAACATTTCTGGCTGTTACGTGACTAGTTCCACACACAAAATCAAAAAAAAAAATACAATGAAGCAAGTTCTGAATAAGTGTTTGATAATTATATTCCCATGCTTTTACATTTAAAGATTTTACGACAAGCCTTGAAGTAGAAAGAAAATGCAAAATACAAATATTGGGCATGATTTATTTTGTTTATTAGTACGTTTTTTTTCATCTTCATCACAATTTATTATTTGGCGCTTGATTAAAATCTTAAGTAAGGCACAACAGTTTTAAAATGGACGCTAGAAAGTAAGTGCATTTAGTGTATTGATTGAGTGGATGAGACAAGGTTATCGCCAGTCTTCAGCAGAACTGCATATATAACACTAGAGAGACACTATGCTTAGTTCTGTAAGTAGATAAAACGTTTTGTTGATGTCTCAGTCAATATAACATTGGGCGAAGACAGTATTGAAATATTTGTTTACTATTTTTCTTACAACCTTTCAAAATAACATATACCACATATATAAAACAGAGTTTAAACATTTATTTAAAAGTATATCTGTTTGTTTAACCCCTAAAGAAATAAATACATGATGGAACAAAAGCAAATAGTATAAAGGAGGGTTTAGTAGCTTTTCATCTTGTGCAAAAAACAAACAAACAAAAAACAAACAAATAAACAATTTCAGGAATTAATAAAGCTAATGACGGACATTCATTATTTCTTTTACCATTACAAGTCATTATTACTTTTACCATTACAAGTCATTATTACTGTTACCAGTACAAGTCATTATTACTGTTACCTTTACAAGTCATTATTACTATTACCATTACAAGTCATTATTACTATTAACATTACAAGTCATTATTACTGTTACCATTACAAGTCATTATTACTTTTACCATTACAAGTCATTATTACTTTTACCATTACAAGTCATTATTACTATTACCATTACAAGTCATATTCTAAAATAAGTAAGTTGTTGCAAAGTTTTTACTTCATCCCTCAGCCACTTTCACTGTATCATTGTTCGATGTGCGTCCGTGCGTGTGTGTATATTTAAAGTTGGGTCATATGTTAAAAATATCCATCTAATATATGATCGGATAAAATGAAGATTTTTGTGCCATTTTAAGCAAACTAACTTCTTCTCCTTCATGAACTTCATTAAATATAAGAAGTATTTACAAGACTTTAATTGAACTGATTGAAGAATGTACAATTATAGCATCTCTTGTTGACGTCACACATTCCTATCACACTAAGAACTCTGAAGTTGTAACAGAACTGCTCGATAGATGCTTATCGTTTACATGAAAATTTCGTGCATAAAAACATTGACAGGGATTAGTTTAAAAGCTTGTTTTTTTATTGTGGCATGATAGCACCATAGAATTCTTCTAAATCAATGAAAAGCAACAATATTTTCTTCTTTTTTTCGATAATGATGGCATATCTCCCTTTTTAGCTGTTAGATTTATCGACAAAATTCTTTTAAAGGATAGTTGGATGAAAGGTTTTTTTTTTTCAGATAGAAAGTTGATTTATATATAATGCAATCAGTCAGTTTAACGTAAAATAGTGCTTTATTAAAGGAAGGAAAATAGTTCATGTATGAGATCTTTTAGCACTCATTTAAAACGGAAAAAAAGTTTGTAAATTCCTTTAACGTGAGACATGTAGATAATATGCTATTAACTTTGGTATATTAAATAGCAGAAGGGGGTGCATTTTATATGACATTACAATAAATCACATCATATACCACCATAAGTATTACTCCACATTTTATTTCCCCTGAAAATGTCAACTTTTGAAAAGAAATCCACAAATTATATTTCGGGAAAAAAATGTATGGAGAACGTTTCCGGTAGAATCCATTTCCTCTGCACTTTTATGTTGTTATTTATGCCTTAGTACCAAACCAAAAACATTCTGAACATGCATGAATCATCTTCAGAATTTCTTCTTTCGAGGACCTAGGAAATTGTCGTAAATAGTGGTTACTGATAGCTCCTTAGTTTGCCAGTCAAGATGCGAGCTTAGTGTCCACTTAATATGAGTTTTGACCTTGTAAAATTGGATCGATTCTTATTCAGCTGTATTGACCAAATCCATGTAGAGGATTATAACATAAAGATCCATAAAGTCTATCAGGTTTTTCTTTCTTTTCGAAGATGAATCTGATTTGTAGCATATGTTTTAAAAAAAATAAGAAAATAGTTGCGGAGACATCTATAGTTCTTTCTGCTGAATAACAAAAAATTCAGCTAAAACTCACAAATTTTATATCAAGAAGCACATTTTACTCCGTTAAACAAGTAACTAATTTTTTGGCCATGTTTAAAGAAAATAGTCCCTTTTTTGTCTAAACTGGTCTTATATTCAGACAAGAAGTATTTTATTACCCTGTTTCTTTTGCCGGCCATGAACTGGTATATTCACAGTCCTGAAAAGGAGTAGATATAAAACTGTAAGTTTGAACGAAATTTTACCACCATTAACCCAAACAAAACCATCAGGAGCCATATGTTTTCTGGAACTGAAAAGTAAATATTTGAAAATTTGAAGTGTCTGAAAGTTGTGCATATAATTCACGTTCAGCTTGTGCAATTTACCTGAATGAGTTTCATTAAGTGCTACAGTGTTTATAAAAAGGTTTAAGAACACTTCACTCATGTGTGTATGTAAGTAACGTTTTATCTACACTTAATTATATCTGGATTTTTAAATGAAAACCTCAGAAATACTTCATAGGTTAAAGAGATAGAGAAGAAACAATTGCTGTGTTATCATTACTTTTTTCAACTTCCACGTGAAACGAAACAATTGAAACAAAACAAATAAATAAAACAAAAAGAACAATAGCAAGAAATTTGATTATCTCCTAACTTAATGCTCTGTAACGTGTCTAGCCTTCTTTACAACAGAGGTCAGAGCTGAGGTCAAAATACGAATATATAGTTCTGAGGACAAGAAACGTTTGATACTAACCGAGGATGCAGTAAGTACGGGACTTCTCTGCAGGTTAGATAAAGACCCGATGAAAGTTTGGGTGCAAGCTAGGGACTGATTGATAATGGAACAGTCATTGTTATGCAGATTATTAAAATTAATGATTCCACCAAACCGCTCTGTAAAGTTAAATTTTGTTTATAAAAGAATTGAAATAGTTTTTGAATTTAGAAAAAAAACACGATAATAATGCATAACATCTATTGAAGCTTAAATCAATGTGTCTTCGATTAGGCAAGTCGAACTAAAATTTTGTCTGTGGATATCGCAATGAAAATGCTTTATCATTGTCTGTTTAATAGGCAAGAATCTCCTGCTAAGTCAAGGCTCCGTGAACTTGAAATATTTGTTTTCAGTAGCATGTTAAAAAGGGAATGCAAGTACACGAAAACCGACTATATCAGCACGACTATTTTGTGAGTTTTGATTTTCATGTGGTCTAAATCGGATTGAAAAGCTCCCCAATCGTTTTCTATCCAATACTGATTAACAAGTATCCAGATAGAACCATATTACAGGAGGTAAATTAACAGTTGAAGTATATTTTACGGTTTTACAAAGACGTTCTATAAATATTCTAGACAAAAAATACGAAATACCAGTAAATCTTTTTGGACTCATCGACTTGGGAACAGATTGATTTACCGACATTCAAATGATACACGTTTAGAACCATCAATCCGGGAGTCAAACACAGACATGCAGTCAATGTTCCGTGCACATTCCGAACAAAAGGCTCATGTTGAAAATTTTGGGAGCGTAGAACAGACTCAACAAAGACATGAACTTCTTGGTATATTTATCTGAGATCTAATAAACTATCTGGTAGACTTGTTGATAGATCGATTCTGTAATATCTTTAGTGCTTACATTTACACTGTTGTACACCGTCAATGAAATAGCCCATCAAAACGCCGAAAACGAAAGTACAATCGCCAACGTCGAGTTCACTACAGGTAATGCTTCAACTTATGTCTCCATCATAACTTAATCAATCTCTCCAAACTAAACAATATTGTGAAGCTAGATATGTCTGGTTTTAGAGCAGGATTTGCTTTTTTCTGCAAGTTGGGTATTTTTTTTGTTTAATTGGCGATAAATTGTAGTCTAGTTGTTGACTTTTGCGAACAGTGGTGATATTTTCCACGAAATCAAGCCCAAAACGCATTTGCTGTATCAGAATCCATCTTGAATTATAAAATATAGACATTCCTCTACTTGTATGAGAGCGGCCATTCACCAACTATAGCTACTTTTTACAAAAATTGCGAGAAACGGTCTTGCCTTGTGTACGGTGTCTGGCACGATTCTGTACGGGGTGTAGATGAAAAACTGCTTTGCGGGTGTACGGGGTGTAGTATGTAAACGAATGCCATTTTCTGCAAATTGCAAATGAACGTCAGTACCAGCGCATACACAGAAGCTGAATAAGGAATTGCGATTAGTGTCGTAGAAGGCAGGGAGCGTAAAGCGAAACA
Organism: Cyclina sinensis; assembly: GCA_012932295.1. Classification (NCBI taxonomy): domain Eukaryota; kingdom Metazoa; phylum Mollusca; class Bivalvia; order Venerida; family Veneridae; genus Cyclina; species Cyclina sinensis. The sequence goes on along the minus strand of JAAONU010000003.1, from coordinate 15,903,115 downwards.
TTTTATTAGCTTGCAAAGGATACAAAGTGTTTAACTGAATGATAAACATTATAAAAAGATGAATATTAAATGGTAGTACGCCGTTTCCGCCCGCATACACCACTTTTTGATGCGTGATCATATTAAGTTTATAGAAAAATATTGAACTCAATAGCCTTATTTCATTCCAACAATGATAGAACTTGGTTAAACTGTAAAATTTGGCTTAAACGGTATTTAATAATGTAGAGTTATGCATTGTTAAATAAACTAGTTTACCAGTGGCCGGTTGCTCAAAACTTTAACAGTCTGTTAAACTAACAGTCGGTTAAATTATGAGTCAGTTTTCTAACAAATTGGCTCACTATTTCAAGAAAGTATCTCCATGCATAAAGTTATTTTGGGTCAAAATTAAACCGACCGTCAGTTTAACAGACCGTTAATGTTTGAGCAACCGGTCCCAGGTCTTATCCTTTTACCGTTCTTAAGACTTCATTTAAAAGCAAACATGTATGATAATGAACTTTGGTAAAGGAAAAATTGCCTTGACTTGTTAGGTTAGGCACGAGTTTTTATCTTATGGGAAAATACTAGATCACTGGTTATAAAAGCTTGCGCATATTTCTAACAGGAGTTTGTTGCAGTTAAACTCAGGTGACCCAAGTTGTGATTGCGTGCAGTATATTTCATATTTAATTAACAAATACAATGCTTCTGATGATGATGAAAATGATGATAACGCTCATGGATTACGAGTCCAGCGCTTTTACCACTAGACCACCGATCCACTCTTCGACCTGTCTTATAAATACATACCGACACTATTCCGCTTATATTTGTGATGGTGCAAATATAAGATAATAAAACGTAGTTCTCATACTATTGCAATTGTGTGATAGGCTAAAAACTAATTAGATAAATTATTTACCAAATAACTCGGAGAATTCTCCTTTTTCTTCCAATTTGTCCATGGTTTAGTCCGAAATGAGAGCATTTCCAAATAAAACTAATATAATAAAGACTAACTTTGAAAAAGATGTGGCTACTAGACACCGTACACATGCTACTAAACCCTGTACATTGAACTACTATACCCCGTCCACTTGAATTTATTTTATTGCTAGACACTGTACACAAGGCATGACAGTTTTTCGCAAATTTTGTAAAAAGTAGCTATAGTTGGTGAATGGCCGCTCTCATACAGGTGGAGGAATGTCTATATTTTATAATTCAAGATGGATTCTGATACAGCAAATGCGTTTTGGGCTTGATTTCGTGGAAAATATCACCACTGTTCGCAAAAGTCAACAACTAGGCTACAATTTATCGCCAATTACATTCAAAATACCCAACTTGCAGAAAAAAAGCAAATACTGCTCTAAAACCAGACATATTTAACTTCAAAATTTTGTTTAGTTTGGAGAAATCGATTAAGTTATGATGGAGATTAAGTTGAAACATTACCTGTAGTGAACTCGACTTGGCGATTGTACTTTCGTTTTCGGCGTTTTGATGCGCTATTTCTGGTGAACGGTGTACAACAGTGATTTATATAGACATTCAATTAACCTAATCGACAGCAACATTTTGCACATAGTGCCACCGCTTTGTCTTTGAGATTATGAATAAGGGTATAAACAAGCGTTTCTGTCAACCTTTTTTCCTTCAAATTTTGAATGTATAACCCAAAGAACTGAACATAAGCATACACCTGTACTCCGTCACAACGAGCACTTTCATTCTGTTACAAATAAAACAAATTATAGTCTCATAACGCTTAATTTCCATTCATATAAACTTTAAGATTGGCACAAACGAGGTTCTAGTGCAATTACATTAACATTTTGAAACAAGAAATATCTTTTACAAAGATGATCCCTGAAGGTACAGTACAAAATTATTGCCCAAAGGAGTATAGTTTTCGAAAATTGGCAAACATTTAACACGTGTAGTAGTCAAATGTCCTATATCCATAACAGTTTAAGCTATTAACAAAAAATGTTGAGTTTAATGCTAAAAGTACCGATATCATTTTCAGTAAAATAAAATAAAATTAGTCACATTCCATTTAGTATAATTTTTCATAGTTAAAACGTTTTGACATTAATTAACGACCGTATCAACTTTGTCAGTATTGCCTGATTTTCAGAGGCAATTAAACTAATAATTACGAATTCTGCCTAAAAATTTCTTAACATCAACACATTTAACCACTGGCAAACAACCTTCTTCAGCTGAAGATTTTGTATCTAACAAGTTTAATACAGCTGTATTATAAGGCCGAAAAAAATATGAAACGCGTTGGTAGTATGTAAAAAAAAGTATATCTGTTAACAAAATGTTTCGAATCTGTAACAGAACTAGCGTCAGCTACTTAAGAGCTACTGAATAATTATCCACATCAGTGAGCAGACATTTCAAGAGCACACTTCCATGGTCAATCACCGTAGCAGCCGGTACATTATACATTTTACCCAGCGGTGATCAGCTATTCATTCTCTCAGACTGTGACAAAAGTTATAGCGTGATGTGTATCTATAGATTTGTCTGGTTTGTAATGTACTACATTTCGTTTTGAAGATGGAATAATAGAACAATACTTTTATTCGTCTCGTTTTACGTAATGCTAGATTACATTTGATTTAAATCTTCATGATAATTATGATATGAAATTTGTATGGAAATATCTATTTGAGTTCTTTTTGAAATCATATCAGATACATTTATTGAGTGAAGGTTGTATCATAATGGCTATTTTAGACGATAACAGAACATTTTTATATTTTTTTAACTTCATTTTAAACAAATGAATTTCAAAGCGACGGTTTCTTTTTATTGCTGCTAGATCGTTTCATAGCTCATGCTGTGCAAGTGATACATTTTATTGTATTTGAATAACACACATTATGAATGATAGACAAATATTTAAATTGTGGATCTGAAATTGAAGACATTTACTTAAGTGCAAGCCTATTTACTCGTAGCCCAAATCTTTGTACTCGAAGCGTCAATCTAGGTACTTGAAGCACAAGTCTATGTATAATGAACCATGTTGGTTACAACAACTTGTGATCGATCTCATGCAAGAAACAGGCATTGGTTTTACAATATCAGATAAAAGTGTTTGTCGAATGAAAGATAAACACGGATTTGTTTAGTTTGGCGACTGTTTTTCACTACGTTAGCAAACTCAGCGCCTTCGTACGTATCATTATACCGACAATTGGAGTATTTGTCATCGGACATGGGAATAGTACATTTTTAGTTACAAAACATAACATATGCGCCATGAAACAACAGAAATGCACCATAATCATTCTGACAAATAAAGCAGTGTTGCAGAGAGATATAACTATATAATGCTTCAAAAGGATGTTTTCTCTATTACGTATTTGATGTACTTATTTAGTCATTTAGAAACTGTGGCATTGTAGAGTCTGGCCGACAGATCGATCTTGAAACAATGAGAAACAAATGAAAAACATAATTTATTGAAATGTAGGCACTATACATCAAGCGAACATTGCTTCTTAAGACATCGTCTTGCTCAAAAGATAGTAGAGACTGAAGCAGTGGAAATGTCCTATGCTGCATATGTCGACCAGAGCATAGCGTGAAGTTAAATTAGCAGCTATTACACAAATAGAATGAAAGCAAGAATGCAATTTATCATGAAACGAAACTCTCTTGAGTTTCACTTGTTTACATTGGCACATACACATAAGTAAATGATCTTATTATCAATATTTTGAAACATGTAGTACACGTTTGAATGGCTCGCATTTGTAGTCTTTGTCTCAAGGTTAGAGCAAATATTTTTTTTAATAAAAGAGCTTTACAGCCTGTTTTAAATCATTTAATGTCAAGATTTTTAATACAGTCCATAAAAAGCAAATTCTTCAATTATGGTTGATTCAAAGCCAAATTAATGATATCACCCAAACCAAGTCAATAAATAGCTGCATCAAACTATTAATCTGTACTCTCTGGTAAAACCTTCCTTCTCCAAAAATTAAATAACACAAACATCACTCATTTAAACATTATATGTCTCATGTGTGGTGAAAACAACCCTATTAATTCAAACACGTCCAAGATCAGGATAATCAAAGTACCGCAATCAATTAACCTGAAAGACTTTCGCAAGTGCCCGGACTTAAAAAGAAATTGATATAAATAGAGATGTGTGTACAGGTTCGAAATGCTCCATTCATATTTCTTTTTATCATTTTTGCATATAGGTGAATCAAATCCAGGTACAAAGTATTATTTCCATTTAACCTTTGTCCCTGAACATTATTTAATACAAATATGTGCTATTTTAAACTGCATTCTTTTTAATGCATCATTACACTTGATACATGCACATTGTGTAGAATGTTAAAAACATATTAGATATTGTTTTGCAATTTCAATTGTTAGAATAGTGCAAGATACAGAAAGCGTCCTATTCAAGAAGCACCCTTGGTTCGAAACCGTATTCAGCAAATAGTACCATTTTATACATGTACCTCAGGTTTAGCGTCTCATCAGAAAGATAATTAGTAATTTTAGTAGAGGAGTGAGTATCAAACTCGTAGTCCTTTCATTACCAGCCTAGTGCATACCACTGGACCACTAATCCGCTCTTACCTACCATCGGGCTGAACTTCAAAATAAACAGATGCCGACTGGGCTTTGTCGACATAAAAGTCTACATAAAAGTAGGACATACAACCAGACATCTACAATAATATAGGCAATATCAACGTTTAGAATTACCTTGCACGGAATAAAGTGTGTTTGCCAAAGCAAAGTGCAAACTAATGGCCTTCTGAGCAAGTGGTATAGGTAAATTCTTTTTAAGGTCTGTGAAAGGGGAAAGAAAACAAGAAGATAGTGCTCAACATTGGAAGTATGGGACTGTCTGGACAAAGCAATGAAACTATATTCGGAAAGACACATTTACAACTCGATAACGAAGTTGTCTAATTAAGAATGTTAAATGACAAAATAATATTTTGAAATTTATAAAAAAAATTTAATATTCATTACAAAAATGAGCATAACATAAACATTTTCATAAATAAACATTAAATGTGTCACAGACACGAATGCCCCCCCGGAACAAGGCAATGGTCACAGTCATGGTAGCTTATATAAGCTTGATCATTTGTGCAAAAAGAATGTGCAATCTTTGAAAACTAGAACTCCCACTGTACTGGCGCCAGTACCCCCGGTATGCCGCTTTTTCAGTACGGTATTGATATATGAGAACATATAAGCTACTTTATGCCCCGGACTGAAATAAAGTATAAAAAATTAAAAAGGGCAATAATTCCAAAATTATGCAAAAGATAGTTATGGTTACTAGATAGTGCATTTTTCCTGAATGAGATCTATCTATCTGTGAAGTTTCAAGTTCATACATCCAATACTTTTTGAGTTATGCCCCGGACAAGCAAAATGACAAAGGGAGATTATTCAAAATGTGAGTTGGAGTTATGGTTCTTGTGAACTGCTCTGCGCCTAATCAACAACAACCTATATTCCAAGTTTGAAGCCAATCCCTTGTATACTTTGTGAGAAAATGGCTTGACAAAGAAAACTGGAAAGGGGAGATATCTCAAGAACTAGCATGGCTAGAGTAATGGCTTTTGTGCATTGCACTTTTCCTCATCGCCATCAAGCTATATTCCAAGTTTTAAGGCAACGCCTCGTATAGTTTTGGAGTTATGCTCCGGACAAAATAGGGACGGACAGACGACTCAATTACTTTATGCCTCCCTTCAGAGGCATAAAAACAATTCATTATATAAAACAAAATGAAAACACTTAACCAAGATCACTCTCAAGCATGTATTCAGAAAAATATGAGTATTGTTGTCACGAACTTAAATCGTTAAAGCATTACTGAAATTGTTCAACAATATGGCAAGAAATATCACATAGGCAATAAACAAGCCAAGAAAAGAAGACATGAAAAGAGTCCGGTCTTGACTTATTAATGATGCGCACACATAAGCTATTTTCTAAGATAAGTAAATTAAATTATTCTACGCGTTATGTAAATGATAAAAAGAAGGCAAAGCCATAACATATCATTAGTGGGTTTTAATCAATCTCGTCTAAACAATAATTCATATAAAAATTTTACAATGTCAAAGAATTATAAAATAAATTGGAATGTAATTTATCTTCGGGAATCATTTAGTAGCATCATCCCATACAGAACTACCAGGTACTGTATGTATTTCGGATCTGAAATGTAAACGTAAAAATGAAAACGTGAAAACGTAAACATAAATTGCATTACTTAAGCTAACAATGTACATATAATTCAAATGGAGCTTGTGCAATGTTCTTTGCCGTGTTTCACAAAGAACGAAATCAATGTGTTTATAAATATAGTTTTGAAAAGTTTATATATACATATAAACCAGAAGTGTAAAAGTTTTTTTCTCAAATGAAATAATGAATCTTGTGTTATAGAAATATAAAGCTGCTATTGTTCAAAGCCTTCATGAGAATGTCTTTTATGAAGATAAGTAGTTATATGAAAATATTTATTGTGCTTTTGCGTGAAAGTGGTAAAAACTGTCTTCTAATTTTATAATCATTTGACGTGGCGCATACGTTAAGCGTTTATCTTCTGTGTTAAACGGGAGTTAGAAATTTCTTTTGATTTTTTAGTTATCTTCTAGAAGTGCTGAAAATCTTACTTACTATTATCCAAAGCAGAATTGGAAGTGTGTGTTTCAGTTACAGAGGTACATCCATTTTGTACTAGCTTTTGATATGATATTCTTTGTTCATTAGATATGTGACAGTCCCAAGGTGTGTACATATATTCCATATACCCTTCACTGAAGACATCGAGACACTGTGGTACTTTTTCCGCTACACACCTTAATAACTCGAGCAGACGACTGAAATAAAAATATTTTTTTTACAAATTTGTCAACTGAAAGGACTGAAAGGCAATGCAAACTTAAGTTTAGCAAGCAGCACCTGAAAGGTATATACCTGGGAATTAACCGACAAAATAGGGCGTATGTTTGTTTGTTTTTTGCTTTTTTTTCCTTTTTTAGGCTCATTTTCTATAAAATTGAAAATGGATTTTAATTTAAAGAAGAACTTATGTTCAAATATTTTCCATTAGGCATATAGCGATTATAAAGTGCACTTTTATAATCACTAGCGATCCACCACTAATTAGTACAATATCTCTCCGTATAAACTCTAGCATTAAGGCATATAGCTTACCTACTGTGTTTTGACTGTTTAACTGAAACCTTGACATTGTGTAATCATTAGTAATAATATTCACAATAACATGATTTAGTAGAAAATGAAATGCTTGAAATCCCTCTTTCAGCTGTAAGATGAGAGGTGAATCAATATAGTTATATTTTGTTTACAATCTAAGAAAGCATAAAACCAAACGAAATAGTTCGATACACGACAGAAGCATGCAAGAATAGGTAACAGGAGAGAGGTGACTATCGGAATGCTTTAGAATATAGAGAGGTTTCGTAAGTATATTGGTAGTAAGAAATACTTTAACGTGAAATCTTCAAATTATGTATTCTAAACAAAAGGAATTAGCAAAAATGACTTACCTGCATACTAACGAGACATTATTAGAGACTTCTGCTTCCTCTAGCTTAGATGCTGCAGACTGACATGCCGTCAATGTTGTACCTTTGTCTCCATCTGTGCATTCTGAACATAAAGCCAAAGCTGAAATGTATATGAATTAACGAATGAAATAAAATATCCGGTATCTTAATTAACTAATTATAAGCCTTCCTTTGACTAGCATAAATTCAGGCGTTTAAATGAAAAGGCATAATACTATATTTGTTTTGTTTGTTTAATGGTAAGATGGTAAAGTTTTGGCGTTCTCTTTTTACGACTCGATCTTATATTGATGTGAAATGCTTTTTATAAAATGATTGGTCAGTCAATCTTACATATATTTATACTACTTGATTAACATTTTTGAACTGTGATATACTTACGAAAGTATTAACAGGGAATAATGAATCCATTTAAACATTTTCTAGTCTTACTTTGTTCTACTTGTACTACTTCACTTTACTTTGAAACTTTTATAACACGGTTCTCATTTTTATCCTGTCAATTATTTTATATCCGACCCGATAAAGGGGGGTCGTATAAATTTTGCTTTATACGGCACATGATACGTCATGGACTACTTGTGTGTTTAAAATCAGAAGAAAGTGATAAAATTGTTGTTCTTACAAACAGAGACTACTTGAATAAAAACTAAATATTTCAATATCTGGATCTTACAATATAGTGATCATTTAAGGAAATAAAATTATCGAAACGTTGGAACTATTTTTTGTGTATATGTACACCTGGCGGATAACCTTGACATTATCCTAACTTGAAACACTTTAAAGATAGATTTTCAATATCAAGTAAATTATTCTAAAGCCAGATGTGACAGGATAGATAGAATAATAGGTTACTGTCTTAATCTAGAAAGTGTATCCGGCTCGGCTGCGGAATTTATCGGGTTCGCCTTCGGCTCACCTGATAAATTCCTACGCCTTGCCAGATAAACTTTCTCATATTAAGACACTAACCTATTATTCTCTATATATGTTAAAAGAATGGGATAATCAAACAGAATGATGACCAAAGCCTCGACATTACGTTCAACATAATGAAGAACTCTATATAATGAAAATGTTTTAAATCCCTTCTGAAGATATAATATCTAGAATTAGTTCTCTGCATATATATAATGGATATATAATGGATACATATTGGAGTATACAGAAATTTGATTTTATTATATAGTAGTTCGGGTTTGTTGCAAGTTGTGTAAATGTACACAAACCTTTTTTTCTACTCAAATACACACCCACTAGTATGACACAGGTTTTGAATGATCTGAACTGAGTAGATCACACCTGTCAGAAAGTGTATGCATGTTAAGAAATAATAACTTGCGATATATACTATACATTTTGCATAGGCTGATGGAGGCTGTTTTGTCATATAGCTATACATCCAACAATCTGCCTGTTTCCATATCATTCATGTGTCCAAAATAACTAAGATTACTCCATTCATCTGTAGTGATATGCCCAAACAAGGCACCGTTATATGATAAAGATAAAATAATTTATCATTATTATTATTATTATTATTATTATGAATTCATACAACAAGTGTTAGGTCCAATAATTGTTGTAATAAGCCCAACATACACAATAGGATTAACCATTGTAAATGACATTTACATTTTCTTCTTTAAGAGTTACCTAGCAATAAGTACATAAGGAAACTTATTATTCACAGAAATTCTTTAAAATAACTTAGTTCCTGCATTCGAAGGAACTGGAGTGCAAAATGAACAATGAACATGTTGATATTAAAGTGATATTGTTTCACTAGCCTAACAGAATCGTCTGCAGAAAACGAAATAACAAAGTTATATATAAAAAATTATCCGAAAAGATTTAACTTTTAAACTTGTAACGTTAATTGTGATGTATAATAACACTTGCATATTTTTATGAAACGATCCACTTTCTTAAGTGTCAATGTATTTGTCACAAGCCATCCAAGAGGTCAACTAATTTCATGTTTTTTATCAAGTCGTGGAATACCAAGAGCTGTGTACGTATAAAAAATGTGTTTTTCGGCAGAATCGCGAATCCACTTGCAGACCATTAATCATATTTCAAGACGTTATAACAAAGAACTTCACGGTTTTCTTCAGATTGATCTGATATACAATTCATCACATTTCAATTGCAATGTATGTCTTCTCGACTGAATAGAATTATGAATAAGCTTCTACTATGTCACCTGTCTTGGGTTTTAAAGCAACGATGGATTTCAGTTGTGCGGGACATAAAACTCTTTAGTCCTTACAGAAAGCCATTACTTTTTATCTCAATTATATTGGACACTTTGAACCCATGCAATACCTGGTATCATTTTCTGATTGTATCTAACACACAAAGAACTGAAAACCTCATTGTGTCGAAATTTGATTCTTTTCTTTTTCACTGTCTTTCTGAAAATAACTTTGTTTGAAGATGAGAAAAAAAGACGCTTGTCATGCAAGTACACAAGGAGATGCTTTCTCAAGGTAGTGATTAGGCTGGTAGTGATTGTTCTCATTATAGATCGACCGATTTTTCCTAAGATAACAAAAAGTCAATAGTTTATGGCGGAATATTTCAAATATAACAGGATTTTTTCATCAGAGTCATTACTGAAGGTGTGAAATGACAGTTTCCTGGAATATAAACTAGAGCTATCACTAAATGTGACTAATACCCCCTCAAGACTGCCTAGGAACTGAGGAAGTAGTAACAGAATACTTTGTAAAATAATTGAAATAGAGTTATGGTTGTGGGCAATTAAAGATAGTTGTGGTTCTTGTACACTGCATTTCCTTTCACTGTGGTTGACCATTGTATGAAGTTGCATTGAATTCCAAGTTATGCTCCAGACAAGGAAAACCATCAAAGGACAATAACTATGCAAATACTAAAGATGGAGTTATAGCTTTTGCACACTCAACTTCCTCTCGTTGTGCTTGACCACTGTATGAAGTAGCATTAATTTCCAACTATTAGTTTTCAAGTTATTCTCCGGACAAGGAAAACCAACAAAGGGCAATAACTCTGCAAATACTAAAGATGGAGGTATAGCTCTTGTACACTGAACTTCTTCTCGTTGTGCTTGACAACTGTATGAAGTAGCATTAATTTCCAACTATTAGTTTTCAAGTTATGCCCCAGACAAGGAAAACCAACAAAGGGCAATAACTCTGCAAATAGTGAAGATGGAATTATGATTCTTAAAATTGCACTCCTCTCATTGTGTTTGACCACTGTGTGAAGTTGCATTGAATTCAAATCATTAGTTTTCAAGTTATACAACAGACCGCCGACCGACCGACCGACCGACCAACCATCGGGTGACTCCTATATACCCCTACCCCCACCCACAAACTTCGTTTAGGGGGTATAATGAATTAATTTTTGCTACAAGTTATATTAGATTTATAATATGTTTATGAGTTCAAAGTACATATAAAAAGAAACATGAGTAATGACAACGATAATTTAACTATATAAACATTCCAACTGCTTTGTTTTGATTGTACCTTCCATGATTAAATAATAATTTAAATTACTACAAACAAGGCTATATAACGGACCGACCTACAGACACACAGAGACAGGAAGAATGTAATACATACATTTAAAATCTCTGACTTTAAATTTATGGACAAAAGGGCTATTTTAAACATTACCTTGTAATCATAACGAACATTTATCAAATATAATAAGTGTAGGAGTCAAAATGTAACCTGGTGAATGTCAAACACATAGAATTACACAGAACGATTTTCCAAAATAATGAAAGGAAACCTGACTAATACAATTGCAATTATAGTAAGAATGAAATTTTTACTGAGTCTCTTTAAACTAAAAATATGACATATCAAACGCTCGAACGAACAAAACAATCCCGTTGTTTGTTTGTTTTTGTGGGGTTTTTTTGTGGTTGTTTGTTGTTGTTCTTTGTTTGTTGTTGTTTTTGGTGGGGTTTTTTTGCAACGAATACAGCAGTCAACTAATGTCCTTCAAAGAAACGAAAACGAAATAACATATACGAGTAGGTATAATCTTAAACCTTCTGTCATACATTAACAGTTAGAAAAATAAATAAAATTACATAACTGGAGAGCATTTTTTAAGTTGAATAAGTATTGATTTAAACTTTTGAATATAAAACAGAAATTCAATTTAGACTCATACAAAATGCATCACTCCGTTCAAATAAAATATTAGACAATACACAATACAAGACATCTTTGAATGTTAGACAATAATTCTGCCTCCATTGGCAAGTATATCCTTTATTTTCAATCATGTCATAAAACTGGAGACTCAAACGACTAAGATCAATCAGATAACCTGAAATCGATTCAAAACTACCTTAACATTTCCAGAAAAATGGTTTAATTAACGAAAAATATAGTATCTTAAAATATTTTTTAAATATAAAATGAAATACCACACGCACTAAGGATTTAAGACATTACTTTGTCTGAAGAGGAAGCAATGAAAAAAAGGATACATTGCTCCTGGTGACTATTTGTTAGTGCTCTTTGGATATCCAATATATCTTATTGCAAAGTGACTAAATTGAATTTTTTCGTAAGCACTGCTCGATGATAAGATATATTCTACAGCCACAGAAAACATGTTTTATATGAACATCAGGCAAACTAATGATGAACGCTGGAACTTGTTATTACTTGAAGATGGAATAACATGTTTGAATAAATAAACAAACACTCTTCATTTCAAAACATAACGCGCCATGCTCATTTTTTTCAAAGGTAAGCACTTCAATTATAGAAAATCAAGGCAAATCAAATCTGTAATCTTTTAAACTTAAATTTAAACTTCAGAGATAGTTATTTAAAAAGTAGTCTCGTCATTTTTAATGAGAGTGATATAGAATCTATATCAGACCTAAGATACAGTATTACCTAGGTGATTAATCACAGTATTGTACTCCAGCTTTTGTTACTTCTCTCAGTATGTCAGGAAACAATATACAATTATCGACTAGTGTGCCATTGAATATGATGTGATATTCACCGGCCAAATGTTATATTGACCGAGGCGAATATTGAATATGATGTGATATTCACCGGCCAAATGTTATATTGACCGAGGCGAATATTGAATATGATGTGATATTCACCGGCCAAATGTTATATTGACCGAGGCGAAGCACACTAGTCAATAACTGTTTAATTATATGACTACATACAATTGTTTCTACTAAGTTTTCTTCCAGACTGATTTTACATTCATTACAATGTATTAATTTTTTGTAGGACTTTTTATACTCATTCTCACATTACAATAATACTCAGAAGTCTGACAGGTGATTTTGAAATCCAATATAACATCAAAAAATAAAAAAAAACACACACCAGACGCCATTTCTTAGAAAAAGTCTAAGTGCCCGGATGCATTTTGTTTATTTCCCGGCATCAGAGTAATTTTGTTAACTGAGTGCCGGGCACCAGACAGCACTACTACGAGTATCAACAGCAATCTATTTTAAGACCTAAAATATAACATGGGAAAAACCCAGAATGCAGGAATATAACGATATATTGTTGGTCGCCGACCGCGCTTTGAACCAATGGGATCGCGTCTATTTATAATGTCACATAATAAAATGGTTTATTACCCTTCCAGATTTTTTTCTCCCTTTTGATTGGCTATTGATCCGCCGAAAGAAATTGATATAACCGAGCCAGACATGTAATATACACATTAAATTTCCCTTTTTGTTACCCCATTTTGTAAACGTTGTAAACAACATGCGTTGTGACGATGCGCGTACGGTTCGATTTTGTAAAGTGTAAATTCCGATATACAAACACTTTTTAATTGTCAAAAAAAATATATTTACCAAAATTGAGTAGTGATAAATATTCTCATCAGTATTTGAAACAAATATGACCTTGCCAAACTTTAATATTAATAACAAAAAAGTGTCTTCAACAGACTACTCCTTTTCTCTTGTTTACATTCGTTAGGTACAAAAGCAAAAACTTCATGTAGATCTACAGACGAACTATTGAAGTAAAAATATAAAAAAATAAAGAAAATAATCTGTAATGAATGCGCGGATATATTAACCCAAATTTATGGCTTTCATTAAAGATATAAAATCAATTTTCAAAAAACATAATTATCACTTCTGGGAAAATACCGCATTTCGCCAGCACAAATTATCCTGTGACGTCATTTTGCGGTGAAGGGGTACCCTAAAGGGAATCTTATTTCGACGTTTCATTTGAAACAGCAATCATTTTTTTAAATCGTCTTACTCGGCAGGGGAAGGGTAATAAAATTATTATTTGGGTTTTTGAGTGATATATGTGGATATATTACCTGCCAAGAAAAATATCACCCTCGCCTAACGGCTCGGGTGATATAAAATCTTATAAAATAACATATATTACATTACGCTACTCTGATGATGAGCATGTGTGTGTATTTTTAGTTGCAAAAACGACTAACTGAAACAACTATTTATGAATAAATAAACACAAATTTACTTAGTCATAGTTCATTAGAGAGCTTTCAGTGATATTTAGATTAAAATTTTACTTATTCATTTGTGATAGAATATTTATAGTTTCCTAATGGATAATTAGGAATCTGCCAGTCGGTGACATTTTCCATGTTTTGACGCTGACATTTAAACGAAAATGATTTTAAAACTGATAATTATTAACTGCAATGATGACAGATTATCAGCAAGAATTTAAAATCCAATACCTGCAAAAAGTTTCAACACTTTAGTTCAATTACTTACTTTTTATGTTTTGACAAAAAAGAAACTTGGTAGCTAAAGAATTGGCGACGTGTGGAAATATAAAGTTGCGACATGTGCAAATATAAAGTTAGTGATGTGTGCATTTATATAAGCTCATTTCGATAGATTTATGATAATAAAAGCCTAGTTCATGAAAGAGTTAACAATCAACTTAGTATGCCATACAATTTAAAACTGGTCTACTTTCTTTAAAGTATTAGCCAATAAACTGATTACTGGATATCTAATCTGTAATTGTTATATAAAAAGAACCAATGGTTCTTATTACAAAACATACAAACTTTAGATGTAGAAAATCAAAATAAACACTTTGATTAAATCACCCTTACGTTAAAAATCCCCTAACTGAGTTGAGAAATCAAACTGAGCACATGACTTATGCAAAAATAATATGCTATCTCCATCTCATTCTGTGAACGTCAACTTCGGGGGCAAATTTCGAGATCTCGAATAACATTATCATAACAGTCAAACAACAAATTTGTCACTGCCATTATGTAAAATTGCGTTACAAATGACAAGCTAATCACTCAATCAACATTACCTTTTAGCAGCAATATGGCGAGTTTTACAAATCGATTATGTTTCCAGTGGAGACGCACTGATGAAGGAACTGTAGAAAAATGCAAACACTATCTATCTGAGACGAGTAAAAGGCCACATTAGTCTAGACAAACAGGGCATATTTTTGTTTGTTTGTCTTTTTTTTAGTGGGGAGGGGTACTAAATTGATAAGGTTAAAAATTCATGCATAGGTTTTACGGAAGAAGCTGACAAACATGTTCGCATGGAAACAACAACATAGAAAGATTTAAGGTAGTACAAATTCTGTTAAATTACTCACGAATGACACGTTATTGAAGATCCTGTGAGTTTGTTGATAAAATGCCTTGAAACTGTAGCTTGATTGGTTGATATATTGATCGATCGATTGATTGACTGATGTATTGATTTTAATGACAGACTTCTTTCATTCCTTCGTTTGAACCACAAAACAAGCAAACGTGTAAAACAGGTTTACGGGTTGACGGAAATATAATATTCTAACTGGTGAGAGAAAAGAATTTCTGGAGTGTTAAAACAAACTTCTTAATTCAATCCAACAACTTGCTTGAACTGCAAATTGCACGGTTCAAAGAAGACTAGAACATACAGTTGAATCTCACCACTTCATAAAATAGAAACAGATATAATTAGAGTGTTTTTTTGTGCCCCCATTAGGGGTGCACTTAGATTTGCTCTTGTCCGTCTGTCGTTTGTCTGTCTGTCCGTCTGTCTGAAAGTTTGTTCCGCGTTCGTAGCATACACTTTTACACTAAGGGTCTTGAACCTCACAGGAATATAGATCAGAAACTGAGTTGCGCAACTGGGATTTTTCGTCTCCCTCCATCCAGGGAAAGCAGAGTTTTGGCCCCCTAATTTAGTAAAATAGCTACCAAAAAGTTTGTGTCGTGCGCTCAGCCAACACTATTAAACTAACGGTCATGAAACTTCACAGGTATATAGATCAGCAAATCAAGTTGCGCACCTGGACTTTTCGTCTTCCTCCTCTCAGGGAAAGCAGAGTTATGGCCATTGATTAAGTGAAAAAAAGCTACCAAAAAGGCCGAGTTATGTCCTCAGCCAACACTCATGAAACTTTACAGGGATGTAGTCTGTGCTATCGTTGTATTCTTCTGGTAAATATATTGAAGCTTTTGCGTTACAAGATGCCTTTAATATCACTGATTTAACTTCTAATTATCAGAGACGATTAGGTGAAGTAATTGTTATTATTTCATCAGAAAGGTGAGTTTATGACATCTGAAACTGAACATATGTTGTTTGTTCTATATTGTTTACAACAAGAGCAAGAGGAACATCAAAACTTTTTGTATCACAATGTTTTTTTTTTTCTCTTGCTGCATAATCACCTATGTTTAGACACGTACCAAATCGCCAGATCGACAAACATTAGATTTCTGTAAAACAACGAGCATGAGTATTCAAGTTCATTTTATCTTGCTTAATGATAAATCTGTAAAACAAAAACTACACTATATTCAGTATGCATTACGTCAATGTAGTCTTGTTATAAAGAATTTGATACCTAAACAAATAAAATCAGTATTGAGAAAACACACTTGCATACATACATATGCACGAATGTAACCATCATCTACAATTATCATCATGCTGCTTTTCAAATCCATAAAAACAAAAAGCAGATGGAATTTAAATTGAAATTTTTTCCGTTTGTTGTATTGTGCTTCAAGTAAAAACAACCAATTTCTGCAAATCATTTCATGCAGAGTTAATTGGATGAAAGCGCCATTGAGACAGGAAGTATCAAGCGTTATTCATTACAGTAACCACTCAACTATAATTCTGCATGGAATAAAATTCTTCGAAGAAATTTGGAAGTTTAAGAGCTTCGTGTCAGGAACATCCCTGCCAAGTTTCCGAGAAGATGTTGTTTAACTAAATGGTGGACGCCGGACGGCATGTGATCACAACAGCTCATCCTGAGCCTCTGGCTCATAAGAGCTAAAATTTGCGGATATGGTCAAACTGTTACATTTGAGGCATAGTTCTTTAAACCTTCACAAGAATAAATGTCAGAAAATGTGAAATGTTTCCTCAAAGTGTTGAACAAACTTCATCAGGCAGTGGCTGGACAATTTTTTTTTTCAGATCGGTGATAAATTATTCATACTTCACGATTGCGCAACGAGGAATAGCGTGATGTGTTTCAATAAGCTTGTCTGATTTGTAATGGAATACAATTCCAGTCCAGTGAATGTCTGGAGACTGGATGATAAGCTAGTCAGACTTTCCACTTACTCCTTTAGCTCTATCTGATTTTTAGAAAAGAAGTAATTTGTTCCTACTTCATGTTCTGGCATTTTTTATGGAAATGTTTCATCGTTGTTAAATCATGAATAATGTATAGCCATGACTTTTATTTCTAAGACATTGGTCATTTAAGATGAAAGCAAAACTAGACAGTACTGGTAAGTTAAATAAGTGTTATTTTTCATCCAGCCGTAACAAAAATAATTGCCAGTCTCTACAGAATAAACTGGTCTTGTTGTAAGCAACAAAATATTGCGTCGATATGAATAATAAAAATAAGTTTTTCAACATCGCAGTCACGTCACAAAAAAATACAACATCTCGAAGATTCGCATTAACAGAAATCATTTAAAACGGCGTTTAAAATGCAATGTTGTTTCCAAAGTTTGTATGAAAGGGTACAGGTTTTATTAAATTAAGTACATGAATAGTTTCAGAAAAGTGCTACTTGGAAACAGTCTGTAATTCTTGAGGTTGGTGGACTATTTTCTGAAATATTTTACTTATTTATAACAATAAAATTCATTTTAACTGGTTGCAAATATACTGCAAGTCCACCCTTTTTTCATTAACAACAATTTTATCTGTCAAATATTCAAGTTCAGTTGAATGTGTTAAATAGGTTGTCATTCAAAAAAGAAGTTTCGCTAGATAAATTACCTTGTTTAACATAAAAAGCACAAAGTATAAAATAATTCATTCTTTTCAAAATACAGTGGAACTTCCGAAAACCGAACACCCATGGGACCGGACAAAAAGTTCGGATTTTGGAAGTTTCCGGAATTCAGAAGTATGAATGATCTGGACAAGTACAGGTGCCTAACAACAGTGGTTCTTTATGATGGTGAATGCAGTTAGTTTTGTTTAGCGTAACAACGTTTGTAACATGGGAAACATAATGCAAAATTAAAATTAATGAAAATATTCAACACATGTATATTTTATTAGAAAAAATGTCACATGTTTTCAAATACATATACTTGTATACTAAATCATGTGCAAACACATTTCTATATGTCAGACAAAACTACTTTTTGCATACGTTTAAATCAGTTTGAAAAATAATCGCCAATTAGAATAACCAACATATTGGCCAGTGTTTGCTAACTAATTACGTTTTTAAGACACCCCAACTTAATCCTTAATGTTGCTTGTAGCAAACACCTGTTATTAATCCACTAATGATCGCTCTGATCATTTACCGCTGTCTAAATATCGATATATTCGGCTGCATGTCAATTTCAAATTGACAACTTGTTATCCTAACGCATGTCAAAATAAACGATCACCGCTAATTGGTAAACAATAGTTAGAGACGTGAAATTTTTGCCGCAGGGTTTGCGATCTGCGGTCTGTCTGTCTTTTGCACTTTTTTTTATTTTTCCGGTATTTGGAAGTAAAATTGCATTGATTTAAACTAAATTTTACGGAAAAATCGTCCGGAATTCAGAATTCGGAAGTTCCGGATTTCAGAAGTATGATTTACATAGAAAACAGAAGGAGAAATTTCGGGACTGAGAAAATCGTTCAGTTTTCAGAAGTTTCCGGTTTTTAGAAGGTCCGGTTTTCGGAAGTTCCACTGTACTGACATTAGCTCAACGATATAACGTTCAATGCCGTTAGGTACATAATTTTTAAATCTGAAAGACACAAATCACATTGCAAAATGACGCCATGAAAACATTTAAGAAATTGTGAGGAATTGCACTAATAATGGAACCTCGCTTATTTTTGTTTTTCTTCATTTTCCCCCACAATATTACATTATAATTTAGTGAGAATTTAGAACGATTTCTATTTTAAAGCAGGTATCGTACATGAATGTTACAAACAGTCCTACAAGTAAATAATTTGTTTTTAGCTTATCCTAGAAGTGTTTGCTATCTACACACTCAGAATTTTTTGTGAAACTGAAGTTTGCCTGCTTTCATATCCTTGACTGATCTGAACTTTTACCAAATTAGAAATAAATTATTTATTCACCGATCACGTTAGATATGCCATCGATATGAACTAATTCAGATAGGGTCAAAGTGTCGATGTATTACCCTTTTTCTCTTGTTTCAAACTTAATCTGAATATAAAACCATAGATGATCTTATGTATTCTGATGTTTCATGCCACATTATAGCGAATCATAATGAAAACATAATACTTCAATGCATGTGCTAGAATCACGGAGAAACTATGCATATCGTGAGTTAGAAATGTAAATTCCAGTAGTTCCAATCGACAAAATCTGAAATTGTAAACTGAGAATAAATTTACGATATCTATATTGAAACAAAGACTGCTTCCTTTCACATATAAATATTTCAAAATACATCTTTAGATCTAAGAAGAATTGCTTACCTGTTTGCACGAGGGAACTAAAAATGAAAATCAACAATATATATCCGCAATACCGTATTTCCATTTTCATTCTAACTAGACATGTTACGATCATCGTCTATCTGGGAATTTTCAATGACTGATGCAGATTTTGAATCGATATTTACTCCCTAAGGCCATAAAAGGGAATATGTGTCTGTCACAGGTTATGAATCATTTCAACTAACCGTGTTCGTGTAAAAGTGCTGGTTTAAATTAAAATCCAGTTTAAAAAATCATTTGCAATGCAAGCAACAAGTTTTATACCACAATTCATGAATAAATTTACACTGAAGCAAATAAAAAATCAACAGCAGCCAAAGGAAGGTAGCATATGAGTTTACTTCTTCCAAAAAATCTACATTTTCAAACGCTATTTTAATACTTTATCAGATCAGCGAAATAGCACTTCCTAGCTGGCATCAAAGACTGGAATATATGCATACATTCAGACTTACATGCAGAAAAAACAATGAAGCTTTGTTCAACTACAGCAAGTCCGATATTCCGAAGTCAGTGAATATTGGATAGATGAAACAATAAGAAATTTACCTCATTCTAGAGCTTTATACGATTATGCTTAAAATTTACATATGTATTTGCTAACTTAAATAAATATGACATGTGTCTAGATATACCGTAATGATTTCTTATTCTGAAATAAAAAGAAGTAAATTTCAATTACAGAAGACATTTAAACGGTGGCAAAATCTAGACTTAATCGATTGAGGAGCAATGTTTAACGCCCAAGAAAATCACACACAGAGAGAGAGAGAGAGAGAGAGAGAGCGATAAATCAGCAAGAAAGGTTCCTCATCAAATAACTAATTCAACCACATAAAGGTGAGGCAGATATCAGATACGGCAATGGTTCTAAACAGATAATTGAGTTTTTATAAGAGAACCAATTATGTGGTACCTCTTTCGCTTATTTTATGTAGCTTTCATTAAATACAACTGACTTTTCCAACTGTATAGTAAGTAGTAAAGGCAAATAAATAGTTCAAGTGCTCTGTACGTTCAACAAACATGTGTTTCGAGGAGAGAAGTCGAAATACAACAAGTATACATGTCAATTGTCACAATACATAAGCATTTAAGAATATAAAAAAATATACACAACTGGTCTCTGGTTTTAATCCAACCGCCAACCAAAAGTAACCGTGATAGTTTAAAGAATGCCTTACAAGTTTTATAAATATACAGACATATCCATCAGTAGAATTTTTTTCAAAGTGTGGCTTCAATAATGAAGGAAGGTTCACCACCGGCCTATTTTTCTGAACTGAATTTGTTCGAACGTCTTTTATATGTACCTCAAGGTTGGAATTACGATGAGTATGATTTAACTTGGGCTTCTTATGAGCAACCGTCCAACATCCACTGAAAAAGGAATTAGTCTCCATTTGTCTCACAAACCATCGCACAACCAAACGAAGGACAATAGTTGGTGAATTTAAATTATCAGTTTTCATAAAATAAATTCCATTTATCGAGAGATGTCGTATATAGAAAAATGGAGCGCACACTTCTTATACGCCGCATTAACAATTTGTCTGACTCCACCGGAAAACTATTATATAAAACAAATCAATTTCGTTTAAGAAAGGCCGATTCAAGCAACATTAATCAAACATTTATCCTGAAAGACAAATTCTTAAGGTTATCTTAACAGAATGATTGAAGATGGTAAAACCTTTTGCACAATGCTGTTTAAAGCGACTGATTCACAGATGAGCCGACGATGAAAAAAAAGAAAATGTTTATACACCTAGAAATTCTAGTTGTACTTGTGAAGAACATATCTCATCTAAGTTGCTGACATAATTATCCAGTTTGTTATATGCACAAATCGTTTATAAAGTTTTAATTTATTGAAGAAGAGCATTTCTTAATTCTCTTTTGTATTTCGTTGTAAAGTGATGGTTCTACTGATAGTAGAAAAAATACTTTTTTTATTCTAAACAATTGTGTTTCAAAAGTTTCAGTGTGTAAAGAATTGGAGATGCTATAATTTGGCAAACTTGATTGATTCCACATTTATAGATTAAGTACAGAATTAAAGTTTATTATCATAGCACAGTTTTCGTGTACGTTAAGTAATTGAATATTTGCACAAAAATGATATCAAGCGATATCCGTGCGTTATCATGTGTCAGTTTTTACAATGTCTGGCAGCATTTTTCCAATGTGTCTGTGAGATTTTATTGAAATGTGTCTCGTAATGTAGAGGGCAAAATTAGTTATGTCATGTCTTTTTAATTTGATGCCAGTAACTGAAACTTAAGGCATTTAAGAACGTACATAAAACAAATCCATCGT
Source organism: Cyclina sinensis (assembly GCA_012932295.1). Taxonomy (NCBI): domain Eukaryota; kingdom Metazoa; phylum Mollusca; class Bivalvia; order Venerida; family Veneridae; genus Cyclina; species Cyclina sinensis. The sequence continues at coordinate 15,881,194 of JAAONU010000003.1, read as the reverse complement.
CATACGTGTATTGCAGAATCTAAACTTTCGTTTTCAGTCAACTTAGGCTTTCATTGAGGAGTGTGTAAGTATCAAACAAAAAAAAAACATTAAGTCCTGTCTGAAAGCATATTCAAATGACAACATAATTTCAACAATCTCAGTTCGAGCTATCATAAGCAAATACAGATTTAGAAAATAAGTCCAAAAAGTGCTGTGAATAAACAGATTTTTAGAAAGGGGCATTAACAGAATACCATTTTTACGGGCGAAAAGCTCTGACACCCAGCATTACAAGGTAATAAATGCATATTCATCTGACAAAAACTGTCTCTGTTATCAATGCACTTGGCTAGAACTAAAGTATGAATAAGCCTTTGAATCGATATTTTCTTCATATTGCAAAAGATAAGAGGTACATATTTTACATATAAAAATTATTCAAAGTATTATTTAGTTAAATCCTAAATTCGGTCTTTCTCTTTCTTTATGATGTATTATTTTTTGAAACATTCTACCTCGAGCGGCAGCTTTACTCTTGGTGGTATTTACAGTTAGACGGTGAATACCAGTACTAGACTGTTATAAGTTTTTGTAAACTCTATAGTTGCACAACGCTATGTTGCTCCGAAACTAGGTATGACAAATTATAGACATACTGACATCGTTGTTGGTTTTTCGAGACACTTTTCAGATGCTTACTTAGCATTTCATAATAAACCTTCACCGAGTCATTAGCGATGTTGAGAAGTCTTAGTAAACAGCTCATGATTTCATCATTTTAATGGAAATTGTAGCCGTTTTATTGAAAGGTTTAGACAGCCTTTGCGAAAACTAAACTGTGGTTTACCCTTTGCAAGACCCTTTTTGTACAAAATCCAAGTGACTACATTCCATATTCATTTCAATCTGTAGCAGAACCTTTGAGTGTCTCTATGTATCAGATATGATAGTATCAGATAGAGACGTTTGACAGAAAAATCTGGTTAAACAATTGAAGTACACTGTAAGTACATACTCTCAATAACTTCTACTGCATCGACTGATTTAGAATTTCAGAAAATTCTCGAAGAGGCGACTGTTTATGATCTATAGTAGTTATCATTACTAATATTCAAAATTTAAGGGATTGATAATTTTCTTTGTTTTAGTAAAAACAAAGCAAACTTTACAGGCTTGTGACTGAATACTTTTATTCCACTTTCTTGAACCGAGATATATAACAGTCGGCAACAATGATACATCCAAGCGGAGCTTCCTAGTTGAGGAGAAATCAAACATATCATAACAGACAGCAACAATGATACATCCAAGCAGAGCTCCCTAGGTGAGGAGAAACCAAACAGATCATAACAGTCAGCAACAATGATACATCCAAGCAGAGCTCCCTAGGTGAGGAGAAACCAAACATGTCATAACAGACAGCAACAATGATACATCCAAGCAGAACTCCCTAGGTGAGGAGAAACCAAACACATCATAACAGTCGGCAACAATGATACATCCAAGCAGAGCTCCCTAGTTGAGGAGAAACCAAACATATCATAACAGTCGGCAACAATGATACATCCAAGCAGAGCTCCCTAGGTGAGGAGAAACCAAACATATCATAACAGTCAGCAACAATGATACATCCTAGCAGAGCTCCCTAGGTGAGGAGAAACCAAACAGATCATAACAGTCAGCAACAATGATACATCCAAGCAGAGCTCCCTAGGTGAGGAGAAACCAAACATATCATAACAGACAGCAACAATGATACATCCAAGCAGAGCTCCCTAGGTGAGGAGAAACCAAACATATCATAACAGTCAGCAACAATGATACATCCAAGCAGAGCTCCCTAGGTGAGGAGAAACCAAACACATCATAACAGACAGCAACAATGATACATCCAAGCAGAGCTCCCTAGGTGAGGAGAAACCAAACATATCATAACAGTCAGCAACAATGATACATCCAAGCAGAGCTCCCTAGGTGAGGAGAAACCAAACATATCATAACAGTCAGCAACAATGATACATCCAAGCAGAGCTCCCTAGGTGAGGAGAAACCAAACACATCATAACAGTCAGCAACAATGATAGATCCAAGCAGAGCTCCCTAGGTGAGGAGAAATCAAACACATCATAACAGTCAGTAACAATGATACATCCAAGCAGAGCTCCCTAGGTGAGGAGAAACCAAACACATCATAACAGACAGCAACAATGATACATCCAAGCAGAGCTCCCTAGGTGAGGAGAAACCAAACATATCATAACAGACAGCAACAATGATACATCCAAGCAGAGCTCCCTAGGTGAGGAGAAACCAAACATATCATAACAGTCAGCAACAATGATACATCCAAGCAGAGCTCCCTAGGTGAGGAGAAACCAAACACATCATAACAGACAGCAACAATGATACATCCAAGCAGAGCTTCCTAGGTGAGGAGAAATCAAACACATCATAACAGACAGCAACAATGATACATCCAAGCAGAGCTCCCTAGGTGAGGAGAAACCAAACACATCATAACAGTCAGCAACAATGATACATCCAAGCAGAGCTCCCTAGGTGAGGAGAAACCAAACATATCATAACAGTCAGCAACAATGATACATCCAAGCAGAGCTCCCTAGGTGAGGAGAAACCAAACATACCATAACAGACAGCAACAATGATACATCCAAGCAGAGCTCCCTAGGTGAGGAGAAATCAAACATATCATAACAGTCAGCAACAATGATACATCCAAGCAGAGCTCCCTAGGTGAGGAGAAACCAAACATATCATAACAGTCAGCAACAATGATACATCCAAGCAGAGCTCCCTAGGTGAGGAGAAATCAAACATATCATAACAGACAGCAACAATGATACATCCAAGCAGAGCTCCCTAGGTGAGGAGAAACCAAACATATCATAACAGTCAGCAACAATGATACATCCAAGCAGAGCTCCCTAGGTGAGGAGAAACCAAACATATCATAACAGTCAGCAACAATGATACATCCAAGCAGAGCTCCCTAGGTGAGGAGAAACCAAACATATCATAACAGACAGCAACAATGATACATCCAAGCAGAGCTCCCTAGGTGAGGAGAAACCAAACATACCATAACAGACAGCAACAATGATACATCCAAGCAGAGCTCCCTAGGTGAGGAGAAACCAAACATATCATAACAGACAGCAACAATGATACATCCAAGCAGAGCTCCCTAGGTGAGGAGAAACCAAACACATCATAACAGTCGGCAACAATGATACATCCAAGCAGAGCTCCCTAGGTGAGGAGAAACCAAACATATCATAACAGTCGGCAACAATGATACATCCAAGCAGAGCTCCCTAGGTGAGGAGAAATCAAACATATCATAACAGTCGGCAACAATGATACATCCAAGCAGAGCTCCCTAGTTGAGGAGAAACCAAACATATCATAACAGTCAGCAACAATGATACATCCAAGCGGAGCTCCCTAGTTGAGGAGAAACCAAACATATCATAACAGACAGCAACAATGATACATCCAAGCAGAGCTCCCTAGGTGAGGAGAAACCAAACATATCATAACAGTCAGCAACAATGATACATCCAAGCAGAGCTCCCTAGGTGAGGAGAAACCAAACATATCATAACAGACAGCAACAATGATACATCCAAGCAGAGCTCCCTAGGTGAGGAGAAACCAAACATATCATAACAGTCAGCAACAATGATAGATCCAAGCAGAGCTCCCTAGGTGAGGAGAAACCAAACATATCATAACAGACAGCAACAATAATACATCCAAGCAGAGCTCCCTAGGTGAGGAGAAACCAAACATATCATAACAGTCAGCAACAATGATACATCCAAGCGGATCTCCCTAGGTGAGGAGAAACCAAACATATCATAACAGTCAGCAACAATGATACATCGAAGCGGAGCTCCCTAGTTGAGGAGAAACCAAACATATCATAACAGTCTAATTATATATAAAGAACTGACCCTAATGAGGTAAGGCAACCATGGTCTAAAAGGTTTAATATAGTAACACTGACTTGCTTATACTGAAATAGGTAACACAAAATTAATGCTCATATATTTAAAGGTAACTGGTACAAGTTTTGGGTAAAGTATAGGGATATTCAGGATAAAGCAACATTTTTTTATCCGATGATATCTTAACAAAAGTCTGTTCTTTCGACAGCTATACACAACTCAGCGCAATCACTCGTGGTTCTTTCCTAAGATAATCACCTGAATTATTTCAGAACATAAGACAAATGAATTTCAAATGTCTATAATATGACTAGAGGCTTGTAGAAAGAGGAGATGCAGTCCTCTTTACTAAAAACATGTATGTTTATTACTTGTCAATTCTTGTCAATCATACATTACTACTACTTTGTTTCAGAATATGTTATAGCAGGAGAGATTATTTTAACACAACATTACTACTTTTGTGTAAATACTGTGAAATATATAAGCAGCAATATTGTAGTATTGCAAAAGACAACAACAGTGAGCGTTTTGAGGAATTATGCCAGAAACGTTTATGTAAATTGACTACTTTGATGTGTATTCCTATTGTTAATTTTGTTTTGTGCATCCTGTTGCATATGGTCATTACAATTAAAATTATTATACAGTTATAGACTTATGTTGAGGCCAATATTTGTTTTTACGTACCTGTAGAAATGATATTGACCGAAGACAAAGTCCGAGACGAAGTGTAACACTCTCAACCAATGAAATGAGTGCATTTTAGTAGGGTATATAACATAATGAAATAACATAAGCAATGCATAAATTAACACTGCATATTCAGCATGAGATGAAACCTTTCAAGCAAAGTTCCACATACAATTAATGTATTAATATAATCAATTGATGAATATTAGCCATTTAATAATGCCTAATGACTATCAATTTTGTGACGGTTGTAAAATGTTAATCGACCAACATACAGATAAATGTATGGAAGCTACTTTGAAAGCCAAACAGAACACGACTTGTTCAAGTAAGTACCAGCGTATGCAATTTGTTGTCTTAATATTGATTTTCTCTGGATACAGACAGTCTTATTTCTATATTTTTCGAAGGAAACATGTTAGAACATTCAATGAAATTAAAAGTCTTATTTACAACATGGTCTTCTGAAATATAAATAAAATAATATCACAATCAAAATAATACTACAAGACTAAACTTTTAATGTTATGAGTTACTGAGTATGAAGAGAGAAAGTAAACTTATAAAAAACACATCTGTCCATTTTTTTAACGAGGCACGCAAAATTTAACTAATTTTGATGGAATTATTATACGTAAGATTTTTTTTTAATCTTTGAATGCTAGATATAATAATTTATCATTTTGTTTATAAACTAGTCAGCTTAAATAGAAAATGTCTTAATCTAAACAAGAAGGTGTTTCAGACAATTTCATGAAGCAAAAATGAATTATGGCCATATAAACATAACATTAAATGATATATCAATAATATCTGTCATTTTCTAGGACTACTCGAATGGTTTGTCAAAAAGGGTTTGAAACACAGAGTGTTCTGTGTAATTGATACATATAGCTCTTATTTAATGTCCAGTTTGATTGAAAACAGAAAAGATGGCGGCACAAAATCTATTACAGTCTATTGAAGTATAATTGGTCTCTTCTTAACAAGTACGTCAAATTCTAACATTACGATTTTCCTGTAAAACAAACTTGCATCATGATAAAAGAATGAAATGCAACCAATCAATCAAAAATCCTAAGTAGACAGTCGAATTTGCCAAAACATTTCACCATATGGATATAATAATGCAATAGTTTACTTTTTTGTGTAGAAAACAGATGCAAAGAACAGGTTGTTCATCTAAAATATCATGATTTAAAAATGTGTTAGTTAATAACTTGTATTATCTATTTTAAAGAGATGTATTAAAAACAAAATCAGGAACATGCTTTGTACATCGAACCGATAACGCAATTTCCTTTTTCAAAGTACTTTAAGAATTGTTAACAATTAACAACGGAAACGAAAAGCAACTTTTTACTTACATAAACCAGAGACCATTATAAGAAACAAGAAACTCTACACTGTTAAACATCTGCAGATCATGAGTTTTATCGTTTTTCATATTTAAGGGATCGGTCATATGCTTTCCTTTGTTTTTACGAAAACAAAGTAAACTTGACAGTTTCTGACTGGATACTTTCAGTCCTCCAAACAAACAAAAAGCAAGCAAACAAACAAAACACACGCACACAAACACACACAAAAAAGAAAAAGAAAAACAACAACAAACACACAAACAAAACAAAACAAAAACACAGACGTATCAGTAAGCAACCCTGCGATCCTTTCAAGCAAGTGTGAAAAAAATTCTTTGATTTCGAATTATTATCGGCCATAAAATGTCTAAATACAAAGACAAAACTGACTGAAGCGGTAAAACAGTCATGGATTAAAAGCAGTAGCCTGTTTATACTAAACAAAATACGTAATACGGAGTTTATGCTAATATATTTCAAAGGAAATGATTTCAAGTTTTAGGGATGAAAAATAGCAGTTTCTTCATCATAAGATTTCCTAACACAAGACTTCCGACAGCTATCAAGAACTCAGCGCACAAACGTGTGGTTCACATCAAATATAACTGTCTTAATTATTACAGAGCATAGGATAATGAAATTTCAATTATTTAGTCTTTGACTAAATGCTTGCAGGAAAATGAGATGCAGTCCTCTAAATTGAAACATGTGTTACTTCTTTATGTTCTCTAATCATACACTACTACTATATTTGTTTTAGATATGGTGTAATGGGGCGGCTTAATTTTATATTCCTTATTATTTTCGTAGCAAGTTTTTGTTCAAATACACAGTTTGACATATGTCCACAAAATTGATTTGGATAATTGTAAAATTACAAAATACGAAAGCGAACGTTTTAATTTCAGTTGATTTATGGATGAATTTCTTATGGTAGATTTTATTTCGTGTCCATTTTTGATTTTGCGCATTATAACGAAAGATCTTATTAAAAGAAATCGTACATCGTATGAATGTGTGAATGTAATATTTAGAGTTTCAGAAAATATATCATAATATTAATTGATGTTAGATATGCAACTTTTCTAAATGTCAGATGATTATAGCTATTAATTTTGCTACGGTTACAAAATCCTTTTTATCTATCTAACAGACGAAATTATTGGAGCCACTTTGTTGGATTGTTTTAATGAAGTGATTACCAGTGTGTGCAATTTATTGCTGTTAACATCAATCCTCTCTAGAGATAGTAAATGATATTATGTGTGTAAAAAATTTACTCTTACATCTTAATGTAATGACATTTTAAATATTCATAATTTAGCGGTATTTCTCTTGCCAATGTAAAAGGTTAACTTACAATTTACAATATTTATTTATGTATTTATTTCAATGCAACAACAATAACTGTATTGTACTTATAGTTTAAGCGCGTCTTACAATAATATTCTAAGGAAACAAAAGCTTTATTAAACGACTTAAAGTAAAGGAAGGCAAACACAGCACTCAGGCTGAGGTATATAAACTTTTATCGAGACAGTTTAGACATTTATATAACACTTCAGTGCAAAACACGTAACACAAGAAAACACAATTAAAACAGTATTTGTCATTATGTAAAAGTATATGTGTAAGCGATAATTGTCTAGGGCCTAGTCTATGAACTTGAAAAAATGCTTAGTATGATTAAAGAAGCATAACCTAAAATCAAGAGCATTTCATTCTTTTTAAATGGTGTAAATGTGAATAATAATAAATGAATGAATATTCTATAATAAAGTGCAAGTCAAAAGTTCTAGGTACAAAATGTTAAACTGAATGCATTAAATTAAGTCGTTATGTAGAGAGTAGTAGTTGTTTTAAAATTTTCGGATGGATGATCAAACGAAATATTCCAAATGACCACTTTCTAAGTCTCTAATTGCCTTCAGAAAAATAGTGAAGATATGTTCTTTTAAACATTATGAATTATTTTTCAATTCGTAAAGAATGAGCCAGTAACTTTGATATGCGGTATATTTTATTGTTAATTGTACGGTTTGTCCCTTTAAGAATGGATAGAGCATATATCAGTCGCAATATAGCATGACAACAAACGACCCAGCTTCCGAAACACACCTTTTCTTTGCAGATAATAAAATGACGTGTTTACTGTTTCTCTATTTCCTAAAACATGTTTGTTCTTACTCTTTTAACAGTATTTCTTATTTTTTAATGGACAGTGCTATATACTGATACATTTTAGACATAAAACTTATTTACGCCTGTGTCAAAAATCAGTAACATGTCAGTGTATCTTTTAGACTATGCATTTAAACTGTATCGCCTTCCTACAGTATAAAAACCGCTTGTAGCCAACGAAATATTATATATACCGCAGGAACGATTAAAATACCGATATATATTTAAAGAATATACAACAAATGATATAAAATACATGAATCTCAATCGAAAGAGCTAAAAATGTGTTGTCTTAAAAAAACTTTTATTACGTTTAGTTTTAGTCAGAAGAGTCGTAATTTCTTTTTTATTTAGCCTACTTGATGCAGTTGAAGTTTCTACAGATAGTTGTAAGAGTTTTCACGAAAGTATGGAAAATAACCTTGATAGAGGCATTCCACGATAGATTTAATAAACACAACAAATAAACGCTGAGTATTAATTTCCGAACTCTATCCTATACAGTGCATTCTGCTTTTTACAGTATACATATGTTTCAACAAGTAACCCAGTTTCTAAAATTTCAATCCATTTTACATATACAAAACAAGCCTTCCTCTTTGCACGGGAAAATTCACCACGTAAACGAACCAAATAAATCCAGAGCTCTGAACTGGTATTTCTGTTTTCATTCTGTCTAGATTGTTACGACCAGAGCATAGAATTTCAACCCTAACCATTTTTTCATGACAAACCTGGGTTATATTGTAATTTCCTCATCAACATTTCCTTTACCACAAAAGATCAACCTTAATAACATTCTCGTTAAAGCATCAATAAGTCTTAATATATTAATTGTGTTATACCTTAAAATTACCAATTTATCAGACTTTGTTATCTGATTATTATTATTAATAACAATAATAATAATAATATTATTACAGCTTTTCTGATATTTCGGGGAAAGTTATTTCACATAACAAAATTCTTTGCTGAAATTATGCATCTGCTATTTCGGGAAAGGTTTTTCCCCAGTAATAAACATGTGAACTGAAATTATGCAATTAATGCTCAGGTTAGAAATACAACCACAATTACTCACCATTTATGACTGAAAGGTTTTAATAGAACTGATGATTCATGGAGCCATTTTCGTATGGGATAATACGCGTACTTTAAATTATTGGATGGACGAAATTGAAAATCTATTGTAAGTGTTATAATACCGATTACAAATGATTCGACGTGGGAATTATTGAACTTGCTGCGTATAAAACAAAGCCAGAAGTTGACAGATTTATAATGAAGCCCTTCGGAGAATGCGAAGATAGTGTCATAAAATGAGGCTATCAATTTATAAGTCTGCAGGTAGAATCAATATACAGTTATATACCCACGATACAGAAAATAAGTCTTGAAGTGAGGGCAGAGCATTCACTTGCCTAGCCCGTTTTGTATATTATAATGTATCATAATGAAAAGAAGATAGTGTCTCTTCTCTTCTGGGGACTAACTTAATATGTAAATCTGATTTATTCAGCGGAATGATGGAACAACAGAAATGTATGACACTAAGGTGTTATACAAAGTTTGAGAGCAGGTCATTTGCTACACCTTATGGTATAAGTATATGGAAATAACAAAAGATTTCTTTTGTGAATAAAGCACAGTGAAGCTCATAGAATGTTGCCACCTCTAGTTTCTATAACAGCGGGCACCTGCGACAAAGACCTTTTGATCTGTAAGGGAATTGTGAATAGCGACTAGAAGAAAAGCATTTAAATTATTTTGTACAGTGTCTAAACGGTCGTTTCTTTTCTTATTTGGGTGTAGATTCCTTTACACTTTGATACTATGGCAATGATAGAAAAAAAATGCTTTTTTAACAACACAGTAACTAAATGTACCGCCTCTTGCCTCGTTTAACATTCAACACTAGGCATTTATTCGTTTGGTCATCGCGAAAAAAATAGTATCAATCACAGTACAAAGTACTTGCTCCTTACTAAAACCCTCTGTAATTCCATTAACATAAGGTGCATATAGTTTTTCGATATATATAAAAGTCATTTTCGTGTCATAGCAGTCTAATAAGATGACATAGCGAATTCAGATATTTAGGTTACCATAATCATCTTATTAGATTTAAGGCAATTTGCCTCTAAGTACAACTAACTAGTAGAATGCCAAACAAATCAAATACAAGTATATGTTCCTAGTCTCTGATTATATTCTAACCTTCAGCTTTTTGTTACTTAGATACTTTAAATAATGCCTTACAAATCAATAAGCTAAGCTCTGAGTTTTATGAACATCAAGACACATACATCAGGAAAACATTATATACAAATCGAGACTTTTAGGTTCCAAGCAACGAAGGAAGCTTCACCTCTGACTTGCTATTTTGAAATACATTTGCCGAAATGTCTACGATTACATTTTACTTGTTTATCTGTACATTGTGTACACAAGTTAGACATAACGATGGACATTATATATTATTATTGAAACAACGCTTAATTAGATATGACTGAAATTATATTTATAACGAAAAAAGCCTAAGATAGAATAAATAAAAAGAACAATTCTTTATGAATCATATAATATAAACAACCTAACGATCAGGGGACCGAAGGACATGACTACTCTAGAATTACACCATAATTAAGTTATGTCAAAGAACAAGCGAATAAAATGAAATTAATCAATCAAGTAGCCAGTGGGGCTGCTTTATCTTTGCCATTACATGAAAAGTAGATCTATAGTTCTTGAAGGTTATCGAATATGTACAAGAAAACATCACTGCAGACTTTTTGACCTCAGTCAAATGGTCTTATTAACCTTAAGCCTGCGAATTATCTTTAAAATGGACTTGTCTATCTTTCAGTTTGGACAGATCCATTAATTGTTTACGGGGATGCCTATTGACAATTTACTAACTGAATGCACGATCAGACTGCACGGATGCAAACTGCATTGAGCGCAAAAGCAAACGCAGTTGCCGCCAGCAGGGTAAGGGCTAAGCAGATCGTATTTAGTATTTGATATGCAGTCAATATTTGTAGAAAATATTTTTAGTATATTGTTATACATTGTTTCTTACATAAGATTATTTTCATTTGAATATTTATTTTTGCAAGTGAATCAGGATGACATTAATTCGGCATACTTCATTGGTTGCAGATTTATAACTAAGTCTTATACATGTACTTAAAATATCTGTCAACAACGCATTTTCATGCACGTGAAAAAATTTAGTGGTCTTCAATACTTGACAAATGTGACAATTTCCATGTGTCATATTGTATTTAGTAGGCATAAAATTTGAAAGTATTTTCCGAATTTGGCTTTGAGTTTCTCGTACTGTAATCGGATAAATTAAGTTTCAAACCATTGTCACTTTATGTTAAACCTTTTTTACATTACTTTAAAGTAATATCTGAAAAGGAACAGAACTGGTAGGCAATACTTACTTATATGCTTAAATGAAATTGCCGGTCAAAACGCGAAGAATCCCTGAATAGAATTTGTACCTTTATCATACTTGTGAGGGTTACATATATTTATCCTTTTGTTTTAACCGAAAGAATTATTGACCATCGTGATTTTTTAGTATCTGTAAATGAAACCTCGGGTTTGGTGAATACTTAAAAGATTGAAATAATTGCACAGAAAAATAAAAATAAAATGAATAAATAAATATAGAAATAAACTTTTAAGTACTTATCAAAAATACACGACTGAAAAGAATTCTTGCGCTTAATTACATAATCCGTTTCGTCTGTATGTGAACAATCTAGGCATGACAACACAGCACACAAGTAACCATACCATACATACATTTATAGACACTATCAATTTCATATATCATTGGTTTGGAAAATACAAATGAAATGATTTAGCCAAAATTATATGAAAACTCTATCGACCGAAACAAGTTCTCACATGTCAACCAAATTATCATTACTGCTATAAACATTCTCATATAGCATCATATAATATAATTTAATCTTTGAGATAATGAAACACACGACATACCTGTTTTTACAGGAGAAATAACAATGAAAACCAGCGATATATATCCAACATTACGAACTAATAATTCCATATCCATTTGACAAGGGTTCTAACCATTATCAATGCACGCTTGGCAAGAATCAAAGTATGTATAAGCATTTGAATGAATCGATGTCTTCTTCATATAACTGAAGAAAAACGATGCCTAAGTGTCTGACTTAATCTTGGAGAAAATGTCGAAGATTCAAGACAGAACTTCTGGAATATCCATCATGGATTGCACAAACTCTCTCTATATTTAATATAAATGTTTAAACTGAAATAATGGCCTTGGTTTTTTTCTATTTATATTAAATATAATCAAAAGCTCAAGAATTGGTGTTGGAGAAGCTTTATTGCTGCCATGTTATCAGCTCTTCGCAGGCTTTGTAAAAACCACCAATAAAGATAACTCACACATATTTTGAAAGCTTAATTTTTAGATATTGTATGGATAACCTGTTGCACAATTCGATACAGAATTTGAGTGTTATAACGGATGGTTATAGATCGAATGTTTAAATACTTTGATATGTTTTGGGTTGATATATACAAATAATGTATGAACATGGGCCAAATATAAAACAATAGCAATGTAATGTAATGTGCCATAACATTTAAAACATAAAAGACATTTGTTATGCACATATTTTTATCTATATACATCTATAAAACTCCTATTGATCGATTTCGTCTATCAGTTTACCAACATCATTGAGATGTGTAGGCCTATTGTATCAAATCTTTTAATATTTTGCTACATCCAGCTGTTCGATATTGAATAGTCAGTTTCCAGAAATAATCTCTTCGTCAAAGTTCATCATCGAAAGACCATGATGTTCTCAATCTTACATGTTTTCATGAACTTAAAGCATGAAGAGTATTTTTTGCCAAAACTCCTTATCAATACTTTCATTTCGACTAACATCAATCTTTACAATTACACAGTTTAATTTGGACGCATTGCTACTTTTGAAATTCAAATTCCTCTCAGATTTATTATCATTTTAGCATTGCTGACGCAACACTTGCATTTATTTCACAATAAAGAAGTATGTCGTCAGTAATTACGCAATTTGTTTTCTAAGATGTACTTGTTCTGAAATAAGAACTGCAAACTCACACGCCACTTTGTCTACTGAATGGGAATTATAGAACTGAGGTTTTTGTGTGAATAAAACATATCTTGAGTTTGATTCATTGGTTTAAACTGCAGGGAAACATTCATTCATTTCTGATACCGTATTTATCATAGTAATGTGCTGTTGTTGTTTTCTTAGTTTTGTTGTTGTTGTTGTTGTTTTTTCAGGCATAAAAATCAAGATGCTTTGAGAATATGTACAAAAACATCTATCGATATGTTTTAAATTTCAAACTTAGAGCGTAAAGAATTTTTAGACTGAATTCTAATATTTAGCAGTAAATCAATATACTTCAGTCGCCAAACACTATGAATGAATGAATGAATGTGTAAATGAATGAAAGAAGAATAAACAAACAAACAAACGAACGAGCGGGCGAGCGCACGAACGAATGAATGAATAAAAACGATTTACGGTACTACACAAGAGTTTCGGAACTCGGATTCTAACGCTGGTCATAGAATTAGTCCCAATATTCCGCTTACAGCTCTTCAGAGCTGGTTCAAACACATAGAAAACAATTATTACATAATAATTTTAACAAATAAATGAGATTTCTGAAGCTCCAGTGTTTATATATCTGTACTATACGCTTTAAGGTATACTGTCGATGCGGATAATTACTGATTTGCTCAAGATATTTTTTAGATTACATTTCCGACTGGTTTGCATGATTTAAATCTTCTCAGAATCGCTGATAAATCACATATCTTGCCAACAATACGCTTGAAATCTGTAACTATATTTCTGGAGGTTAAGATTTAAACATTATTGATGACAAAGACATACCGATGCTGAAATATCAGTATTGTGCTGAGCACTGATAACTGAATATTATATTTTTATTCATCTCCTACTTCTTCTTTCCCCTAAAATCTATCACATTGAATGAGATTTGGTAACCTGATATTTGCATAAATCATCCATGCATTTCTACAGACAACACATTTTTTTCTAGAAATAAAATTTTAGATTGCTGTTTATCTTTGACAACACTCACGACCACCGACAGTTTATTGTAACTTTTCCTGCACAAAACATTTCACCGTTAAAATTCTTATCTGACTTCATTTGCCGGTTTGCTAAATGTCTTTTCTTACTGAAGCACTACAGAAACATTTATTCAGCAATTCAAAATAAAGCAATCACAATTTATTGCTTTCGTTCTAAAATTAATGTGGTTGTCGCCTATTGATATAGCCAGTCCGAGGGCATTCAAGCAATTGCCTATGGTTTTATCTTGATATCATTTCAAACATCTAAGCAAACAAATGGAAATAAAAACAACTATCTGCAGTGTTTACAAACCTATGTATGCCTTGATTTCAGGACGATGGTTTCAGCCAAAACTTGCGATCGGGAAAACACAATTATCCAAACACAGTTACGACGTTTTCTAAGAAACTTGTTCTGGCTAAGGTTTGGAGAGAATAAGATTTCTTAATGGGTGTTTATTCCCGGAGGAGTTCTATGCGTCAAATGTAGAACCGTGTATACCTCCCGTCCCAAAGAATTACAGAGGAGCTCTATGCGGCAATTTGCCTGATCATCTTTCACTGAAACAATTATTGTCGGCAATGGCATGTAGTTTTGCGTCCTTCCATCCAGAGAGTACATTCGAGTGAGAACGGCCTGTTAACATAGCCAGTTTTCCTGTTACTCTATCTGCATACCACTGACAAATTTCCCAATGAAACAGGAATGGGAGACGAATAACCATTAGAACCAATGTCCGTGAAATAATCGACACATGTCTTTAGTAGATGGCACAGCTTTTAGTCATAGTATTACGGGAATATCTATCTCTTGCTCCATATGGTGAAACCATATGGGGAGCTTATCAGAGCCCTCCATTTGAAATATGTATTTTTGGTTCTGTGCTATATAGCGCAAACGTCAATTCAGCCGATGATGTTATCGCGGCCTTAACCCATTCGACGCCAACTGCACGCAGCAGTAACATATCGGAAACTGTTCGTCGAGTTTCTTTTATGTTGAACTGGCAATTAAGACCTCTCCATAATGTCCTTCAATCAGCGTTTCTATAACAATTACTTTGCAACTGTACAATATTTCCCTGCATTTTGAACAGGTCTTTCACAAGCGTAACTCAGTATCCTATTATGAATACATAACATGACTTAAATTTTTCCTTGCATGTCAATGACTACGAATCAAATCGTAGATATGGAACATTGTCGCCACGATTATCCTTCAGCAAGCGAAATACAGATCATATAAGAGTACAACAGCAAGAAATATCCGAAGGTAAATCAGAAACAGATGTTTCAATTGGTTTTTTGTGGAATTACTTTAACAGTTTATTGTAAGTAGGTAACTGAACAAATATGGCAGTATCTTATTAATGGTTTAACTTAAGACTAATTTGCGTCTTCAGTAAAGAATTTATATAAATTGCTGAATTTTACTTATTTGCGGAGAAAAAACATCATTGCAGTTAGAATGGAATGTCTGGAGAAACGGTCTCAAGCAGAAAAGCTTGGTAAGAATTTAAGACCACAGTTTCTGTGATGTTTGATATTTACATAACTGAATTTTCTAAATTTAATTGAACGTTTATGGTTTATAGCGCTTGCAAAGCGGAACATTATGTCCTTCACATTGGCCTTTTTGATTCTTTTGTCAGATGTGCATAATTTTCTAACATTCCGGAAAAATGACGCTCTTTTCGCGATAGCAAATATATTTTTACGAACTCATTCTTGTAAATCTTATTTACAACATGGTCTTCTGAAATATAAATAAAATAATATCACAATCAAAATAATACTACAAAACTAAAATTTTAAAGTTATGAGTTACTGAGTATGAAGAGAGAAAGTAAACTTATAAAAAACACATCTGTCCATTTTCTAACGAGGTACGCAAAATTTAACTAATTTTGATGAAATTTTTGTACTTAAGATTTTGTTTAAATCTTTGAATGCTAGATATAATAATTTATTATTGTGTTTATAAACTAGTCAGCTTAAATAGAAAATGTCTTAATCTAAGCTATAAGATGTTTCAGACAATTTCATGAAGCAAAAATGAACTATGGCCATCATAAACATAACATTAAATGATGTGTCAATAATATCAGTCATTTCCTAGGACTACTCGAATGATTTGTCAAAAGAGTTTGAAACATACAGTGATCTGTGTTAATGATACATATAGCTCTTACTTAATGTCCAGTTTGATTGAAATCAGAAAAGATGACGACACAAAAACTATTACAGTCTTTTCTGAACCGATAACAAGTCGTATTCTAACTTCTAGATTTTCCTGTATAGCAAATTTGAATTATAAGGAACGAAATGCAAGCAATCAATCAAAAATCAGACAGTCGAATTTGCCAAACCATTGCATCCTATGGATATAATTATGCGATAAATTACATTTTTTGTAGAAAACGGGTGCATAGAACAGGTTGTTCATGCATTTTGTTCAATGTATTCATCTAAAATATTATGATTTAAAAATGTTTTAGTTAATAATTGGTATTGTCTATTTTAAAGAGATATATTAAAAACAAAATCAGAAACATAGTTTGTATATCGAACCGATAATTCCTTTTTCAAAGTACTTTAACAATTATTAACAATTAACAACGGAATCGAAAGGCAACTTTTCACTAACACAAACATAACAGACGATTATAAGAAACAAGAAACTCTACACTGTTTAACATCTGAAGATCATATGAGTTTTATCGTTTTTCAGACTTAATGGATCGGTCAAATGCTTTCCTTTGTTTTTATGAAAACAAAGATACTTGACAGTTTATGACTGGATACTTTCAGTCCTCTTTCGCGAACCAACCAAACAAACAAATAAAACACACACACACACACACAAACACACACAAAAACAACATCACACACACAAACAAAAACAAAAAACACAAACATATCAGTAAGTTCATCGACCAACACACAGACAAATGTATGAAAGCAACTGAAAGCCTAACAGAACACGACTTGTTCAAGTAAATACCAGCGTATGCAATTTGTTATAAGACAGTCAATGACGAAAAGCAGTGGCCTGCTTATACTAAACAAAATACGTTACACGGAGTTTATGCTTATATATTTCAAAGGAAATGATTGTCAGAATAAGTAAATATAAATAAATTTCAAGTTTTAGGGATAAAAAATAGAAGTTTCTTCATCATAAGATTTCCTAACACAAGGCTTTCGACAGCTCTCAACAAATCAGCGCTATTACGTGTGGTCCACATCAAATATAATTGTCTATATTATTACAGAGCATAAGATAATTAAGTTTCAATTATTTAGTCTTTGACTAAATACTTGCAGGAAAATGAGATGCAGTCCTCTAAATTAAAACATGTGTTACTTCAATATGTTCTCTAATCATACACTACTACTATATTTGTTTTAAATATGGTGTAATGGGGCGGCTTAATTTAATATTCCTTATTATTTTCGTAGCAAGATTTTGTTCAAATACACAGTTTGATATATGTCCACAAAATTGATTTGGATAATTGTAAAATTATAAAAAACGAAAGCGAACGTTTGTGCGGTTTTTAGGAAACAAGATTTTAATTTCAGTTGATTTCTGGATGAATTTCTTATGGTAGATTTTATTTCGTGTCCATTTTTGATTTTGCGCATTATAACGAAAGATCTTATCAAAAGAAATCGTACATCGTATGAAGGTGTGAAATTCAATGTAATATTTAGAGTTTCAGAAAATATATCATAATATTAATTGATGTTAAATATGCAACTTTTCTAAATGTCAGATGCTTATAGCTATTAATTTCGCTACGGTTATAAAATCCTTTTTTTATCTATCTATCTATCAGACGAAATTATTGGAGCCACTTTGTTGGATTTTTTTAAATGAAGTGATTGCCAGTGTGTGCAATTTATTGCTGTTAACATCAATCCTCTCTAGAGATAGTAAATGATATTATGTGTGTAAAAAATTATCTTACATCTTAATGTAATGACATTTTAAATATTCATAATTTAGCGGTATTTCTCTTCCCAATGTAAAAGGTTAACTTACAATTTACAATATTTTTTTATTTATTTCAATGCAACAACAATAATTGTATTGTACTTCTAGCTTAAGCGCGGCTTACAATGTGATTCTAAGGAAACAAAAGCTTTATTAAACGACTTAAAGTAAAGGAAGGCAAACAGAGTACTCAGGCTGAGGTATATAAACTTTTATCGAGACAATTTGGACATGTATATAACACTTCAGTGCAAAACACGTAACACAACAAAACACAATTAAAACAGTATTTGTTATTATGTAAAAGTATATCTGTAAGCGATAATTGTCTAGGCCTCATCTATGAACTTGAAAAAATGCTTAGTATGATTAAAGAAGCATTACCTAAAACCAAGAGCATTTCATTCTTTTTAAATGGTGTAAATGTGAATAATAATAAATCAATGAATATTGTAGGTACAACATGGTAAACTTAATGCATTAAATTAAGTCGTTATGTAGAGAGTAGTTGCTGTAAAATTTTCAGGTGGATGATCAAATGAAATATCCCAAATTACCACTTTCTAAGTCTCTAAATGTCTTCAAAAAAATGGTGAAGATATGTTCTTCTTTAAATGATCAACTATTTTTCATTTCGTAAAGAATGAGCCAGTAACATAGATATGCGGTATATTTAATGGTTAATTGTACGGTTTGTCCCTTTAAGAATGGATAAAGCATATATCAATCCCAATATAGCATGACAACAAACGACCCAGCTTCAGAAACGCACATTTTCTTTGCAGATAATAAAATGACGTCTTTACTGTTTCTCTGTTTTCTAAAACATGCTTTCTTGCTCTTTTAATAGTATTTCTTATTTTTTAATGAACAGTGCTACATACTGGTATATTTTAGATATAAAACTAAATTACGCCTGTGTCAAAAACCAGTAACATGTCAGTGTATTATTTAGACTATGCCTTTAAGCTGTATCGCCATCCTTCAGTATAGTCACCGCTTGTACCCAACGAAATATAATATATACGGCAAAACGAATAAAATACCGATATATATTTAAAAAATATACAACAACTGATATAAAAATACATGAATCTCAATCGAAAGAAAGGAAAAAGTGTTTAAAAATACCTTTGTTACGTTTATTTTTAGTCAGAAGAGTCGTAATTTCTTTTTATAAAGCCTACCTGATGCAGTTGAAGTTTCTACAGATAGTTGTAAGAGTTTTGACGAAAGTATGGAAAATAACCTTGATAGAGGCACTCCACGATAGATTTAATAGACACAACAAATAAACGCTGAGTATCAATTTGCGAACCCTATCCTATACAGTGCATTGTTTTTTACAGTATACATATGTTTCAACAAGTAACCCAGTTTCCAAACTTTCAATCCATTTTACATATACAAAACAAGCCTTCCTCTTTGCACGGGAAAATTCACTACGTAAACGAACCAAATAAATCCAGAGCTCTGAATTGGTAATTCAGTTTCCATTCTGTCTAGTTTGTTACGACCAGAACATAGAATTTCAAGCCTAACCGTTTTTCATGACAAACCTGGTTTATATTGTAATTTCCTCATCAACAGTTTCTTTTCAACAAAAGATCAACCTTGATCAAATTCTCTTTAAAGCATTAATAAGTCTTAATATATTAATTCTGTTATAGCTTAAAATTACAAATTTATCAGACTTAGTTATCTGATTATTATTTTTATTAATAATAATAATATTATTATTATTATTATAATTATAGCTTTTTTGATATTTCGGGGAAAGTTATTTCACATAACAAAAATGTCTACTAGAATTATGCATCTGCTATTTCGGGTAAAGTTATTTCACAAGTAATAAACATGAGAACTGAAATTATGCAATTTATGCTCAGGCTAGAAATACAACCACAATTACTCACCATTTATGACTAAAAGGTTTTAATAGAACTGATGATTCGTGGAGTCATTTTCGTATGGGAATATACACGTACTTTAAATTATTGGATGGGCGAAACTGAAAATCTATTGTAAGAGTTTTAATACTGATAACAAATGATTCGACGTGGGAATTATTGAACTTCCTGCGTATAAAACAAAGCCAGAAGTTGACAGATTTATAATGAAGCCCTTCGGAGAATGCAAAGATAAAGTCATGAAATGAGGCTATCAATTTATAAGTCTGCAGGTAGAATCAATAGACATACAGTTATATACCCACGATACAGAAAATACGTCTTGAAGTGAGGGTAGAGCATTCACTTGCTAAGCCCGTTTTGTATATTATAATGTATTATAATGAAAAGAAAATAGTGTCTCTTCTCTTCTGGCTATACTTATGGTATAAGTAAAAGTTTTCTTTTGTGAATAAAGCACAATGATGCTCATAGAATGTTGCCACCACTAGTTTCTATAACAGCGGGCACCGGCGACAAAGACCTTTTGATCTGTAAGGGAATTGTGAATAGCGAATAGAAAAAAGCATTTAAATTATTTTGTACAGTGTCTAAACGGTCGTTTCTTTTCTTAATAGGGTGTAGATTCCTTTACAGTTTGATACTATGGCAATGATAAAAATGCTTTTTTAACCACACGGTAACTAAATGCACCGCCTCTAGCCTCGTTTAACTTTCAACAATAGGCAATTATTCGTTTCGTCATTATTAATCACAGTACAAAGTACTTGCTCCTTACTAAACTCCACTGTAATTCCATTAACATAAGGTGTATATAGTTTTTCGATTTATATAAAATTCATTTTCGTGTCATAGCAGTCATTCTAATACGGTGACATAGCGAGTTCAGATATTTAGGTTACCATAATCATCTTATTAGATTTAAGGCAATTTGCCTCAAAGTACAACTAACTAGTAGAATGCCAAACAGATCAAATACAAGTATATGTTCCTAGTCTCTGATTATATTCTAACCTTCAGATTTTTGTTACTTAGATACTTTAAATAATGCCTTACAAATCAATAAGCTAAGCTCTGAGTTTTATGAACATCCAGACACATACATCAGGAAAACATTATATACAAATCGAGACTTTTAGGTTCTAAGCAATGACGGAAGCTTCACCTCTGACTCATTATTTTGAATTACATTTGCCAAAATGTCTACGATTACATTTTACTTGTTTATCTGTGCATTGTGTACTAAAGTTAAACATAACGATGGACATTATATATTATTATTGAAACCACGCTTAATTAGATATGACTGAAATTATATTTATAACGAAAAGAGCCTAAGATAGAATTAATAAAAAGAACTATTCTCTATGAATCATATAATACAAACATCCTAACGATCAGAGGACCGAAGGACATGACTACTCTAGAATTACACCATAATTAAGTTATGTCAAAGAACAAGCGAATAAAATGAAACTAATCAATCAATTAGCCAGTGGGACTGACTTTAAAGGCTGGCTGTCTTATCTTTGCCATTACATGAAAAGTAGATCTATAGTTCTTGAAAGTTATCGAATATGTACAAGAAAACATCACTGCAGACTTTTTGACCTCAGTCAAATGGTCTTATTAACCTTAAGCCTGCGAATTATCTTTAAAATGGACTTGTCCATCTTTCAGTTTGGACGGATCCATTACTTGTTTACGTAGATTCTAATTGAAAATTTACCAAATGAATGGCGAATAGTGATGACCATGATCAGACTGCACAGATGCAAACTGCATTGAGCGCAAAAGCAAACACAGTTGCCGCCAGCAGGGTAAGGGCTAAGCAGATCGTATTTAGTTTTTGATATGCAGTCAATATTTGTCGAAAATATTTTTAGTATATTGTTATACATTGTTTCTTACATAAGAATATTTTCATTTGAATATTTATTGTTGCAAGTAAATCAGGATGAAATTAATTCGGCATACTTGATTGGTTGCAGATTTATAACTAAGTCTTATACATGTACTTAAAATTTCTGTCAACAACGCATATTTATTGGTCTTCAATACTTGGCAAATGTGACAATATTGTATTTAGTAGGTATAAAATTAATTTGAAAGTATTTTCCGAATTTGGCTTTGAGTTTCTCGTACTGTAATTGGATAAATTAATTTTCAAACCATTGTCACTTTATGTTTAACCTTTTCACATTAGTGAAGTAATATCTGAAAAGGAACAGGACTGGTAGGCAATACTTACTTATATGCTTAAACCAAAACGCGAAGAATCCCTGAATAGAATTTGTACCTTTATCATACTTGTGAGGGTTACATATATTTATCCTTTTGTTTTAACCGAAAGAATTATTGACCATCGTGATTGTCTGGTATCTTTAAATGAAACCTCGGGTTTGGTGAATACTTAAAAGATTGAAATAATTGCTCAGAAAAATAAAAATAAAACGAATAAATAAATATAGAAATAAACTTTTAAGTACTTATCAAAAATACACGACTGAAAAGAATTCTTGCGCTTAATTACATAATCTGTTTCGTCTGTATGTGAACAATCTAGTCATGACAACACAGCACATAAGTAACCTTACCATACGTACATTTATAGACAATATCAATTTCATATATCATTGGTTTGGGAAATACAAATGAAATATTTTAGACAAAACTTTATCAAAACTCTATCGAATACAAACAAGTTGTCACATGTCAACCAAATGATCATTACTGCTATAATCATTCTTAAATAGCATCATATTTAATCTTTGAGATTAATGAAATACATGACATACCTGTTTTTATAGGAGAAATAACAATGAAAACCAGCGATATATATCCAACATTACGAACTAATAATTCCATATCCATTTGACAAGGGTTCTAACCATTATCAATGCACACTTGGCAAGAATCAGAGTATGTATCAGCATTTGAACATGTTGAATGAATCGATATCTTCTTCATATAACTGAAGAAAAACGATGCCTAAGTGTCTGACTTAATCTTGGAGAAAATGTCGAAGATTCAAGACAGAACTTCAGGAATATCCATCATGGATTGCACAAACTCTCTCTATATTTAACATAAATCTTTAAACTGAAATAATGGCCTTGGTGTTTTTCTATTTATATTAAATATAATCAAAAGCTCAAGAATTGGTGTTGGAGAAGCTTTATTGCTGGCATGTTATCAGTTCTTCGCAGACTTTGTAAAAACCACCAATAAAGATAACTCACACATATTTTGAAAGCTTAATTTTTAGATATTGTATGGATAACCTGTTGCACAATTCGATACAGAATTTGATTGTTATAACGGATGGTTATAGATCGAATGTTTAAATACTTTGATATGTTTTGGGTTGATATATACAAATAATGTATGAACATGGGCCAAATATAAAACAATAGCAATGAAATGTAATGTACCATAACATTTAAAACATAAAAGACATTTGTTATGCACATATTTTTATCTATATACATCTATAAAACTCCTATTGATCGATTTCGTCTATCAGTTTACCAACATCATTGAGATGTGTAGGCCTATTGTATCAAATCTTTTAATATTTTGCTACATCCAGCTGTTCGATATTGAATAGTCAGTTTCCAGAAATAATCTCTTCGTCAAAGCTCATCATCGAAAGACCATGATGTTCTCAATCTTACATGTTTTCATGGACTTAAAGCATGAAGAGTATTTTTTACCAAAACTCCTTATTAATACTTCCGTTTCGATTAACATCAATCTTTACAATTACACAGTTTAATTTGGACGCATTGCTACTTTTGAAATTCAAATTCCTCTCAGATTTATTATCATTTTAGCATTGCTGACGCAACACTTGCATTTATTTCACAAAAAAGAAGCATGTCGTCAGTAATTACGCAATTTGTTTTCTAAGATGTACTTGTTCTGAAATAAGAAATGCCAACTCACACGCCACTTTGTCTACTGAATGGGAATTATAGAACTGAGTTTTTTGTGTGAACAAAACATATCTTGAGTTTGATTCATTGGTTTAAACTGCAGGGAAACATTCATTCATTTCTGATATTGTATTAATCATAGTTATGTGTTGTTGTTGTTTTCTGTTGTTTTTTGTTTTTGTTTTCTTTTTTTTTTTTTTTTTTTCAGGCATAAAAATCAAGATGATTTGTGAATATGTAAAAAACATCTATCGATATGTTTTATATTTCAAACTTAGAGCGTATAGAATTTTAGACTGAATTCTAATATTTAGCAGTAAATCAATAAGTTTCAATCGCGAAACACTATGAATAAATGAATGAATGTGTAAATGAATGAAAGAAGAATAAACTACAAACAAACGAACGAGCGGGCGAGCGCACGAACGAATGAATGAGTAAAAACGATTTACGGTACTACACTAGAGTTTCGGAACTCGAATTCTAACGCTGGTCATAGAATTAGCCCCAATATTTCGTTTACAGCTCTTCAGAGCTGGTTCAAACACATAGAAAATTATTACATAATAATTTTAACAAAGAAATGTGATTTCTGTGACTCCAGTGTTTATATATTTGTACTGTATGCTTTAAGGTAAACTGTCGATGCAGATAATTACTGATTTGCTCAAGATATGTTGTAGATTACATTTCCGACTTGTTTGCTTGATTTTAATCTTCTCAGAATCGCTGATAAATCACATATCTTGCCAACAATACGCTTGAAATCTGTAACTATATTTATGTAGGTTAAGATTTAAACATTATTGATGACAAACACACACCGATGCTGAATAGCAGTATTGTGCTGAGCACTGATAACTGATTATTTTTATTTTTTTATTCACTTCCTACTTCTTCTTTCCCCTAAAATCTATCACATCGAATGAGAGTTGATAACCTGATATTTGCATAAATCATCCATGCATTTCTACTGATTTCTAGAAATCATATTTAGATTGCTGTTTATCTTTGAGAACACTTGCGACCACTGACAGTTTATCGTAACTTTCAATGCACAAAACATTTCAACGTTAAAATTCTTATCTGACTTCACTTGCCGGTTTGCAAATGTCTTCCCTTACTGAAGCACTACAGAAACATTTATTCAGCAATTCAAAATAAAGCAATCACAATTTATTGCTTTTCGTTCTAAAATTAAAGTGTCTGTAACCTATTGATATAGCTAGCCCGAGTGCATTCAAGCAATTGCCTTTGTTTTTCTTGATATCATTTCCAACATCCAGGCTAAAAAGTGGTAATAAATACAGCTACCTGCAGTGTTTAAAAATCTATGTGCCTGAAACGTTTGATTTTGGGACGATGGTTTCAGACAAAACTTGCGTTCGGGAATTCATATCTAAACACAGTTACGACGTTTCCTAAGAAACAACGATTATTGTCGGCAATGGCATGTAGTTGGTGTTTGCGTCCTTCCATTCAGAGGGTAGATTCAAGTGAGAACGGCATGTTAGCTTAGCCAATTATCCTCTCACTCTGTCTGCATACCATCGGCAGATTTCCTACATGAAACAGAAATCGGAGACGAATAACCATTAGAACCAATGTCCGTGAACTAAATCGACACATGTCTTTAGTAGATAGCACAGTTTTTAGTCATGTTATGTACGGGAATATCTATCTATTGCTCCATTGGTGAAACCATACGGAGAACTTATCAGAGCCATTCATTTGAACATGTAATTTTAGTTCTGTGCTATAGCGCAAACGTCAATTCAGCCTATGATGTCATCGCGTCCTTAACCTTCACGCAGCATTAACATACCGAAAACTGTTCGTCGAGTTTCTTTTATGTTAAACTGGCAATTAAGACCTCTCCATAATGTCCTTTCATCAGCGTTTCTATAACAATTACTTTGCAACTGTACAATACTTCCATGTATTTTGTACAGGTCTTTCACAAGCGTTATCCGATTATGAATACATAATATTACTTGAATTTTTCCTTATATGTGAATGACTACGAATCAAATCGTAGATATGGAACATTGTCGCCGTGATTATCCTTCAGCAAACGAAATATAGAGCAGATAAGATTACAACAGCAAAAGACATCCGAAGGTAAAACAGAAACTGATGTTCCAATCGTTTTTTTGTGCTATTACTTAACACTTTATTGTAAGTGGGTAACTGAACAAATATGGCATTATCTTATTAGTGGTTTAACTTAAGACTTATATGCGTCTTCAGTAATGAATATAATTATAGAAGGGGATGAATTTTACTTATTTGCGGAGAAAAAAAACATCATTGCAGTTAGAATGGAATGTCTGGAGAAACGGTCTCATGCAAAAAAGCTTGGTGAGAAATTTAAGACCACTCTTTCTGTGAAGTTTGATATTTACATATTACTGCGTAGAAAAACTGATTTTTTTTTCAAATTCAGTAGAAAGTCAGTGTCATTAGCATCCCATTTATAAGCTATCAACTCAGCAGTCACAGGTTTGTTCCCCGATTGAAGCACAAAAATTTTACCTCAGACATTAAATAGTATGAAAATTATGTCATATCGGAAAAGTATTCAGTCATTAACAAAATTGTTATGAACTGTTTCAGTACCAAGGAATGCCGAGACTGACCGCTGGTAAATGCGCCAAAAAAAGAACGAACTCTGTGAAAAAAGAGCAAAGAAATCTTACATAATATTTATGATAAAACTGTAAAAAGCCACTTTTTTTGCCAGTCTTTAAACCTTAGCCGAGAAAGAGAGATAGGGAGAGAGAGGGGAGAGAGAGGGAGAGAGACTGTAGATATACATGTAGCCGAGAAAACATAATAATATTGCAAATTCTTAATTTTAATTTTATCTATAGATAACCTAACATGGCGCTTTCAGTCATTCCGCCTTTTAATAAAATCATGAAATGTACAAATGTATGTAAATGTATATACAATGTGTTCGGTGTTGGAGTTTGCGTATAGAACCCTACTATAACACAATTTTAGTCGTAAATCTCGACATTGCAGGAAAAGGTTTGCTCAATGATATGAATATTTTGTCCTAATTTGAGTTTTTATTGCCACATGCATTGACATATGAGTTTAATGAGATATTATTATTTTCTTTTGTAAAGAATTGTTAAACCAACTACAATAGTTATAGAGTTTTTTTATTATTTGAGCTACATTTTTGTTCACAAACAGGATACAATTAGGCAGTTTGTTAGGAGGAACGTAAGTGGCTACTTCTTCTTGTGAATAGCATGGCAGTACACTTTCAAATGGTATAAGTTGGTATTATTTTAAACGTTTCCACAGTTGTTACATAGAACTTCATTTGCATTTGAATGAAAATGGCTAAGTTATTTAGTCTTGTTGTACTGTTTGGAATTTCTGGATTTTCTCAATCGGAAACTTTAAAGAGCAGAGTTGATTTTCTTGAGATGCAGGTGAGCAGAGAGGCGTTCAAGACAAAATCGGACATTTTAGAGCTACGGGAGCAAATTGCTTACATCAATAAAACAAAATCACTTGGTGCTCCAAAAACCGCTGATACGTCAGATATTGAAGTAAGAATGGAACATCTAGAGGAAAGTGTTAAACAATTCATTGACACTCAATACGAGAAAACTATTGTACTATCAAAGGCGATACAAGGTGAGAAGGCGTTGACAAGAAAAATGCTGAAAATAATACGAGACTTGGCTGACAGTAATACTGAGTCAGTCCTTGAAATTGAAGAAGCTCTTAAACAGAACGAAATTGGAAGAGAATTGTTCGAGGAGGAATGGAAACTATTTCAAAATGAAATAAAGGGGGAATTGAATGAGGTTAAAAACAACTCGAAAGTATTGAATGATAAACTTAAAAACTTTGATGGAAATATAATCATTCATAATGCAAATAAGAAAACGGCTTGTCCTGAAGCGTGGACAAGAGACAAGAACACGTGTTACTTGTACCAGAAACAGGAGAAACTGAGCTGGTATGGTGCCCGGATCAGATGTCATGACCTTGGTGGAAATCTGGCCGAGCCAGACACTGAAGAGAAAATGAGATACATTTTGTCTGCTATTGATGACAATAATGTCTGGATTGGGGCCACGGATGAGGACAATGAAGGAACCTGGGTTTGGGCGAGTTCACAGAAAAAGTTGGGCTCCTACATTCAATGGCAACAAAGCCAACCAAATAATCTGTACGGGAACCAACACTGCATGGAAATTGGACTATCATTAGTGAATGACGAATCATGCTTTGAAGATAATTATTATGTTTGTGAGAAACCCGTCACAGAGTAACACATCAACTTTATCACGTGTTATTTACGCCAAATAATATTGCAGATGGTTTCATAGCCGGCGGAAGATGCCTTTAATTTTGGCTGACAATTGCGTTGTAATTAAAATCTAAAACTATTACAGTGCAACAAACAAGCCAGAATTCAATTGTTTCAAAATGAAACCTAAACGCGAAATTATCACATGCAGACATTGATTTATTCTTTGGTATGTTTATAGCTTGCTAATTCATGTAGTCATATTTCCTTTAACAGTCGTCAGCTGAAAATTTTAATACAGTCCGGAAAAGTGATATCTAAACCTTTGAATTTTTATGAGAAAGGAGGTGCTGTTTCAGTAAGATGTCTTGTGTAATTTTAATGTTAAAAGCAAAACAAGGCAATTAAAATGACAACACTGATGAATTCTGGTCTAAATTGTACGTTTTATTTTAAAACTTTTAATCATGTAATTTCGTAATAAACAAACAAATAAATTAATCAATCAATCAATTAATTAATAAAAAATGCAAAGATTAAGTGCAGACTGTAATATATGTATAATTTCCAACAACTTTGTGTTATTCTAATGAAATATACATTGGAGTTTTGCTATTGTATATATTTAAAAAGTATTTTGATAATTTAATAATATGAAAAAGTGTAAAGAAATTATTACCCTATTTTTCACCATTTTGTATATTTGTATTTTTTTCTTTGCTTATTTTACATTTAAGTAAGATGCATTCTTATGCTACAATTGCCTCAATTTATATTTCAAATACTTCTGAAAACAATGGAACATTAATGTTCATTTAACAAGAGGGTTACGTTGGCCTTATACCGTTCACCCAAGTACCATAGCTCTTACCATCAAGGTTAATGAAGAAATTAGGTGCATTTAATGGAAAATACGTAACCTTTATTGCTCGACCAGATTTACTCGAAATAGTAACTAGTGACCCTGGGACGGGGTCAGTTATCAATTTCTTTTCGGTATCTTCAACAAGAAAGTAAGTCAGGTCAAGGTCAACCAGTTCAAAATTGCAATTTACATGTAAAACTACACACATGGTGGACATTTCACACATTTAATGCTATAACAGGAAGTAGAGCAGTAGGTCATGGTTACTGAAGGCTAAAGTTGAAGTTGAAATTTGCGAGCCAAATTATGTACAAGGTCAAATTTCAATGCTGTAGCTTAGACAGGAAGTAATTAAACGTGAAGTTATTCATTGTTGAAGTTAAAATCTACATGCAAAACTGTACGTATTGTCCAAATTTCATTTCAGAATGGTCAGTAGATCATGATCGGCCAGGGTCAAAAATTATATGTATTGTTAAAATTTCAATCATGTATCAAAAACTAGGAATTAGGTCAAGGCCAAAAGAAGGTCAAAGACAAAGTAGAATATTTGATCATGAGGATATCTCTTAAAATTTAGTAGTGTTTTAGTTTTTCCATTTACATCCATATAAAACTGGTGACCCCTTGAGCAGATCACTTTTGACTGAAGGCCGTGATTTGAAAAACTGGTCAGAACCACTAGCAGACAATGCTACATGTTTACATATTTATATGTATTGACTGGATTTGTATTATGCTGACAGTTGCAATAAAATATTATTAAACTAAAGCAGTGCTACAAACCAAATATCTAAGTTCTGGGCCTAAGACCTTTAAAAATCCTTTATAACTGTATTTTTATAAATAAATGAACCGAACGGAGGAGTAAGTTTAGTCCCTAGGGTCATGATATGAACAAATCTTGAGGAGGGCCACAAACAATATATCTCATCTCTGGGACTTGAGTTTTCTGATAATTTTTTTTTAAAAATATGTAGGTCTATGAAAAAATAAGTGATCCCTTTGGCAGGGTCAATTTTGACCTAATGGCCATCTTTTGAAAAGTCTTGGTAAAGTCTGTTAAACAATGTTTCACATCAAATATTTAGACTCCAGGCCCTGCAGTTTCATAGAATCCCTTTATGTGTCTATGTAAAAACAGTAACCCCTGAGGTGGAGCCAATTAGTGACCCCAATGGCACAATCTGAACAAGCTTGGTAGATGTCTATGGTACAAACCAAATATGTAGACTCCAGGCCCTCAGATTAAGAGAAGAGCCTTTAAGTTTTTTTCCTCTTTATATCTATGTTAAACCAGAAATGTGTGCCCCCAGGATGAGAACTGGTGGGTTGTCAAAGTATCTGTATATTAATTAAAAGCATGTGTGCAGCCTTACTTGCAGGTATACATCCTTGTAAAGTTTAATGACTCTGGGTAGAATTGTTTTTGTCAAGTCTGTGACACAATGTTTGGTAACGATTTTCTCTAACAAGGGTCAGAACTCTGCTCCACTTAGGATGAAAACAGATAACTCCAGATGAACAACTTCACTCGCTGATATATATTCTTGTGTCATGACCCTGGATGCAACAGTGTTGCCTAAGATTATGGCACAAGCTTTTTTCATCAAGGGCCATAACTCTGCTCTTCTTGGAAGGAAGGAAACGAAAAAACCCAGGCGCAGAATTCATTTGCTGATCTATAGACCTGTGGAGTTTCATTCTGATACTGTTGGCTGAGCGCACAACACAATCTTTTTAGTAGCTATTTTGACTTAGTTAGGGGTCATAACTCTGCTTTCCCTGGATGGAGACAAAAAACCTAGTTGCCCAACTTCACTCACTGATGTATATCACTGTGACGTTTTGTGTAAAGGTGTTGACTGAGCTTACAACTAAAACTTTCGGATATAGTCACATCAAATGGGGGCATAAAAACAGTGACCACTGGGACCAATTTTAAGCTCAGCGATATAATTTCAACAATCTTGGTGCCAAAATTCTAGATAGTGCTATACACCAAATTTCACAGATCTGATTTCACAGAATTTTTAAAGTATTACATTCAAGTAGCCATAGCAACCATGCACAGTTCTGCATGGAATGAAATTCTTTGAACACCTTTGATAAAGCTTCATACAAGAAACATCCAGGCTAAGTTTCATTTAATTTGACCTTGTGGTTTCAGAGATGTTTCAAGAAGGTGATGAATGCCAGACAGAATGTAATCACAGTAACTTGATATATCAGAAACATTCAGTCCTAAACTCTTACTTTCCAGTTCAACCTTTTTCTGGGATGGTGAACAAGTGTTTTAAGATCAAATTTTCAGATTACTGCATTTATTATACAAGACGAGAAACGTAACTTAAGTTTTTCTTCTGTAATTTCATCTCTGTAAACTGACACTTCCTATACAAATGATTTACACATACATGTACATGCATTTATGTAGTTGTTATCTTTATATGGACAGGAAATAATTAAATTTCTTTTTTTCTTAAACAGCAGATAAACAAAAAAAGCAAATATTTGACTGTTGCTTTGAAGAGCAAATGAGACAACGACACACATGATTAGTAAATTTATTCAAAATAAAACACTTTTTAACTGATGAAATACATGTAATTATTCTTTTTACTCTCTCCTTTATTTTGTGCCATTTCCTGGACTTTTTATCTTACCTTTTGATCATTTTGAGACAGTTTCTACCTGTTTATGATAGATATTCTTCATATATGAAAGTTTACCTTCACCCTCGACTGTGAAGCGGAACTATTCTGAACGGGTAAAAATAAAGAAGTCAATACAACAGTTTCAAACTCGATATGCAGGTTTAAATTCTATAAAAAACAGTGTCCAAATTCAAGCTTTTGATTGGGTTACAATCATTTCTCTTCAGTTATCTGTAATCCTGTACAATATACAAAAATCTCCCCTCAATTTCTTTTCTTCACTGTATAGACTTAGGGCTACATCACCATATCTTGTCACTTGATGTGAACTGACAGCAGACACAATTCTTCAACGGTTATTTCCCCCTACAGATGACACACACACACACAGAGTTATTTAGAGTAATCTCCCTCTGCAGTCTGCTGAACCACAGTAACAGTACAACACCTTTCCTGGCACACTGCCAACTTCATAATTATAGTCCCATGTGAGTTCTGATCCAGCACTTATATATCTGAAAAAAGACATTTATCACCTTAAAGATTTCATAAGAATATATTTACTTTATACATGCACTTACAATACATTTCTGACTTCTTACAACACACAATTTTTAGATGACTGTGTCAACCACTAACATATGGTATCTTGTATATAATAATTTCTACCCGACAAGGAGTGTTTCACTGTAGTATAAAACAAAAGTTGACAAATGTTCTTTTCACTTGCATGGCTCTAAAAACAGACTGAAAATCTTACTTTTAACAGACAACAAAATCAGTACAAGACACACTTACTGTCCTGCAAAGAAGGCAATCCACGGAAATCTGAGATCATGGGTGTCTACAAACACATTCTGGACAAAGGCATTCGGGCAACAACTATGCTGTAAGCATACATTTAAACAACAAAATTAGGCATTAGAAACAGAATTCTATTCAAAATAAATTAAATCAATTCTTTGTCAATTCAAAATCTGTATAATTTGAAATCTACACTGGAAAGCTAGCAGATTATTTCATAAGAAAGTAATCCCTTTCAAAATAAATATTTACCTGTGAATCTAAACATCAGGGACTTCTGGAGTTTACATGCACATAAGCAGGCTTACTATTAAGTGTCCAGTCTACTGTGTAGTCTATGAACACAAAGATTTAACGGCACACAACATCATTGTTATGAAGGGCTGCATTATGATTATAAATAAAGCTTTCAAATACAAATAACATACATTGAGGTAACGTCCTATATTGCCCATTGATTTTGCATCCATTATGTAGCATGATTGATTATCTTGGTAGAAGTCACGTGTTGATGGTCCATGGAAACTGTCATCATTCTCTTCTACAGAAATAGAAAAGCAATTAACCTCTGGAAAACTGTATGCCATATGTTTTTTTCCTACTTACGAATGTAAAATTGAATGCCTTTTAAACTTTGCATGCTGAAAATCTGCTCTTAGAGTTAAAAAAGGAAGAAATTAATGCAGTCACATCATTAAAGATATACTATACTCAAATTTCAGATACAAATTACTACCTCACCAACTACACCTTCTCTGTGTGAATATAATATAAACATGTTTGAGAACATACAGAGTAGATGTGTTACGTTTAAAACTTTACACATTATAGGTAAACACCATATATTTACATAGTGTCATTAAAAAAACTGGCAGTTTTTTTAAGAAAGCATCACATAAATTGACCTGTAATATGGAATGCAGCTTCCCATACATAGTGTATGCATTCTATTAGCCTAATTAGACATATTCAGTAAGAATTTACTAGATTTCAATTAATTTCTGCAATAAAAGTATTTTATGCAAAAATGGGCATAGTATATCTTTAACTGAAAAAAAAAAACCAAAGAAATGAAACTTATAAAATGGAACTTAAAAAATGTTTGAACACATTTCACCGATTTGAAGGTTAATATATTGGAATAATTCACTAAAACTATGCGAAAACATACATGTACCAGTCGGAAATAGAAAGATTACCGTTGGCTTCTTTTCCATCTTTCTTGCCCGCGTTAAGCTGACCGTACCTTGCACCAGATGACCTACCAGTTCTTCTCTTGTTCTCTGTCACAGGGTCTAGTAATGAATGGTATAGTTTTTAAACTTCACTGGAACATAATTCATTTTACCACAGAACGTGTTCTTTCATTCTGATTGATGAATCATTTCAAATCTAATCATGTGCTAATAGCAAGCTTAAAACGATTTTACCTAAACAAATTCAGAAGATAACAAATCCTTTTACCAAAATTTATCTTCATAAAATTCAATCATAAGTGTTAATTTAGTAAACTGTCTGTCCTCATGAAGTTAAATTAACATTCACACAAAGGATTAAATGCACATATAGGTAAAATCTTTGGATAGTAACCTTCTGATAGACGTGTATACATGTTTTTACTGATGAATTATACCTAATGCTATAAAATGAAGAGTTATCCCACCTGGTTGTTCAGTTTCATCAAGGTCTGGTAAATCGACATCCTGTGATTCAGTAGACTTCCTGGAATTTGTCGACGTACTTTTCTGGGCCGTCTGTTTTTTCTTCACAACCTTCTCTTCTGCTGACCTGAAAAGAGCTCACATACTTTGACCTAATATTTATTTCACCGTTAAAGCTTTAATGCACAAGGACAGTTATGATTGGAGGTAATGTTAGGAATAACAAGCATACACAGCTTCACCTGGTAAATAACCAAAACAATATATGACCTGCTACCTAAACAAAGGCATTATGAGCTGTTATGCATTTAGTTAAGCTTTGCACAAGAAATTTTATATCGACGAGGCTTAAATATTACCCCTTCACCTATCGACAAGGCTTAATTATTACCCCTTCACCTATCGACAAGGCTTAAATATTACCCCTTCACCTATCGACAAGGCTTAGATATTACCCATTCACCTATCGACGAGGCTTAGATATTACCCCTTCACCTATCGACGAGGCTTAAATATTACCCCTTCACCTATCGACGAGGCTTAAATATTACCCCTTCACCTATCGACGAGGCTTAAATATTACCCCTTCACCTATCGACGAGGCTTAAATATTACCCCTTCACCAAACAACCGACATCTCTTTTCTGAAGCTTTAACAAGTAATTTCAATAATATACAATGTAATTTCTCATATCCCAAAAAGTTTCTAATGCCATACGTGAAATTTTAATTTATGCTTTTTGCCTGATACCTTTCCTGGAAAACTGATGCGGGATACTTTAGTCTTATCTCTTATAGGCAATTTAACACAGCCTTCTCTATTTGGTCTTTACCTATGATAACACTTTGCCAATTATCTTTTAACATATCTTTAAGTTATGATAACACAGTCTATACCCATCTGTGCTAGTTTCCGATGATTTTGATCCAGATGAGGGGTTGCTATTTCTTGCCGAGTTGTCAGAATCTTTGTTCTTTTTCTCCGATTCCTGCTTACTTTTCCTTCTAAGGAATAAATAAAATTTATGATGATTATTATATTAAACAAAGCTGTTAAGTATCTTTTAGATATGCCTGTATAAACTGTGACTTTTCTCTGAAGACATGTAAAGATATCATTCCAGAGAAAGATGAAAAGAATGTACCTCAGTGAATGAACTAAGGACAATTACTTTGAACAGCTGTTATAGATAAATTTCATGCAATCCTTTTTAAGACCTTTCATATCATCTTCATAAGAAATACTAAAAAAATGTTTACTTGTTAACGGATGAAACACATTTTCAAGAACCTTAAATAACAATTAATTTTGGTAAACAATAACTTCACCAAAAAAAGAAGAAAGACAGAACTAAACATTAGCAAAAAAATTTGATAGAAAAACAAACATGCCAGCAGCAACGTAGGTTATACCTGGTAAGATGAGACTTCTCCACCACTGTGTCTTCTCTCCGCCCAGATGCTCGCTTATCAGTAAAGGATCTGTATAAGGGTTAAAAAATGATAGAAAAAAAAAAAAAAAAAAATCAGCCTGTTTTTTAGTATCATTACTTTCTGCCCAACAGAAAAATTTCATAAACTATTACAGAAATTAACTTTTTGTCTGCACTTCCATTTATTGCTGGTAATTAGGTAAACAACTGAGTAAGAACTAGAAAATATCAATTTAAAGAATGAAATTGAAAAACCTGTTCCTACATGTAAGATCAAATATACTGTATAAATTTTCTTTGACCACATACTCGTCAGAGTCGGAGCCGAGTCCAGCATCTTCACTTTCCTCACTCTCGTAATCATCGTCATCAGCTCCTATTCCTTCGTCTATATCTTCTACATCACTCTCATAACCTTCTTTCTGTCTCTCCACAACCTAAGCAATAGATATATCAAGTTGAAAATATTACACTTCTACACTTTATGTAGTGTTGTGTAATTAAATTACATTTAAAATTAAAATCTTTCTTTTTTTTTCTTACTTCTCTCTTCATTTTAGAATTTGAGAATTAAATGCATTCTTTAGAGAAAATTTTTCTTCATTTTTTTTTACATTATAAATTTAATCAACATATTATAGCTTTGTTACCCTAATTAAGATACTGTCCCTGACGGTTTTCTCTAAAAAAATAACTTGTCAGAACTGTTATAAATTTCATGTTTTATACTGATGTTTTTTTTAAATTGTCACCAAACAAATCCTTATGAACCAGTAACATACCTTTGAAGCCTTAAAGAGGAAAACCCTAAAATTAACAGAATTCCATTGTATTTCAGATGATCTAAATGTGACTGATACTGAATGAATTATTACCTGATGTCAACATGTCAGTAAAAAAATTTAGGAATAACACATAAACTGACAGCATTACTTTAAGTCTTTTTACAGAGAGTGTTTGTTGTACCATTTTTCGGAGGGAAGACATTTATTCTGAATGTATTTTTTCTGGGTCTCTGAAAGAAAAACCAGGGCTATGTTCGAATGAATGGCCCCCCATCCCACCCTCCATGCCGGCTTAGCCTCAAAAAGGTTAAAAGTTTTGTGACAAACAGACAGACCAAAAACAATATGCCCTCCCTCAGGGGCCATAAAAATTTAGAATATACATTCTTCATCAGATTATCAGTTATTTTCATTTTATAATAAATAAGCCAATAAAACAGTTATGCAGTATATCACAGTAATTATTATAGGGTATGTCCCTTTAAAACTACTATGAAACATTTTTTTTAAGTTAGCCTATGTAGCAGGAGTACATGTACCTCAATGTAATCAAGCTCTGCTAAGTATTCATCTCCATACTGTTGTCCGTCCTCATTAGCACCCTGGTCCGTTAACAACTGACCCGCATATATACAGATAAAGCCTCCCTTTGGAATGTCATCTAAACAACGCAAACCCCAACCTCTGCAACAAAAATACAATCACAAAAAGGTTGATTTTACAGTTAACATTATCTGAAATGATACTACTTATATCTACATGTAAGTAAAGTCTACCACTGTTTAATGAACAAAAGCTCTGTAAAAAAAACAGTTATGTGTGACAGATATTTGAAAATTAATGAAGCCCCTTTTGTCAACACTTTTTTCGCTGTCTTTTTATTTTTTGGTACATTTTTTCTCTGTAAAAATAACCCCAACAAACAGAATTTTAATACATTTTCAGCCTACCATCAAAAGACTTTAAATAGCAAATTGTATCTCCCAGCAAGGTTATTTTATCTAATCACCATTCTGACGGATCAAGAGAGATTGGCCTGGATGTGTTCTAACAGTATTAGTAGGAGACAGTTAAATGATACATTGATAAAAAAGCATGTATAAGACAGTTCAAATACCTTTTCTCTGTCTTGAACACCTGTAGTCTGTTACTTAGACCATTCTGAACCACTCTGTTACGACATCTGTAATCACACTTACATCTTGAGTTGCACTCGTACACCCTGGAGCACAAAATAATAAACTAGTCAAATTTTTTCAAGACCGGAGTCATTTCATAGAAAATTCTACAGAAAAAAAACTGTCTTTAAAACAGATACGATAATAAAGTGCTACATCTTAATCAAATACTGTAACATGTTTCTAAGTTAAGTTTAAAGCTATTTTCTTAACATTGATTGGGAAGAAAGTTCTAGCAACTTGTACTAATCCTTCGATGACTGCGCGCGTGCTTCCTGGGTTCAAACCCATACTTGTTCTGAGACTGTAGAATGCTGAAAGTCACTGGAGATGGTCACCCCGGGTGGGATTCAAACCAGTGACCTCCAGATTGAAAGTCCCTGCTCTAAACCCCAAGTTCACAGCTTCTCCTAATGTAAATGTTCACCATATCTGCCAACAAAAAATATAAATATAGCTACATAATGTACTTTGCAACTTACAGTAAGCAATATCAGTGTAACCTACCCAGAGAGGAGTGGTTCTGGAAGCCGTCTGTGATGGTAGCCAGCTGTTGGTATAGGCTTTCCCCCATTTATCACTGCTGAAGACTCTACAGTCAGCTGTTGACAACGACATTTCTTACGGTCCTGAGACAAAAGTGAAAAAAGTGGATTTCATCTGATGACACACTAAAGAAAATATTATGCGAATAAATACTTTGACAAATTGCCAAAAGCATAGCATA
Source organism: Cyclina sinensis (assembly GCA_012932295.1). Taxonomy (NCBI): domain Eukaryota; kingdom Metazoa; phylum Mollusca; class Bivalvia; order Venerida; family Veneridae; genus Cyclina; species Cyclina sinensis. Next base: position 15,842,597 of record JAAONU010000003.1, on the reverse strand, counting down.
GGAAACATTAAATTTAAGTAACAGTTCCTGCATAACATGAATGTTTAGATTCATGAAACAGATTAAGAACCGCTTCCTCTTTCATTTATAAGACTTTACGATCTGAGAAAAACAGTCTATGTACAAGATTTGAACTGCAAAATTACTCAAACTTCTCTATATAGATAAGATACTGGTAAAGATTAAATATTATAATGACAGGATAAGTAAGGGATGAGCAGTAAATAGTAACCAAGGAAACAGAGAATTTCACAGATTGAAATCAGTCAATGAAAATCCCCCATATCCCCATTATACATTTGAATGAAATTTAGTATATCACACCCACTATAGATTTGAAGCTACACAATTGACTGACTTACACTACAATTGTCCTCACAATCACAGCATTCCAGGAAATCTGGATCCAGATTTAACCTGACCCCTGTGGCTGGTATACGCTGGTTGGAGTAATCCACATAGTCAGGGTACTGACGATCTATACCGTTCACACATGATATTGCTACATTCTCCTTACCATAGGATATATCCTTAATGTCACAAAAGGTCTGAAAATTCATTTAACACTGTAATGAAAAAGCGTATCTATTACAAACTTGATTCTTTAACAAAGGTTTGTGTCGTGTGCAATAGCAAATAATGTATTTCTTGAATTAATTTGTTGTTTTTCCAAACTTCTATGTATTTCAATAGCTAGTTAAAAAACCTTTATGTGTAATTTTATACCTTCATGTATAGTTCTATCAATTATCCACACATAAATGTAAGGAAGATTTTAATCAAGAAATTTGAAACTGGTTACCCAAAAGTACGAAAAAGTCAATCACATATTTAACCCTTTACCCCATAGATACCTATATATATATTAACGCATATGAGAACAGTGCAGGTCCAGATCAGCCTGCACATCCGTGCAGTCTGATCAGGATCTCCAGTGTTTGCTGTTCAGTCAGAAATTCTTTTATGGATATTAAAGCAAACAGTGGAGATGCTGATCAGACTGCACAGATGTGCAGGCTGATCTGGATCTGCACTGGTTGCATACGCGTTAAAGCGCATATCTATGGGGTAAAGGGTTAATTTCATACTCCAAGGACATGGAGGGTGTCTGTAAGTACAGTTTTTTTATACAGTATTTTTTATGCAATAATTGCCTCAACAATAAATTAGGATGAGTAATGATTTTTATTACTGCCTACAATCCCTATATTATATGCTCAGAACAATGTGCAAAATTAAAACTCTGTGAATTGCTAAATACATGGTATATTTTATAAACGGAATGTCCTTGCCAAATGGTGTAAATGTAACATAATATTTTTCTGAATTTTCTGAAAATTCAGGCACAAAAGGGAAATTGTTTACACAGAACGAAATTTAAGGGATATTCCAGTAAAACATATATCCCACCCAGGGGATGGGGAAGGGGGGAGGGGGATCTTTTCTTCTCTCAAATTAACTTTTATAGGTGGTTAGTCCATTATGAACTTATGAACTAGGTACCTTCCTGGGTTTGGATATAGGTCTCACTGGAATTGCCCTAGATGTACCTTGACAGGGACAAACTCATAATGTACATGAAGCTCTGGGTCACAGCAGAAGTTGTCAATCATCAGTCCACTCTGTGTCAGACTGAGGAATGCATCCAGCTCATCTAGGTTCCTCAGACGCCTGCCACATGGTGCTCGGTAAAACACAACACGTCTTCCATAAGGTTTTGTCTTGGCCACGTGTCTGTTGTTTATATCAGCAAGTTAACAGCAATATGATAAAATCTCCTTGAAAGATTTCATTGAAGAAGAATTCGACCATTGAAGACAGACATCATTATGACATGTACATAACAATACATGTTAACAGATTTGACAAGCAATAAAAAACTGATTTTATAAACACTCATTCCTAAGGACTATTTTGCCATTTTTTTTTTCCAGATTAATTGCAAGGAAATTATGTTCAATCTTGTCAACTCTTTTCAAGATGCCATTAGTTATAGGATTAACACTTATAACTGTAACAGAAAGTACCTCCTCATTCTGGTATCTACTAACAGACAACAGAATTAGAAAAAACAAAAACTGCAACAAAACAATACCAACAAAGTAAGTAAAGTCATAGTTACCTTTCCCAACCATACAACAGAGGTACAAGAAGTGGGTTATTTCCCTTCAATTTTTCCGGGTCATCGTTGACATTATTCAGACATTTTTTGCTACATCTATGTTTCACTGAAAGAAAAACACTACCTCTATCAGCTGTCTAATAGAAAATGAAAATTGTCAGTTCTGTAAAATTGTTTGAACAAAGCTAGTAGCTCTTGCTGCTTAATAAACGAAACTATTGAACCATGCTTGCAAAAAAAAAAAAAATATTAGACCTTGCTTAAACAAAGCTGTTGGATCATGCTTAAAAAAAAACTATTAGACCTTGCTTAAATAAAACTATTGGACTGTGCTTAAACAAAACTATAAGACCTTACTTTAACAGAGCAGTAAGACCTTGCTTAAACAAAGATATTGGACTGTGCTTTAACAAAACTATTAGACCTTGTTTAAACAAAGCTATTGGACTGCTAAAAACAGAGCAATAAGACCTTGCTTAAACAAAGCTTTTGGACTGTGCTTAAACAAAACTATTAGACCTTGCTTAAACAAAGCTATTGGACTGTGCTTAATCAAAACTATTAGACCTTGCTTAAAACACAGCAATAAGACCTTGCTTATAAAAAACTCTTAACCCTTGTTTAAACACAGCTACTCACCTTTCTTAAACAAAGCTTTTGGACCTTGGTTAAACAAAGCATTAGACCTTGCTTAAAGAAACCAATTAGACCTAATTATGAAATTGAACCATTTTAGACAATAATGAGCAAAGAATTTACCTACCCATCTTCCTACAAACTCTATCTTTCTCTGGAATAATGTGGTCAAGCCTTGTTCCCAGTGACTCAAGATCTGAAACAAAAACAGCCAAGTGAAAGTTTTCTTTTGTTGCCAAAGCAGATCTGTATGTAGGACTAAAAAAATATCAATGTTTTCTTGTAACGTACAGCACGAATATTTTACACTATAATGGTATCTTGTACTGCACTTAATAAGTGTAATAATTATTTAATCATATTTTTATGTCTTATTAAATGTGTCAACGAAATTTGATGCATGTGAAATTTGAAGTTGTTCATTGTCGTTTTACCTGCAGATTCACATATTTTCAAATAATTAAAGAAAATGATGAGAAATACTGAGATAGCATTAAAAAGAAGACAAACAAACAGTATATCACATACATCTAATTTCAAAGGAGAACTTCTAAATGTTCAGAGCCTCAATCTGATTAAAATCACTCTGCAATTAGGTTAGCAAAATCTAATCATAGTTAGATCATGCACCTCAAGTCAGATTGTTCAGAGCCGTTTTCACTCAGGAATTACTTCCAAGTATTTGTGTGATCATAATACCCAATAATGGTCAGTTATATGTACATGAATATATTACATGTCAAAGCTGACTTTCATATGATTTATATCATTTCACACAGTTATATTTCTGGAAGTTTAATTGCAGCATTATTTGTTTAAACATAACTTGTCCAAAAAAAGACCTTATTAAATCTTAAAAGGATTTGATTTGGACTTAGGGTCATTCCAGTAAAACATATCATCGCTTCTCAGGTAGGCACTTTCAAAATGGACCAACCTTCTTGAGCAGTAAGCTGACAAGAAAAGACACCCCCACCCCTTCCCAACATAAAAAGACCTTCTCCTTAAGAATTTCTTCATTTTGCCTTCCCGTTATGAAATATATGTCTTACTGTAATGGCCATTAGGAGAAAGACAATGTATTAATTGGTTTTCAAGGAAACAAACACGAAAATATATTATTCAACACAAAAAGTTTTCATAGCTGGTAGGCAGGTGAAAAATATGCATACTTATGTTACATGTATGTAACAGGGTCAGTTATATGTAACAGAAAATTCAACCAATAAGAGTGTAGTTGAATGACAACATCGCAAGATTATTAAAAGAAACAATGAATGTACAAAAACCGTCTCAACTCCAAGCATGAGCAAGAATGTATTAAACAGAGAAAACAACAAACATTTTATATTCATAGCAGCATTTGCTGGGGAAAAAACAGAAAGAAAATAGGTCAGAACCACATCCTGGACCTTACTATTACAATGTATCATGTGACAAACTAACATACCAACAGTTCCTACATCCTCTGATGTCGACAGACGTTCCTGTAACACAGTCGCCATGTCTTTACTACTCTTACTGTTGCTACCACTGCTGCTGATTGTAGATGTTGTAAACTTATCTACAGATGAGAAGAAAACATCAAATAGCCTCTTATGATAAAGCCTACACATCAAATTTCCAACAGCACTTTAACCTGATGGCAGCTATTTTGTTCGTCTTTGTGACCAGTGCAGACCATAATCTACCTGTACATCTGTGCAGTCTGATCATGATGCACTGTTCACTATTCAGTCAGTATTTTTACAACTAATACCCCTATAAATAGTAAATGGTAGTGCCCTAATTGAAAGATGGACAAGTCCATTTTAGAAACTTAGCAGGCTAATGGTAAAAAATACTAAATATGCATATGTTCCAACACTGAACTAGGAGCTCATTTCAGTCTTATTTCAATTTATTTACAACCTGCACAGCCAACACTCATTTATTACTGTAAGTTTCTAGTGGTTATACAGGGATTTGTGAGATTTCTAATAAAGGGATTTGTAATAAAGGGATTTGTTACACAGGGTTTGTAATACATGGATTTGTAATAAAGGGATTTGTAATAAAAGGATTTGTTATACAGGGTTTGTAATACATGGATTTGTAATAAAGGGATTTGTAATAAAAGGATTTGTTATACAGGGTTTGTAATACAGGGAGCTGTAAAAAGGGATTTGTAATAAAAAGGATTTGTAATACAGGAATTTGTAATACAGGGATTTGTAATACATGAATTAAAGTAATGAAAGTTTGTAATACAGGTATTTTTAACACAGGTATATCTAATTAAGGAATTTAAAAGGGATATCAGTAACACTGGTTAACTATTACAAATCTAGTCTATAAAGAGATTTAAGAGGTATTTTATTTCACATTACTATATTAATGTACCTGGTGACTGAACCTTGAGCGAGGGCTTTTTATCCTCCTCTCCTTTCTTTATCTTGAGCCAAGATGCCTCCCAGATCTGCCCTGTGTTCAGTGTAGAGCCCTGGGTGGTGCTCTTCTTTGCAACAGCCTTCTTCTTGTCTGGTCTTGCTGGCGAATCTGAGAAATTATCAGGAAACACTGACGACTGATTTTACAAGATAGATAACTTTGTTTAACAGGTTGAGTCAACAACGCTGAAGCAGCTTGATGTGAGTGAAATATGAATGTTCTACTTGCAAAACTTGTGTCAAGTAATTCAAAATCTTATAAGAGAAAATTCAGAAAATATAGAAAAGTCAAGGAAGAGCCATCTATTCTATCAATGAAAGAAAGTTATTATGTTACACATCTTTTGGAAATATTCTGATGCAGTGATTGATGCTAGACCATAAAAAGAATTGTATCACAGTATAGCTCAATCTGGGAGCTAATAAGGTGCGCTAACAATAAAATATGTCACTCATATTTTGGAAAATATTGTATTGCATATAAGCAAACTTAACACTATATCACACCGAAGGCTATTAAACATGCATTGGCATTCTCAACATACTGTCTGTACTAGAGGTTCTTGTATACTCCACCACAGGCTTCTTGGCACTAGCCATTGTCAAGTTGTGTCTCTTTACCTTGCCAGCATTCCTGTTTGCCTCTGCATTTGCCTGAAACAGTATCAAACTATATCATTAAAGCATCAAAGTATGAAGTAAGTCCACTTACTAATAAGGAAGTTATGGCCAATCTTCAAGTTTTCGGACAGAATGACAGATGGACTGATGGACTTAAGTCACAGAAGTTGTCTTTTCAACCACTACGTTTCTTCTTTTTTTTAAATTGTCTGGCATTTCAAGTACCATTAAAATTATATATTTATATTTAAACTTACTTGTCTTTATTTTCAAAAAAAAAAATTCCTTAACATCAATAACATTTATATAGTGGCATAGCTAATGACTCCTGACCCTTACATCACATGCAAGAGAAAAATCAATCAAAACTTAGTCATATCTAAAGGTAATTTTGCAAGATATCTATAACTTACACATTAAGTCAGACCTAGAAAAATTCAGACCTCTACACAGAGTACATACCAGTGCAGTATACAGAGGCTCCAGTCTGGTTGATCCCCTATATATCCACTCACCACGTTTATCAGCAGGGAAAAACATGAGAACAAGGCTTGCGTCGACATCTTCCACCTTGGCGGTCCACCACTTACCTTTCCATTCTGTCTTCACTGTTTGACCCTTGTGAAGTCGTACCATAGGTCTCTGTGTGAAACAATCAGCATGTTACGAACCAAACCCAAAATAATTCCCTGACAGAATTTAGCATTTAAAAGCATACAGATACTTGTCCACACTCAGTTAATATTTCTTCAAAAGAAAAAAAAAGTGAGGATCATTTAGTTTATACCAAATTTATTTTAGTTCGATTGTGTAGGAAGCTTATAGCTTATAATTATATACACTCTCGAATCCGTTCCTGGAACTAACCAGTACTAAGCAATGAATGTAAAGTTTCTTGCTCAAGGAAACAACGGCTTGCCCCTGTCTGGGTTTGAACCCGTGCGGCTAGCAATCCTATGACTACTAGTCCGACGCGTTCACCACTCGGCCACTCAATGAGGATCATTCATTTTTCTACTTACATATAACTGCCCTCAATATGAAATGTACTGATGCAGATAACAAATTTTGACTTTTTTCTATTGTTTTCATAAATGGTATCCTGTAAAATTCTCAACAAAAAAGTCTTATTTTGGTTTTCAAATCTAAGCTATTTTAGATAGATTTTCACAGAACAATAGTTAATTACTAATTTTGACTTAATACTTTTAAGTTACAATCTAACAATGAAATTGTGACAAAATTCGAAAGGTGCCAGTAAACTCGTGAAAGTGCTTGACTGCATCTTAAAGTTACCAAAAAAAAAAAAAAAAATACTTTCAGCCTGTTTCTTAATATACATGTATAAGAATGACAGTCACTGTATTTTGCAAGCAGTTTTAGATCTTTTCTATTTCCATAAAATAATAATGAAATTATTTTTCTGTTGTACCAGTTTATATCAATTCTTATTTTTTTTTGTTATTTCATTATTATTTACCTCTGGATACTGGGCAAGATAATCTTTGACAAAATCTTGCGAGTCAGGGTGTATGTCCTCCCAGACATTCTTGCCTGAAACACATAGTAAATATCGGTAGGTAGCCTTGTATGTATAATGAAAACTGATGTACAACTTACTGATTATCTTACCTAAGGCAATTTGAAATATAAATATAAAACAATAAACATGTAACATAACAGAGATACAGGGAATTTTCTTCTCTCAGTACGACAATATGACCAATTCCTCCTTTTTACATTCTGGCTTATTTAACCCATAAAATTTGTACTGCTATCAAAACTTTTTCTACCTGTAATTCAGCATATACTCTCAGTAAGGGATAAATAAAATAAAACATTCAACATGTATTCTTGATACTAAATGAAATATTTCTATGTTCACAGATTTTGGATAGTTATTATTCTAGCCAATTTTTTTCTGTTGAGAATAGTAAAAATAAAAATAATGGTGAAAGTCTTACAATGCTATTCATACACTTTTCTTTACACATGATGTGAAAAGTGAGAGAGAGAATTTCTATAGGTTTAAATTACAAGAAAAGCTTTAATTCTCAATACATCATCGGCATATTGATTTATCTTCTAATTCATGTAATCTATATTTTATCAAGTTTATATGAAGTTTTGAGATAATCAATACATCAACTTTGCAAACTAAAGTCCTGTCACAACTGTCCATCTTTTTTCCTCTCCATGGACAATGTGGAGATGTGCCTACAAAAATTAACACAATATTTTCCTAAGATCATATTTCCTAAGTCTGACTTATCCTGATACTGCAACTCTGAACTAATAAAAACATGTAATTGTGAACTAAAAATGTACTTACTCTGATAAACTAATTGTTATTGTGAACTAAAAGGTACTTACTCTGATAAACTACTTGTTATTGTGAACTAAAAATGTACTAACTCTGATAAACTACTTGTTATTGTGAACTAAAAATGTACTTACTCTGATAAACTACTTGTAATTGTAAACTAAAAAGGTACTTACTCTGATAAAATATTTGTTATTATGAACAACAAATTTCTCAAGAGGAAGTTGTACTTACTCTGGCAAAATACTGGTTGTAATTGTGAACTACAAATTTCAAAAGAGAAAGTTGAACTTACTCTGATGAAATACTTGTTATTGTTGAATTCCAAATGTCACTAGAGAAAGTTTTACTCACTCTGACTCAGACGCTAACAAAATACTTGTTATTGTGAACTGCAAATGTTACAAGAGGAAGATGAACTTACTCTGATTAAATACTTTTTATTGTGAACTTCAAATGTCACAACAGGAAGTTGTACTTACTCTGATAGAAGACTTTGTGAATCTCCCTTGAGCTACAATACTGTGCGTAACCATCATCAAAGAACACAAGATACCTACAAAAAAAATAAAGAAAAAACATTCTACAATCTCTGAGCATGTGTACTTTAAATTTAAAGGCATTGTTATTATCTGTTATTTCATTAACTTTTAGCATTTAATCTCTGATTCACACCAACATAAGTTTTTCAAACTTTGATACATCACAACCGGCATTATGTAACAAAAAAGTTTTGACAGAAGAGCAAGCAATCTTCCATCACTGGTACCTCATGTTTACAGTTAAATGGAACAAGAGATAACTTATATCAAAAGACTTTGCCAGTAGACACACCGTACTTTTTGGCTAAAACTCAAATCATGACTAACGTATTTTATCAGAACAGAATTTGAAAAATTGTACAGTGGTAGCATCTGAATCCTGTTCCTTTCAATCAAGATAGATTTCTATGTGTAAGGAATGGATTAAATGCTACTGAGAAACAAGCTATTTTAGCAGTAATTTATCAAGCAGTCAGGTAAGGAGTGGAAAGGTTAATGTACCTAAGTTCATTTCTTGCATTTGGTGCCTCAGCGACAATACCAGCATAAAACGCTTCATCTGAGGGATCATCTTTGTACAGGGCTAGAATAAACAACAAAACAAACTAAGGTATATGTTTCACAGGTTCTATGATTTCTATCACACTATCTCTGTACACAGCTAGAATACATAACAACACAGATTATAGGTATGAAATGTTCCAAAATATTTATACAAGAATATTTCTGTACACAGTAAGAATACATAACAAAACAGATTATAGGTATGACATGTTTTTGCAGAGTTTACAAGATGTAACAAGAATATTTCTGTACACAACTAGAATACATAACAAAACAGATTATAGGTATGACATGTTTTTGCAGAGTTTACAAGATGTAACAAGAATATTTCTGTACACAGTTAGAATACATAACAAAACAGATTATAGGTATGACATGTTTTTGCAGAGTTTACAAGATGTAACAAGAATATTTCTGTACACAACTAGAATACATAACAAAACAGACTATAGGCATGACATGTTTCTGCAGAGTCTACAAGATGTAACCAGACTATTTCTTTACACAGCTAGAATACATAACAAAACAGACTATAGGCATGACATGTTTCTGCTGAGCCTACAAGATTTAACCAGACTATTTCTTTACACAGCTAGAATACATAACAAAACAGACTATAGGCAAGACATGTTTCTGCAGAGTCTACAAGATGTAACCAGACTATTTCTGTACACAGCTAGAATACATAACAAAACAGACTATAGGCATGACATGTTTCTGCAGAGTCTACAAGATGTAACCAGACTATTTCTGTACACAGCTAGAACACATAACAAAACCGACTATAGGCATGACATGTAACTTATCGTAAAGATCTCTACCAGCCTATCTTTATACACAGCTACAATAAATACTGAAACAGACTAGGTACATGTACATTTATATGGTAAAGGAGGTTTACTAACAAATTTGTAGCTAGGGGAATAACTCTGAGAATGAAATAAATGTACCGGTTAAGACTAATGCTATCCTTTGTTCTAAAAATTTCTTTTTGAGCTATCTGTTAAAACAATATTTCTCTTTCTTTTTTAAATTTTTTTCTGTTGCCTGGGTAACATTAACCTGCTTGCACTAGATTTAACTGATGCATTTTAGCTATATTCTAATAGCATATTCTACCTTTATCAAACAGAACAGAACAGAACAAAAAATATATCTTATTAGAAATAAACACGTAAAGCTAATCTTCTTTTACAATATAACTGGAAAACTTGCAAAAAATGACCATCACCCTGCTTACTGCAACTGTTTTACCACTGTGAATACTCCAGACTATGTCTCGTCATAATATACAGTGCTTGCTATTCAGACAGTAAATTTTCTAGTCATTCCTCAATACATGATATAAAGGTGTGTCAAAAATGAACAATGAAGAACAGAAAAGTCTAGTTTAGAAATTTGTAAGGTAGAGGTGAACATAATAACAGACAAGGTCCTAACAATAAAGATATATCAGCACAGGATTTTCAAAACTAAACAACAGACCCTTTGCAACGATCAGCACAAGTTATTCCCTACTCTGGCTGGACGACCATACTTTTGCATTTCAAAATATCAAACTTTTTTTTTTTCATTTCTGAATGTAAACTTGAAAGCTATTGCATGTAAAATGTTGAATACATGTATACAGATAATTACCGATGATTCTTGTTCCCACAGTAACCGGTTTGTTAATACTTTGAATGAATGCCACATGTCGAGGATTGACGGTCTTCGTAACTTTCCTCGGTTCAAACTTCACCTTGTATTTTCTCTGAAAACAAGAGGGCCATGATGGCCCTGTATCGCTCACCTGAGTATGACTGCTTTTAACCAAGTTGATATGGACCTGGTTAATTGACCCCAGATGACCCATATTTGAACTTGACCTAGAAATTATTGAAACAATCTCTTTGACAAATTTCCAGGATATTTGGACTGAAAAAGAGCATCTAGAGTGTTAACAAGGTTTCTCGATATTTAGGCTCTGTGACCTAGTTTTTGACCCCAGATAACCAATATCCAGCTACAAATCATCAAAACAACCTTTCTGACAAATTTCCAGGACATTTGGACTGAAAATGTAGCCTCTAGAGTGTGTACAAAGTTTTTCAATATTTTGGCTCTGTGACCTAAATGTTTTGACTTCAGATGACCCATATTCAAATTTGACCTAGAAACCATAGAATTATGCTTTCTGACAAATTTCCAGGTTATTTGGAATTAAAATGTTACCTCTAGAGTGTTAACAAGTTTTTTCCATATTTGGGCTCTGTGACCTAGTTTTTGACCCAAGATGACCCATACTCCAACTTGAGCTAGAAATCATCAAGAAAACCTGTCTGACAAATTTCCAGGATATTTAGACTGAAAATGTTACCTCTGGAGTGTTAAAAAGTTTTTTACATATTTGAACCATGTGACCTAGTTTTTGATCCCAGATAACCCATATCCAAATCTGAGCTAGAAATCTTTGAAACAATCTTTCTGACAAATTTCAAGGACATTTGGACTAAAAATGTAACCTCTAGAGGATTAACAAGGTTTTTCTACTTTCGGGCTCTGTGACCTAGTTTTTGACCCCAGAAAACCTATATTCAAAACTAAGCTAGAAATCATCGATAGAACCTTTCTGACAAATTTCCACGTTATTTGGACTGAAATTGCTACCTTTAGAATGTTAACAAGGTTTTTCCATATTTGGACTCTGTGACCTAGTTTGTGACTCCAGATGACCCATATTCGAACTTGATCTAGAAATCCTCAAGGCAACTTTTCTGACAAATTTCCAGATTATTTAGGCTGAAAATGTAACCTCTAGAGTGTTAACAAGGTTTTTCCATATTTGGGCTCCGTGACCTAGTTTTTGACCCCAGATGACCCATACTCCAACTTGAGCTAGAAATCATCAAGAAAACCTGTCTGACAAATTTCCAGGATATTTGGACTGAAAATGTAACCTCTGGAGTGTTAAAAAGTTTTTTACATATTTGAACCATGTGACCTAGTTTTTGATCCCAGATAACCCATATCCAAATCTGAGCTAGAAATCTTTGAAACAATGTTTCTGACAAATTTCAAGGACATTTGGACTAAAAATGTAACCTCTAGAGGATTAACAAGGTTTTTCTACTTTCGGGCTCTGTGACCTAGTTTTTGACCCCAGAAAACCTATATTCAAAACTAAGCTAGAAATCATTGATAGAACCTTTCTGACAAATTTCCACGTTATTTGGACTGAAATTGCTACCTTTAGAATGTTAACAAGGTTTTTCCATATTTGGACTCTGTGACCTAGTTTGTGACTCCAGATGACCCATATTCGAACTTGATCTAGAAATCCTCAAGGCAACTTTTCTGACAAATTTCCAGATTATTTGGGCTGAAAATGTAACCTCTAGAGTGTTAACAAGGTTTTTCCATATTTGGGCTCCGTGACCTAGTTTTTGACCCCAGATGACCCATATTTAAACTTGACCTAGAAATTGTCAAAGCAACCTTTCTGACAAATTTCCAGATTATTTGGGCTGAAAATGTAACCTCTAGAATGTTAACAAGGTTTTTCCATATTTGGGCTCTGTGACCTAGTTTTTGACCCCAGATGACCCATATTTAAACTTGAGCTAGAAATCATCAATAGAACCTTTCTGACAAATTTCCAGGATATTTGGACTGAAAAAGTAGCCTCTAGAGTGTTAACAAGGTTTTTCTATATTTGGGCTCTGTGACCTAGTTTTCCAACCCTGATAACCCATGTTCGAACTCGTCCGAGATATCAATGAGACAAACATCCCGTGCAAGTTTCATGACAATTGAGGCAAAAATGTGACCACTAGAGTGTTAACGAACTAATTGTGGACGGACGGACGGACGGACTGACGGACGGACGGACGGACGGACGGACGACGGACGACGGACAAAAGGTGATCAGAAAAGCTCACTCTGTCACTACGTGACAGGTGAGCTAAAAAAACAACACATTATAAATATTTCTCAATTCTTTCTTCACTGGTGTGTGCACTATCTATAAATTACTATGTCAAATTAAATTCAGTAGAAAAGAGGTCTTTTAAACAAAGAAAATGATGTGTGTTCTAAACTTCACGAGAATGATAAAGTGAATGAAAAGTGTCTTGTAATTTTGCACACTGATGTACAAAAAATGAGTTTTTTCTACAAAGGAGAGATACATGTAATGTTGTTCTCACCTCTTCCACTGGTCTGTCACTATATATAATCTCTGTAATAACAGCTTTTTCCCAAAGGTCACTATAGCGACGACTTAGCACCTTCATTCCCTCTCTCATTTTACTGCAATTTGCAAATATACAATGTAATAGTGTTATAAATAAAACCTATAGTTTGGTTTATCAGTGAATCAAAGAGCCCTTGAAGCAAATTAAAGAACCTGGCACTAAACTGGGTCTTTTGCAAAATATAAAAACTTGGTGGACAGAACCTAGTAACTACTGAAAACAATATTTCTAGTATTCAAAGAATTGCAGACATCAGCTCTTCACAACTGATATATAATATTCATATCCCTTGCATTTCTGAAAAGCAGAAATTGTTTCAAAGAGAAAACTGTGCACATCTCTTTGCAAATGCATAATATTGAAGACCTTATTCCTATGTCTTACTAAACAAGTACAACAACAACTCTACAGGAAATACATACTTGACATCTTCGAGGAAAAGTTTCTCCATGCGTTCCTGATTTTGTAATGAAGTGGTCTGGTAAGAACCAGGCGTCTGTTTCTTCTGCTGTAGAAATTTCAAAGTCGCAATCTGACTGCTGTTAGACGGCTGCTGTTCTTGCTGTACCTGTAAATTAAGTAACAGAGCATAAACTTGAGAACTAACCAGTTTACAGAAGGTTATATAATGTAAAGAAGACATATTTTCAATTACCGTAAAAACCACACAGTGAAAAGCATATGTGATAAAACGTGCCTTGGAAATTTTTTTCAGAAAAAAAGACAAATTTGTCAGCTGTCCATTAAAAATGTAAGATACTGTTATTTTTCATAGAATTAGCACTGATTAACAAAATAAACAGGCTTTTTAGATCTCTATTCATTTAGATTGGTTTATGGAAATGTTATGAGAGCTTAGCATTTATATTAGTACTCTTTTCAAAAATTAGAATAAAACAAATAAAATATAAATAAGTCACATTTCATTAAAGTTGAGCTTAAACTTTCTGGAAGTAAACATTTCTACAGGTGCAATGCTTACATGTATGACAGTTCTACAACAATAGATAATATTATACTGGTAATAAAATATACTGCTTTCTGCAAACAATACAGAAACACAAATATTTCTAAATAATCTTTCTTTTTAAGAAATACCTTATTCACACCAGTTTGACAAGCAAAGCATTTTGAAACAATTCTCAGTGGTATCAAGAATTCTGAATACAGATAAACAAGAGTCGTATCTTTTTGGAAGCTAAGAAAACCATTAAAGCTCTATCTTTCCTAGCTTCTATGGCTTTTATACAATAACGACAGGATCCAGATTTTCTAGACAGACTTATAAAATTCAGTTACTGGTTAGCGTTAGTTCCACGTGGTGACTCACAAGGAAGGGAACAAAATTATTTAACCATGTTTTAATAAATGTTCAGAAACAACATAAAGCTAAAGTAACTAGTAGGATGTGCATTTTTGCCAAGACTGTTAAGTGATAGATGGATTTTTAAGCAAAAATTATTTCTTATAAAAATGTTATCAAAAGATATGACAAATAGTTTTATCTTTAACTATATGAATGAAGCAGGGTTCCATAGTCAGAGAATTAAATACACTTTTGTTCAAGTCTGCTGACAAGAAGTCTGAATGAAAGGAACATACATTGAGAGCTAAGCTAGACAAGATAGCTGATGATGATGTTTGTAATGTAGATGATGACAATGATGATTGTGAAACTGCTGCCCCAGTCTGTGTACGTAGTGACTGTTCAAAATTCTGCCGCATTTGCTGTAAATGAGATGGCTGAAATGCATCAACAAAGACAAACAGTAACAACATGTCCAAAGAAAGAAACAAACAACAAAGAACTAGTCACTGTAACATTGTTAACAAGAACTGTCACTGTAAGATGACAATGCCCCTGAAGTGGTGCTATGACTTTGAGCTGATGACCAGTCATGAAAAGGGTCAAGGTCAAATAAATATAGGTCAATGGGAGTGTCTTGTCCAAAGGGGTGTTGTGTCCAAGTATGAAGAAAATCGACTTTCTAATAAGTGTTAAAGTTTTTGGACAATTGGATCTTCAAAGTAAAGGTAATTCTGGGGTTAAGGTTGAATAAATGTAGGTCAGTGGGAAGTTCTTGTCAAAAGGGGTGTTATGTCCAAGTATGAAGTAAATTGACATTCTAATACAGAGGTTATGGTCAATGTTAAAGTTTTTGGACGGTTGGATCTTCAAGGTAAAGGTCATTCAGGAGTCAAGGTCAAATAAATATAGGTCAGTGGGAAGGAAAGGGGTGTTGTGTCCAAATATGAAGTAAATCCACTTACTTATATTAAGTTATAAGGAAGTTATAGTCAATGTTAAAGTTTTTGGACAATTGGATCTACAAGGTAAAGATCATTCTGGGGTCAAAGTCAAATAAATATAGGTCAGTGGGAAGGTCTTGTCCAAAGGGGTGTTGTGTCCATGTATGAAGTAAATCCACTTATTAATAAGAAAGTTATGGCCAATGTTAAAGTTTTCGGATGGACTGACGGACAGACAGTTCAAAAACTATATGCCTCCCTTCGGGGGCATAAAAACCAGGCATAAAAATGTTTAATTGAATCTAATAACGCAGTACTTTTACAAGACTGTATTCTGTTTGTTTTATTTCTACAATTTATTTCTTCAGTTCTTTGCTTTGTTTGAAAAACAGAAAGTGTTAAGAAAAACAGACCTTGATAAAGTTTTGCATGCTTGATTTACAACTAAGCTACTGAGGAACTTTGGTCAGAAAAGCAAAAGAATGATTCTGTTCCAAAGAATACATCTTCTTGCTCAACTTTCATCTAAGAACAAAGTGGTTAATGTGAGTCTGCATGGACATGAGCAATCCAAAAATAAATCAACCTTAACTACCAAAACAAAAAGCTACAGTTAGATAATGAGAACTAAACGCTACGGTACCACATGAAGGATGCTTCTATATCTTTTTTCTGAATAAACAGTAAACTATTACACAAAGTTAGGGTTTTGAACACAAGGACAGTAAGACAACAGTTTAAATACAACATAAATCATGCTCCATTCATTTTTGACACTTCAAAGCACTTGCTCTAAGTCAGTGATGTTAACGGAAAAAATAACATAGAATGAAAATGTGATCAGTGAAATCATGATAGAACAAAATTCTCTGATAAAACAATTTTTGGTCCTTTCAGGAAGTTTTTCAAAAAAAAAAAACAACCCAAAAAATGGCACAAAAGAAAAATGCAATTCTGTTTAAGAAAAAGTCAGAACTTTCAAAAAAAAGTCAGAAAAGTCAAACAGAATAAAAAAGGCAGTACAAAATGATCTTTCAGACATTAGCAAATTCCTACTTGGGTAAGTTAAAGGAAAACACTGAAGACCATTTTGAGGAAAAGTCTCTGGACAGTTAACTACAAATGGCTAACAAGATATTAAATCCATCCTATCTCCCATCCACAACAGCAGAAATGGCTCAACATGGAACAGACCTTGTTTGTGACTGGTTAAGTCCGTATGGAAATGCCAGTGGTCATGATGATTGTAAGAGAATAAGAAAGGAATTCCTGCATTTTAAGATAGTTTTGAAACGCCTGGTGGAAAATTTCTCAAACTAGTCTGCCAAAAAATCATCTAGTCCTACGGTGAGATTTTTCCAGATTTCACTGCCTTGGCCAAGAAGGCCACATTCTGACTGCTTTGTTGATAAGTGTAGCATGTGAACATGGGTTTTCCAGCCAAAACCAACAGAAAACAATAACTAGGTGCAGACTGGCTTATACTTTTTTTGCTTGCCAAGAAAAGAAGCAAAGCATTTTCCTACTCACTTTTATATTGTACTCAGAGCAAGTGCTTTCTACACGGTACTGGTACTCATACCTGAGCCGAACTGTACAATCTGTACAAACTGTACAATCTATACGTACAAACTGTACAATCTATCTGTACAATCTGTACAATCTATCGGTACAATCTGTATGTACAAACTGTACAATCTGCACAAACTGTACAATCTGCACAAACTGTACAATCTGTGCAAACTGTACAATCTGTGCAAACTGTACAATCTGCACAAACTGTACAATCTGTGCAAACTGTACAAACTGTACAATCTATCTGTACAAACTGTACAATCTGTACTAACTGTACAATCTATATGTACAAACTGTACAATCTATATGTACAAACTGTAAAATCTATATGTACAAACTGTACAATCTGTACAAACTGTGCAATCTGTACAAACTGTACAATCTATATGTACAAACTGTACAATCTGTACAATCTATATGTACAATCTGTACAAACTGTACAATCTATATGACTGTACAAACTGTACAATCTGTACAATCTATATGTACAAACTGTACAATCTGTACAAACTGTACAATCTGTGCGGCTCAATCCAACCTTTAGTATACTTGTATTCTAAGGGGTAAACTTAAAGAGTCTATGCCTACAATATACATTTCTGTTGTCTTACTTCACTAATTCTCATTTTAATTCCTGACTGGTGCGACAGAGATGCAGTAAGAATCTTTCTCATTGTGTCAATGGTTCGTGGCTGTAATAGTGAAAAGCAGAAACTTGCACTCTTTCCTACATATGAGTCAGCTTTCTAACACTTTTCCCCATCAACATTAGTAAACTACAGTAATTTTGCATTTCTGATCACGTTTACTTCTAAGTCTTTGAGAAAACAAAATGTGTACAAGAAACACAAAGTCTTTCTTATATTATAAAGTAAGTTCTCCTTGGAATATGCTTTAATGAGTTGATTCAGATATGGCTAAACAATTCCAAGTATGAAATTAAATCAATGTGAAAGCCTTTCAAAAGAAGTAAACTCAAATACAATGTAAACTGACAATGATTCTGATCTGCCACCATATTTTGCCTGTTCATATTGTACTATACCACATGTCTAAAAAGTCATATCAAATTAATCAGATGTCATTTCTACAATACATACCACCTTGTATGTGAGCGGTAAGACTTTTTTTGAACAAGTAAAAATCTTAAAACAAGATCAATAAAGAAAGGCAAGACTAGAACGGCAAAGATAACTGGAGTCAACTGTAAAGCATAAAATATTCTGTAAGAGATAGTTGAGTGTGTAACTAATTTGCCTAAATTTAAGTACAACTACATGTAATAAAAGAATGAAAAACAAATTAAGATTCTGCACTCTGTCTGTGAGCCTTGGACTTCATTTGAACATAACTGATAAAATTATGCACTATAACTTACTTAGATAACATATTATGCTATTCTTTTCCATTCCTTTATCAAAAATATTTCTTGATTCAGAAACAGCAAACAACAAAATGTTTTTTGTTTACTTGGGTAAGGCTTTAGCCTAAACTTTAACAAGCTTTAGTTATTTCTTTTCTTGCCTTTGCAATTTAAAAGCAAACAAAACACTGAAACAAAATCAACAAAGAAGAACTTACAGGCTGCTTCTCAGCATTGGATAATGCTGCTGTCAAACTGGCTCGTGTCTGGCTTGGTGTCACTGCTGATTTTGTTGTCTGCTCTTTCTTACTCCTGAAGAGAAATGAGTTAATGCTACAAATATATAATCCAGACAAAAAAATACATATGTCAGCAAGGTTGTCATAAGATCATCACATTGGTAGTAAATGAGTTTTCATCTGAATATGGTACAGCTCGTGTGATATGTACATTTTTCTCTTTAACCCATCAGACACATGGAGGAAAATCGCGAAGAAACTCTAAGAAAATCCCTAAATGGTGGAACCTTCATAGCAAAACTACACAACACCTACCTGACATCTTGTTGATTAACTTAAATTGCTGCGATTCACTTATTTTCAAATCTCTATTCGGTGCCATGCTTGGCTTGCAATAATCTACTCACAAATAAATTACAAATGATAAACAAACTGTGAAAAGTTAATAGATCTAATTTAAACCATCAAAATATGAATAGATGCATTAGTAAAACACTATGCTCATGATGAAACCATTTCACAAGTATAAATTTCATAATGATTATATTTTTACACCTTTAAAACAGGAAATATTATTAGAATATTCGCGGAGAATCTCCATTTTCAAAGGAGAAACTCCACAAATTTCAGGAGTTAGTGTCAAAGGCAGAGAAAGCACAAAATTGGTACATATCGCGCAAGCTGTACTGTATCTGGTGTTTACAAAATGAAATAAATTTCTATCACTTACCTAAACTGAATTTTCTACCTACAATGTACTTCATGTTTTTAATTTTCATTTTCTGAATGTAGTCAGATAAAAAAAGCATATTCTATCCCTGCTGTTGGCAAAACGCTATATTAGCTTGACAAGAAGCCAAAAGAGCCAATAGCTACTAAAATGTCTAACATTATTTGTAAATGACACATATTTTCATGACCTCTTGTAAATTAATTTGAAATGACGCATTTTATAAAATCATAAATTTGAATACTGAGTTTTATATCTTAGCGCTTTCCTAGTAAATAAGGTACTCAAAGATGGTATATAAAAAAGAAAAAAGTCATAATGAAAAGTTAAATATTAACCACTGTTACACATCAGTAAACCATCTAAAAGCATCAAATAAATCCGGATCATAATCGCATAAATAATGATCATAATTCTCTGAAAATTAATGTAATATCCTACTGTTTATAGATAAGTAACTAAATAGAAACTTGCTGTTCTTTCTTATAAACCATTCTTCATGATTTGCTGTTGTTATCTGAGAACATTTTGAAAACTCAAAACTCGCAATCACTGCTTAAAAGTAACAAGTAAAATGTACCAAGTCACAAAAACATTTTTTATTCTCTTTATTATTCTTTCTTACCTTATGGATTTCCATAAAAGGACATCTTAAGAAACTGCTTTTAATTACTCTTATTACTTATAAAACTCTTAAACTTCTTTAATACTAAGTCAACGCATATTATGTCTTATCAAATTTTGTATGCCTCTGTTACCATAGTAACTGTCATATACTCACACAGCAAACACATTTTTGACCTCCCCTTGTCTTTTTATGGCCACTTCTGGATCAAATGTCTTCTGTATAAACTGAACATCATCATCATCATCACTATCATCTATCGTTATTTCATTTGGCTGCCTCAATGCGTTATCTGCGGCTAGCTTGGCTGCTTCATGTTTTTTCCTGCATAATTACTTAAAAGTCCCAGGATCACATTGAAATAACTGATATGGAAAAATATATGTACTGACAGGATAATGATCAAACCATGTTCTAGTCAGTCTAAAAACATGCTGACATAGGTCTGTCTTATTCAAGTTAAAAAAAGCCGTTTTTTTGTTTTTTGCAATATCTTTGAAAACATTATTCCACTATATTTCTAATATGTTCATTGATTTAAAAAGCAAAGTCAGGGATGATTTTGATACAAATAAAGATCATTTCTGCTTGTAAGACATCTTTCTTGGTAAAATAAAAACTACCTTTAATTTGGATCATGGGACTTTAAAGTTAAGCTTATAAAACCTATTGAGACTTTTTCACATACACATAAGAGTTAAGACAGCAAGCAATTCCTTAAACAAGAATGTTGAAATAATACCATCACATCGGAAACTACTTGGTCTACTGCCACACAGACACTCTACTGCAAAGCGATGGGAGTAGGGGGGGCACGAATAAAATGATTTAGGCCTTTTAGATGACCATGTTCTTTCATTTTCATGAAATCAAAAAGCCATCTAAGCTAAAAATGCCTGCACTCACATCTTATATGTTTCCTAATATCGACTTCCCATGGTTTCTGCAGCTGAGCTAAATAATTATGTAAAGCATGCAAGATGAAAGACAGAAAAAAACCAGTCTGTGATAACAATGACAGACAGGACACAGTCTACACTCACATATCTTCTTTCTCTTCCTCCTCAAGAGCATTTCTGAAGTTCACCAGTTGTGACATGCAGTCAGAAAACAACCTGTTCACTTCTTTCTGCTTCCCTACAATAACAGAGCAGGAAATCGTTAACACACTTAGACAGTAAAAATAATTAACTGAAATCTTAGTATCTGTATCTGAGTATATTCTGATATACTTATGTTTTGTGTCAGAATCTTGCTGTAACAGGAAGAGAAGATACTGACAAAAAGCAAATAGTTATGCAGTATCTCGACTTGCATACTGATTAGTTGGACTACACAGATAGGGAGCTCTAATGATTTGATAAACACTTAATACCCTGACTATAAAAACCATGTATCTATCTATGAACAGGGACCTATGTTTGCTTACTCATTCTCTCTTTAAAGATCCCAATAATTATTTTGGTTTCATAAAAATGTAGTTTATTACATTTCTACACTGGAATAAAACCAACATAAATGTTTACAGCAATGTACTGTTATTACAAATTATGAAAGTAGGACTTATCATTTCAATTCTCTGTATCTTTTTACAGCATCATTATATAACTACGGTTATAAGTGATGAAATAAACTTCTGCTTTAGAAACGGCCTCTTCACAAAACTTGGTAACTAAGTAAACAAAACAGAAGGTTCCTTCCTTTGCAATGCATAAATCCTGTATTATTCCTAAAAAGAACAAATAACAGCTTACTATCTTACAAAATTATGATCTTAAAAGAGAATGAGTGAGCAAAAAAATGTCAAATGGCTTATTATTCATCAACACACAGAATATATCCTCTTGCATTTGGGCATTTCTCATTTATATTGAACATACACAAATAGGTCATAGGTCTCTAAAAAAAATTATCCTATTCTAACCACAGAATTGTTCAGTCTACCAAAACTCTAATACAACTTATTCTTATCAAAGAAAAGTGCTTTAAAAAATGAACAGCAAGTAATGAAAGAGAGTAATTGTCAAGTACTTTCTGCAGCTTTCACTTGTGTCTGAATTTTCTGTAGATCCACTTCCCAGGTCTTAGCCTCTTCACATGTTTCTGTGTCACAAAGATCAGCTATAGCGGAATCAACAATATCATCCAAGTTGATATCGCAGCTAAACCGGAAACTCTTCATGTTCTCTGGTACTGGTTCCGCACTCGCCATTGTGACTTCTCTGCTTTCTTGCAATTAAAAAAGAGAATTTTTCTTTATGTTTCTTCTATGTTATCAAAGCTGGCTTGCTGAGTTACTAGTGACCATTCATTTTATTGCAGAGATCTCACTGAAACACAAAAAACTGTAAAAGTGGGTCAGCTAGAAAATCAATCCGTGTGTTTTTATATAAAGAAAAAGAAGCTAGGTATACTGTTGGACTCTTGAATGAATCAAAAATACAATTTCAAGGTTCTGCGGTCATTGAAAAGTGACTCTTAGGTGAGGAAGTTAAGACAAGGTTCCCACAAAGAAGAGAAATCAAAATTCCCTGACTTTTCCTGACCAAAACCATTTTTCCCTGACCAATAACAGCATCATGTTTGCACAATCTTTGAGCATTAAATGTATTTTGTTTTTTATATGCTGGTCTCCTCCTCCCCATATTAGCCAACCTTTTTCCTCCCAATCTTTATTTTAAATTATTTCAGATACAGAATACATGAATATTAGCAAGCAATTATCATTAACTACTTGTGTTGTTTACTTTCAATTAGCATGAGTATATTTATGCCCAAAATAATGGAAGAAACTGAACTGCCTTAGCCTTTACTGATTTTGCTTCCTACTGTTTGACCAACATTCTTCTCTTACGAAATTCCCTGACTTTTCCCTGACTTTTGTTTATTTTTCAAATTTCCCTGACCAATTTCAAAATTCCTTGACTTTTCGCTGACCTTGAAAAAAAATCATTTTTCCCTGACTTTTCCCTGACCGTGGGAACCCTGTAAGAGCCTTCGAATTTTGCAAAGAACACCAGTGTCAACGTGATAGTGCTGAAAAAAATGGAAAAATTAGTTCTTCTGATCAAAGGCTGTCAGATGAAAGTGTTGAAGTGCAAATGCCTAAATTTGTTTCTAAGGAAAACATAAAAAAAATAATAATCAGAAGACTTAGACTGGAATGGAAATATAAGAGACTGACTTGAAAACGATACAAGAAATAAATTAATGTTTTGCACAGAGTGTAAATACACTAAATTGTAAGTGCGTGTTCCAGCCTGAAAATTGAAAACATACCATCGCATGAAAATCCAACAGGAAAGAAAATCGGTAAATTGGTAGGTCTGAATGTTTTATTTCGTTTGTAAACATTAAACTTAATTTTATTAAAACAGAAAAAACACAAGCATAGGCTGCGAATATTATCTTGAAGAAATAAAAGTGTTCTATTAAAACTTGCCATGTGAACATTTGTGCCTAAAACAGCCGATGTTTTTCTTTTTGTCATATATTTTCATGATATGAATTTTTCAGACAAATTTTTAAATAGAAAAAATCTAAATTCTGTTTAAAAGACTAACATAATCCTTTGATGGAAATGTACAGTGCATGAATCACAAGCAATTTTCGAAATGTTCAGATATTTAAAAAGCTCTTTAAAAAGAGATATTTAAAATCTTATCTTGTTCATAGGAAAGAACAGTCACATCTGTGCACTTGAAATAATGAGAGAAACAAAAGAGTATGAAACAGCACGCTCCAAACAACTTCATGATTCTGAAGCAGCTGTGATAGGGGCATTGAAGAACATATCCTTCATGGCTTCCCATGACCTTCCCTAACAGCATCATTGGAGATCTAAATAAACTCTGTGAAGAGTAGGTAAGATTATCTGCTTGCAAAATATTAATATCAGATTCATCTGAATTTTGTCAAAAAGTCAGGAGTAATTTGGAAACTAGGTTTGACCCCACAGGTGACAGTGCTGTCCTTAGAGCAGTAAGCAATGTTTTTGATCCAGCCGTCATTTACAAAACTGATGAACAGCAGAAATTTGAGAGAGAGAGAGGTTTATTAGTTTAGTTTAGACTCATTTATTTTACATCCATTGCGATACAAGTTCTTACAACTTAGATTCATCATGCTCGATGACTGCTTCCTGGGTTCCATACCAGTATTTGCGCAGCGTGGAGGAATGTGAAGACCATGAGAGAATCTCACCTCTGACGAGATTCGAACCCGCGACCTCCGGATCCGGAGCCCTGCGCTCTACCCCTGAACCACAATGCCTCCTCAAAGAGAGAGAGAGAGGTGAAGGTTATGGCTGATTTTTTTTTTCAGACAATAAACCCAGAAAATCAAATCTATTCAGAGACTTTTGAGTTTTTAGAGTTTGTTAAATGGAATGAAAGAAAGTGTGCCCTTATGAACAGTGCTGATGACATTTGTCAGTATGTAATCTCAGAAAAAGTGCTATTCCCCCAACTGGCTGATATGACCCTTACATTTCTTGTAACCGCTGTGGGGAAAAAACCATGGAAAAAATTGTCATAAAAAAATTACCCCTTATTATAAAACACTTAAAAACAGTGTTTTTTATAATATAGAAAGGTGATTTTTATGACACATTTTTTTTTTTTCATTTTTGAAAACAGGAGTTTGAAATTCTATCAATAATCAAACGCGTTTTTATATAAAGGGGACTAATAGTATACAGTAAAACCTGATTATTAATAGAATTTCAAACTACTGTGTTTTTGAATTTCATATTCCTGGGGTGTAACATTTGTAATTGGCTTTTCTTCCATAAACTGAAAGAAACTTAAAATGCACGAATACCTACAATGTTAAAATAACTGGAGATGGTGGAGCTGCGACTTAAAATCATCACATACCTCAAAACTCTCCAAAACACACAAGTTATTTCTCTTTTCTTTGTGCAAAGCGGTGTCAATAATAACATTTACTAGCTAATGTCACGAACACATTTCTCTTACAGCATAATTTTTGAAGTGGTACCCTGCATTCAGTAACCAGATAGGACAGGCGCCTGGAACTATGCTTTTTTTCGGATTACTTCGGCATTGCTCCGAAGAAATCATAGTCCGAGATTTTGTAAATATACAGGTAGAGAAAAATGGAGGAGAAAGATCCAAACTGTAATCCTATCCAGCCTCTTTTAGAGAAGGTAGTCATAAATGAACTGATTTTTTACGTCTTGTATTGATAAAAGACAACTTGTTTTGCCATTGCAACGAATAAGTTATGCTGTAACCCTTATGTCCTTATGATATTCTAAGTTAAGGAAATGACTTCAAAATTCAAATTAATGAGAAAATGGGAAGTAGATTAATGATTTTCTTCTGTATAGTATCTTCATTACACATTTTTTTACACTGTCATTTGAAACTCAGTTATCTTACTTCATTGAACGAGAATTGAACCCAGGTCACTGCATTTCTAACCAAATGGCAATTTCCAAGTATTTTTTAGAAAAATCCTAGTCTCCAAATTATGAGAAGTGATCATTGAACCCAGGTCTCCTGGGTGACAGTCAGACACTAACCATGTCGCTAAAGAGCTAGCCCAACAGTCAGGCTGTTGGAAGTGGCCTATTTTTACCCAAATCACTACACTCCTCCGCCATTGAAGCTTCTAGAGGGGCAGCACGAAATACTGCTTTAGGGACGATACGGACCATGAGACAATACGGACCAGACGATACGGAACATATTTTGGGACGATACGGACCATATTTAGGGACGATACGGACCATGTTTAAAGACGATACGGACCATGTTTTAAAATTAAATGCCTGCTGTAAAATGTATGTAAATGTATTTTGATAACAAATGTACTGACTTGGGGATATAGGATTTTTAAGAAATCTTTGACATTTTCCTGTATTATTTCATGCTTTTCCCAAGAAACCTGCCATACAATAACTGTATAGGCGACGAATATAACATGTTTCAGCCAAATAAAATATTTAATCTTGAATCTTGATTCCCCAGCAGCCAAACACCCATTTTTAAGTATACATTCACAATTATTTCTATCTATTATTTTACAGGATGTCATGCTGTTTATCGCACCTTAATCAACACTGTTTATAGCACACAGATTAACAAATTAAAAAGGCGTTAAATTGACGATCCACTGCGTAAACAGCATATTATTGATCTGCGTGAAAATCCACACATCATACGGTTGTCAAATTAACACATTTAATTTAAAAGACTGTTACTGTATCTTTAGAAAAAAAAACGAAAATGAAAAACAATTGTAGTAACACTGCAAAAAAGCGGTAAAAAAAATAATTGGTAGTTTTTTTTCTTCAGTATACAGTAATTTTCAATTTAACACGATTATTATAGGAGACATATTCAATAGATTTCTTGCTGCTTCACTGGTTTAAAAGCTGTTTTTGTGCAGATGATAACAAATGAATCTTCGTATTTCTGGACGTTGTTCCATTTTTATAGTGTTGTCTTCATAAAAAAACCTCTTTCTTTAGAATATTTTTCGAATTGCTAAAACTGCTATGTAGTTCCAGTCTATACAAATCCCCATCATAATTCATTTAGAGAGGCTGGAGTGACTGATCATTGATTGTGACAAATTCAATGAAAAGCACAAAGCTGCGCATGAAGCTCCCATTTTAAAATGATACTCACAAGATCCGTAATACATAAATCTTGGTTCATAAGAGCAAGGGGTCTATCTTGATTGATTGATTGATTGATTTATCTATTTATTTATATCGGAAAGTAAATGTTTCATTGTATAAACATACACCTGCGCGGCGGACATCAAAAGATAAAATCAAAGATTTTGAAACAAACACGGCGGTTCTTTCTATTTATATTGTCAAACAGCAATTTTAAAGACCAATTTGGCGGTCTGTTTGTTCTCGGAGCATCAGTCAAAACCTGTCAAATACTAATTGCTATGTGCTAAGAATTAATCGACGCGTGTGAATAATATTTTTTTCCGAAGGTATTTATACTGGCGGGTTTACAATCAAACTGTACATTTAAAAAGATACGTTGTTTCCTATCTTATATCCCTAATAAATATTTGCTATATGGATGTTATCAGTTGCTGATTACATATTTCTTGTTAGTAAAGTGGATTTAAATTGAATCCATTCCACGTGCTGTGAGTGATATAATTTTTCGTGTTGTTTGACTTGTATACACTGAAATAATTAGATCAAATTAAGGTTGTGTCAATCTTATCATTTGGATATTCAGGGTGTTCGGTAGACTCTGAAACTCAAGGGTCAACGACCCATCAGATAAAACTTTCAAGGGTCAAACTGAAATTTTCAAGGGTCAGAGTAATATCTACAAACCTCTTTAAATTCAGATTAAACCAATGTTTATAACACCTTACTTAATCTGTGGTTTTTTTTTTACAATTTTTGGGGAAGGGGGTCAGCATGGTCAATGCCCATTGTGTGGGCCAATTGGAACTTATCATTATGACTGTCGCTCATATTCCTCACCAAAAAAAACAACAAAACAAAACAAACAAAAAAACAAACAAAAACTTGTAATTGCAAGTGAACAAGGCCCTAGTCTCTTTTTTCCTCTGATCGAGGTTTCAACTTATTACTGGCCAAAGTCAATACTGACTGTTTTAGGCAGGTTAGAAATTATGGAGAGTTAAGATTTTGTATGTTTATATTTACTTAGATGCAAACTGGTACTTATAATCAAATTATGACCACTGATCTTAATAAATTAACTGTATGTTGTAGGTGTGCCTTGTAAAGAGTCTCAAAGACTCTGTTTTCCTATAAATACTAAAATACGAGGATGTCGCGAAAATATATGACAAACGGAATTTACTCGTGATTTTCACTTGCTGCTTCATGTTTTATGAACTAAGTGTTTGCTGTAATTGACACAAAATGTAAAGTAATTATCGTGAAGCATAACTGAGTGCATAGGCAATCAAAAGAAATGCTATCAACCATCAAATTTTCGCATATTTTTATCTTGCCGATGAGGATTTTTTGCCGTTTCTTGGGGAAAAATATATACTGCGACAGGTGGGGACAGGGGTCAAATATCGCCACATATATTTTGGCAAAAAGTAACACTGTTAATTGTATTACATGTCTGACTTTGGTATCGATTTTTTTCTGTAACTTCTCGCTCTCAGATTATGACCATGTGCATGTCGACCGCTGATTGGCTGAAACCACTTCATTGTGGAAAATTCGCCCTCCTTCTTTTCCTGTATGCGGAAAAAATCCTTTTCAAGTCTCTTTAGCAACAATATTTATTGACATTGATTGACATCAAGCAAGTGTTCATGCAGCCGTGGATGTTTCTCACGAGTCAAATATGACTCGTGGCCTGATTTTATGACGGGTCAAATGAGTGTATTTGAGAATTTTCGCGGGTCAAGACCCGAGACCTCGGGTCAAACGAACACCCTGGATATTTAATAAAATAAGAAATAGCATAAAAGTGCTGGATTTACTGTACTGTGGGTGCTTATTATGAAATGACGGTATGTTTTAGTGCAGTTGTCATCCGGTTTAGATAATTATGGTTGTATATGTAGGTTTTAAAAGTTACCGTGTCAAAACGTTTTATTAAGCTAAATAAAAGTAATTGTGTCAAAACTTTGTAAAAGTGCATGTTGTTACGCTTAAATAAAGCTAAATAAAATCATAAATCATTAATTTTATGTCAGTAGTTTATGGAAAAGTTTAGAGTTTTTGTCATCAAAGTACGTTTTTTTCAGCAGAAATTAATTTTTTAAACATGGTCCGTATCGTCCCTAAATATGGTCCGTATCGTCCCAAAATATGGTCCGTATCGTCTGGTCCGTATTGTCCCATGGTCCGTATCGTCCCTAATTCCGAAATACCCAAATATATCCAAATATACCCAAATACACTTGAATTGTATCATTCAATCAACAATCTTTTACAAATTAAGCAAGACTTTGAACTTAACTTTAAATATTTGATGAGAAAATGTAAGTTTTTATGGTTATTTTTTTTCAGTTAATACTCATTTCTTTGTACTCAGGATTCTTTTCATGCATGGTGCTGTGAAAACAAAAGCTTGTGATAAGTACTAATTAGGTATTATTAAATATGATTTTAATACCTTATATATAAAACTAGGGAATAATCTAGAACCCCAAAAAGGGCAGGGTGCTGCAAAATTAGGGCATGGTGCTAAGGTGTAGGGGCAGCACATTATTGTGCGCATTCCGTCTTTAAAGCATTGTTATGTCTGCATATTTACAGGTACTAGTATAGGTTTTGTGCTGTATTTAACAAAAAGAAAGAGATTGTTCAATAAAACTATTATTTTTCATACTGATATGAAATGTTTTATTTCATTATTTAGTCAGAATGTACAGGCACTGAAGATCAGCCAAAAAATAATTACATTGTTACTGTAGCCTTAAACATACATATTCAATTCTTAGAAATAGGAAACTTTTCCAATGAAAAACTGGCACTTATAATAAAATCATGACCACTAATCTAAATCAGTTAATTGAATGTTGTAAGCTTGCCATATAAAGAGTCTCCAAAACACTGTTTTCTATCAATATTAAAATACGACGGGGTCGCGGAAATATATGACAAACATAATTTATCCGAGATATTCACTCGCTGCTTCATGTTTAATGAACTAAATATTTGCTGAAATTGGTTTCCTTCAATTTTCTAAATCTACTTGACTTTTCTTACAAATAAATCCGAGAACTGAAACAAATAAAGGGAGTTTTTGGCGACAATTTAGCCCAGGTTGCCCGCTCGTGAGAGTCCTGCTCTGATCATGCAGGATACCAATTTTTCACATTCTGGGGCCAATTCGGGCATTTTAGATTTTTCTGACGGCATTTTTGTTACATCCAAATACATTTGTTTGCAGTGAAAAGGTGATCAGAAAATTTCATATTTCTAACTAAATCGGTTTTTTTTTTTTAAATTTCTCTTTATTTACTCGTAACAGCAATTAGAGTTTTAATGATATGGGCGATACTGACAACTTACTGAAGATGTTTTAACACCTGTCCCATTTAATCTGCACAACGACCATAATTATAAGTATCGCAGTTTGCTTAATCCCATGTACATCACTCGGTGTTAATTGGTTCACTGGTGTCAACTGAATAAACAAACAATCAAGCGACGCACATGATTAGGCGTGTGCAGATCAATCATATATCAATCAATTTAACAAATTAATAAGCAGTGGGCGGGACATAATTAAACTAGGCCAATGCAAAAGGCGAATGGGCGGTCCTTAAAGGGCATAAGGGCACTGGAGGAGGGGCAGCGTGGTGCTCAACATCGGGCAAAGGGGCGCCGGCAAAAACGGGCGTGGCGCCACGCCCCGCTAACACGCTCTAGATTATTCCCTAATAAAACAATATAAAAAAGAAATCTCTGGAAATTAGAATAAAAGTCTAAATGGAAAATGAGTTAAGAGTTAAAAGTTCGAACTGCAAAATGATTCTAGATAATAATAAAAGGAAACAACCTGCATTAATATATTTTTTTCGCACAGCGTAAATCTTACGATACACGTTATGTCAGAAATATGACTAATATGTATGACTGAATATCTAAAATATTTGCTGCTGATTTTCATTTTCTAGTTTATATGTGCCTTTTAGAAACAAACTTAACAATAAATGTTTGTTAAAAGCTGTCTTTCATCAGTATTGAAGTATATTTCTAGTGTATTTGGGTATTTTGTGCCGCCGCTTTTAGAGCTGGGCACCAACTGTGCAGGTTCCTACAGAGTATAGCCCTTATCTGAATCCCTCACTGAAATTTTGGAGGCAGGCAACTCTGCCTGCACTCCCAACCAGTGGCCTGAACCTGCACACCGAATTATGCTCATCACCAATGTAAAAATCCTACAGTCTTCAATGAGGATTGAACCAATGTCTCCTGGGTGACAGTCTGACACGCAGTTAGAGCCTTTAGAATGTCACCCAATCACTATATTTTCATTGATTTAGTATCTGTCATCAGAAACAGTCAAGTTGCCAAGAGAAAGTCAGTTGACAATTGGATTTTAAATGAGAATGTAAAGGTTTTTTTTAAACCCAATATTGAATCAAACTCCACAGAGCAGTTGCATTCTGTTATAGCAAGATTTTGATCCAAAAGAAAAGGATCTCAAAGCATGCTTAAGAGGTCACTTTAATTATTTTGACTACCTGTGAGGGCAGAGATCTTTGCCAGAAATGAAGGGGGGATCTCTGCAAGGTGATTAATATTACCATAATATACAGTAATTTCTTGGTGCCTTGAATTCACTGTGCTTAATTTCCAGAATTGATCAAAGTTGAAAGTCCATGCTTACCGACTCCCCTGGTTTGGCCGAGAGGCTCCCAGTTTCGAACATAAAACCCATTTCACCAGGCGGGGTTTCAAAAAACCCTAGTGAAGAAAATTCTGCAAACGGTTAGCTGTTCATTATACTTTTTGGCATTTTTATGACCCACACTTCATGTATGACCTGCAGCAACAGTAATGGAGGCTGAATCTGACAAGCAATGGTGAATTGCAATGTAGATTGGATCGATCACGTCTTATCTCAGGAGACACAAAAGTGCCCTTGACCTTAAGCAATGTAACTTCAAAACAATGTGCAGATGTCATCATTGTTTGATAGTTTTGTCAAACCAAAAATGACTACCTAGATACGAAACAACTGTCTCAGTAATTTTTGAATGATTTAATGACAACCCTGAGTAATATTGATGTTCAAGGTGTATTTTGTGGTCCCAGTGCATTAATTTGCACCTTCCATTGTTCTCAAAGTTTGAAGTCCTGACTGAAGTGTGAAATGGTATCACAGGTTGATATTACTGTGAAATAACACATTTGAACTTTAATAGATTTTTTGGCTTAATTGATTGTCAAACTTTAGAAGTCTTTGACTGCTAAGTTTATTCAAATGAGTAGCATGTTTTATTTCAGCTTATATTTTAACAGTTACAATTAAAATGATTTAAATGGGCAAAAAATTTAACAGCAGTTTATGAAGTAAAAGTATAGCATTTAGCACTTGTAAGCAAATTCAATGTCACAACACTAAAAAGTCCATTAACTAAATGTTTGTTTGGAAAAATAGTTGAAAAAGGTAAATATATCATCATGGTGATAAACTGAATATATGTTTTTGTAATATTACAAGGGTCCCACGTTTTACCGGAATCGACTATTTTTACAAGATTCAACCGTAATCAACCTATATACACACAGTTAATACTCTAATTATATTATATATTGATAAATAATGATGTATATCTTTCAAAAATTTGGATGATGTATGAAATATAGGTTGATTCCGGTAATGCAAACTTATTTTCGGTAATATTATGTGCGATTCCTGTAATAATGGTCGATTCCGATAAAACGTGGGACCGATATCTAACTGTAGTGTGTGTTGAAAACTGCCCTGCTGTCATGTGACACTACATTGTACAGATAAATTGCTTATTTAATTTCATTCCATTAGCAGGGTAAAATTTCATTGTGAAAGTTTAAGTGATTCAGATTGTATGGTGTTTCTTTGAGCCAGTGAGGAATGACTGTAATTAACCTTACTGATTTAAAAAATGCCTGTCTTTATTATATGAGATATCAATTTCAGATGTAATTGATGTAACCTGAAATGTTTTCATTTTTACAGGGAGAAATTGCAAACACACTGACACCTGTGCCATCTGAAAATGCCATTCAACAGCCAGGGCCAGAGGATTTCAGTAAGTTCGATATTGTCAGAGCCACCCAGTATGGTGTGCTTGAGAGGGTACAAGAGCTTGTGGAGGAGGGATATGATGTAAACCTGATGGACAAAGAGAATGTCA
The DNA here is from genome assembly GCA_012932295.1 of Cyclina sinensis. Classification (NCBI taxonomy): domain Eukaryota; kingdom Metazoa; phylum Mollusca; class Bivalvia; order Venerida; family Veneridae; genus Cyclina; species Cyclina sinensis. The sequence continues at coordinate 15,809,488 of JAAONU010000003.1, read as the reverse complement.
GTCTGTTACACTGGGCAGCTATCAACAACCGAACTGAGATTGTCAAGTGAGTAAATAAAGTCAGCTTTGATAGTGAGTCACATCAGCAAAAAGTGAGTAAATAAAGTCAGCTTTGATAGTGAGTCACATCAGCAAAAAGTGAGTAAATAAAGTCAGCTTTGATAGTGAGTCACATCAGCAAACAGCAGAACACTGGCATCTGCTAATGCTAACATGTAAGTCGGTGCCTTGGCTGATACAGAGAAAAGGGTTGTAGGGCCCTGGCCCTTTTATTATGCATCTTTTTCCTGGCACCCAGCTGTGTTTTGGTAGACAGGACTTTGTATTTACCTATTTCTTGCGAATTGTATGATAAAATGGATATTAGTCTTGTATTAATTTAATATTTATTTAATATTATTATTATTATTATTGATTGATTAATAATATTTATTGAATTATTAAATATATAAAGCATTAACAGTTTGAAACTAGTGAACATTTATCTGTAATAAGAAATGAAAATTGAGTTAGATTGGGTATGTTGAGTATGCCCCTTTTGTCAGTTTTTGTGCTTACAAGTGCCCTTTTCTCAGCAGCATCCTGCCTGTTTTTAAATCCTACACGTGTCTGGAGCACTGAAAGTACTCTGTCTTTTTCTTTGTATCTTGTAGATTGTTATAAATTTGTACAAATTAGTAGCTGTATTTGTGAGAAATTCACGTTGAAGATTGCAAGAGGTTTTTCAGATGCATAGATTGGAAAAAGATTTCACACCATTACAGGAAGAGAATTTTCATAATGCTGCAGTGTTTTACCTAATTTCTATTATAATGATAATCATATATTTTATAGTAATGCCAGTCTAGAAATGCCAGCTTCTGGTGCAGACATGTTTCTGTTTTAATTAAATTGGTATTTTTCATGTACTGTAATTTTCTTGTGAATGTGCTGTTTGATTTGTTTATTGTAGATATTTCATATCAAAGGGTGCAATAGTGGATAGATTTGGTGGAGACCTAAACTCAACACCTCTCCACTGGGCCACAAGGTGACAAACTTTTCACAGTATAGAAAGGCAAAATTTAGTAAACATTTAACAGACTGATACACACAACCATATTTAATGTCAGTTTCATTTTGAAATGTAATGAACTGAATGAGTATTTTGATTGATATATGATTGGTTGTCAAAAAAGGATATGATACTTTCATACCAAAAGGTCTGTTGGTGGAAGGTGCTTTAAGAAAGGGTCATTAATGTAGCTCAGTTCAAAACTCAGTTAAAATACATGTACAGTGTGCATGTACATTAAGGATTTTGATTAAGATTTTGATTTCTTGATTAAGAATTGTAACTGTTGTTTTTATTGCAAATTTCATAATTATTTACACATTGCAGGTGCATACCGGTATTAAACAAAAGATGGTTATTTGTTCAGATTTGTCATGATTAATGTGCTTATCATCTTGGGTTACCCATCATGTAATACATTCTGTACAACTACGTGTATGTACCACTGGGCAGTTGAATGCAATTTACTGGGTTTGACTTCCATTCTTACAAATGTACTCCTTTTCATGAATAGTAATGAGCAAATCCAAGGGAAGGAACTTATTGTCCTGTGATATGCTGCATTACAAATAATTACTCTTCAATTTGAAGAGTTGTTATAACCATCACACTTGGGGTTTTGTTGCTTCAGATGGATGTTTTCCAGCTTGAATTTTAAAATGCATTTTATAAAACATTCTTCGTGTAAAATAACAAGTTATTTCATTTACTGAGTTTACCCAATTGGAAATCCTTTGAATCCATTGAAAGTGTGACATTAATTCTTTAAGAGTACAATGTTTTTGTTACCAGTAATCCCACGGGTGATGAATATAGTGAAATCGAATGGTGGGTTTCCGACAGTTGTGCTTATACATGTATTTTAATGTACTTTAACAGACAAGGACATCTACCCATGGTCGTACTGCTGTTATCTTATGGTGCAGACCCTTCACTTAGAGATGGTGAAGGTTTGTGACAAAATTTCTGCAAATTTTTTTAGCATTCCTGTAATATACATGTAACAGACTTGTTATGTTCCTGTGGAAATGGTCTGAATGCTTCTGAGTGTTTTAGTAGAACTTGTCTTTAAAAAATCCTGTAATACTTACCAGTGCATTTGTTTTAAACATGTTTCAAAATTAAAAATGAATTGTTAAATCTATGGACCAGTTTTTGGTTACCTGACACATACATGTGAACTCTCCCGATTCTGGTGGTAGACTACCGATTTTGGGCAATCAAAATCCCCCTCCCACTCGGGGCTTACATTCTACCGACTTTTTTCATAACATCCCAAAAAAATTAAATTACAAACACCTGAGTGATGTTGATGAATGTAAACAATATTTTGACTGGTTTACCGATAACGCTACATGTAGCACGCTGCTGTATTGGAAAATGAGACCCAGTCTTATTACACCTTGACCTTAGTATGGGAAAGTTTTATTGTTTGTATATTGTCAGTTTGACACTTTAAGCACTTGCAGTTATGAAGTTGTTAATTGCCAGGCAGATAAGCACACATCAAAGAAACAAAGGAGACTAGAAACTGGTAATTACTGTACTTCCACTGCCATAAAGCAATGCAGACCTCGAAAGATTGTAGTGTACTGTTATATCATAACTGTCAAAAGTCAAACAAACCATAGCCTGTCGAATAGGACTCTGAATGGATTGTTGTGCATGAAATTCTGTTGCCAGCTGTTCTGACTTACTTTAGACCAAGGAACTGTGTGGTGTAGTGGAAAAGGCATGTGTCAAAAGGGAGAGTGAGTAAAGAGAAAAAGGTACCAATGTTCAACTTGAGTGTAAATAAGACAAATTTGACTATTAACTGATAAAGGTAGAGTGAGTATTGAGTGTAAATAATGAATGTTTACTGTTTATTTTTGATACATATTAAACCGATAACAGTTCTTTTTCTGTTATCAATACATTTTTTAGCATCTTTACTTGGACCATGTCTGAAATAATGTTGTGTCGGTAAATCTCCCACTTGACAGACCCAATCTCCCTACTTTCTGAGCCAGATCTCCCTACTTGGCACCGGGAAAAGTTCACATGTATGCTGACATGAGTTCAGGATAATTAGGATATTAGAAACTTAAACAACTTCAAGATTAACTGGTATTGGGAGGTAATCAAGTTGTTGTTGTTTTTTTCCAGTGATGTTGTGTAGATGAATGTGTGTTGTTTATTTCAGGATGCAGCTGTATACATCTGGCATCTCAGTTTGGACACACCTCTATTGTGGCTTACCTCATAGCCAAGGGGCAGGACGTGGATATGATTGACAAAAATGGCATGACAGCACTCATGTGGGCCTCTTATAGGGTGTTTGGGTAATTTCTGTTTTAGCTTAACCCTTAACCTGCTGGAACCGAAAGTGATTAGCCTTTGCCACCAGAATAGAGCCAGGCCAGCCTGCACATCCGTGCAGTCTGACCAGGCTCTATACTGTTGGTAGCTCAATTTTTTTGTATTGATATTGAAATCCCTTAAACTTTGAATGGACTGTTCCAAATTCAAAGCTGGGCAAATCCATTACAAAAATTCAGCACGTTCAGGGTTAAAGTTCTTTCTAAGATAAGTCAGATAATCGATGCTTCTTTGGTACTAATTGCTTTTAGGAATGAATTGTATTCTTTTCCATTAAGTGTACTAGGTGGATTATCTAAGTTGTCATTGAAAAGGTCTCAGCAGTTATAAATTCAAGGGAATGAAAAGGTTGTGAAAAGTTAAACAAATAATCTATCATATGCAAGAACCTGGTTGTTTAGAATTGCTTGTGTGACATACTGGTGCGGACATGTTTTTGTTTTTTAAATGGTTAGGAAATCACATTTGAAGTCTTCAGCTTAATATCAACTTTAGTTCAACAGTTTTGACTTTAACATTATAACTAATCTTAAGAATGTATAATTTTCTTTATTTGTAGCTGTTGCTTGCTTTTGCAAAATTATGCACTATAAAACTAATAAAGATAATGAAATTACATTTAATCACTATATCCCCAGATATGACCCTGCAAGATTGTTGCTCACATTTGGTGCTTCTGTGAACAAATGTGACAAGTTTCAGCAGAATACACCACTTCACTGGGCATGTATCACAGGAAATAATGTGGTAGCTAAACTTCTTCTGAATGCTGGAGCTGAACTAGATGCCTTAAATGCTAAGGTAAATTTATGCCCTTTTCCATTTTCATTGGGGCTTTTAACCATTTACTGCGCTAAAACTGTATACATTACCAAATTAAGTAAATATACAAATAAAAAAATATAAATACTTCATATATATTTAGAATAGAGTATTCCTGTTACTAAACAATTATCCATTTATTTTGGGAGTACATGCAGGCTTATCTAAGTCAAGTTACCTTTTTAGCCCCCTCCCACCCCCATCCCACCTCCACTCCCAAGCAGTGTCTGGCTTTAACAAGATGATGAACATAGCATTTGATAGATGATATTAAAAGCTCCGACTGTAAGGACTGTTATGTAAAGGTCCAAGGTTCATATACTATATAGAGCCATTTTCCAAGTTGACTGTCTTTCCATTTTTCCACTGTCTTTCCATTTTTCCACTGTCTTTCCACTTTTCCACTGTGTTTCCATTTTTCCACTGTCTTTCCATTTTTCCACTGTCTTTCCACTTTTTCACTGTCTTTCCATTTTTCCACTGTCTTTCCATTTTTCCACTGTGTTTCCATTTTTCCACTGTCTTTCCACTTTTCCACTGTCTTTCCATTTTTCCACTGTGCTTCCATTTTTCCACTGTCTTTCCACTTTTTCACTGTCTTTCCATTTGTCCACTGTGTTTCCATTTTTCCACTGTCTTTCCACTTTTTCACTGTGTTTCCACTTTTTCACTGTGTTTCCATTTTTCCACTGTCTTTCCACTTTTCCACTGTCTTTCCATTTTTCCACTGTGCTTCCATTTTTCCACTGTCTTTCCATTTTTCCACTGTGTTTCCATTTTTCCACTGTCTTTCCACTTTTCCACTGTGTTTCCACTTTTTCACTGTCTTTCCATTTTTCCACTGTCTTTCCACTTTTTCACTGTCTTTCCATTTTTCCACTGTCTTTCCACTTTTCCACTGTGTTTCCATTTTTCCACTGTCTTTCCATTTTTCCACTGTCTTTCCACTTTTCCACTGTCTTTCCATTTTTCCACTGCGTTTCCATTTTTCCACTGTCTTTCCACTTTTCCACTGTGTTTCCATTTTTCCACTGTCTTTCCATTTTTCCACTGTCTTTCCATTTTTCCACTGTCTTTCCACTTTTCCACTGTCTTTCCATTTTTCCACTGTCTTTCCATTTTTCCACTGTCTTTCCATTTTTCCAGTTGAAGTCAGTTATTTACTATTTTTATGTTTCTGTAGTTTACCTTTTTTAGCTGTCCTCAGCTTTAATCAGATTGGCTTGCTCTTTTCAGGGAGAGTCCCCCTTAGATGTGGCAATGCAGCAAAAGAATCCAGGGTTGGTGAAGAAAATCCGTGAGTTACGTCAGGAACGTGGTTTGGACATGCCTCACTGTCTCATCAAGTATACAGCTAATAAGGTGAGCAGTTGCTTTATACAGTATTAGATTGTACTGTCAGGATCATGTTTTGTAAAAAAAAATGATTTTTGAGAAAAATACAGTTCTTAGCCTTGGCTCTGTTGCAAACTTCTTCAAAAATACTTGAATAAATCATTCCTTGACAGGCGTATTATGCTCTATTTTTGTTGACTTCATTTACTCAGTTATGGAGGTGTTGTGATGGTAGTCTGCAATATCTGTTCACAATTTAAATCTATTAGTTGGAACTGACTGCACTCCCCCTTAAAATCAGAGTACAGACCAAAAAAGAAAAAAATCCTGTAACTTCAAAGAACTGTAGTATACAAGCAAAATGAAATATGAATTCCACAAAAAAATCAGAATTTTCTGGTTGAAATATATGAGAACAAGTTAATTTGTTTCTTTATTACAACCTTGATTATACATTAAACGTAAATGTGTGATGTATTCCAGGAGATACGTCGGAAAATTATGTTCATATTCCCATTTGTGCTGCTGTTTGGTATAGGGTACATACCTGAGTGCACCTTACCATTAGAAATCAAAGCACTGCTGGCTGGGATACTGTTCCTTTTCTGGAGAACTTGCAGCTAGTAAGTCAAAAAGTGTCAGAGAATTTCTAGAGTTATTTATGCCCCCTCCTCAAGAAGGGACATTGGGCATTTCCATTAGAAAATTTCTAGAATTATATGCCACCCCCCCACCCCACCCCACACTTCCTCACCACACACACACACACAGTAGTGACATAGGGCATGACCATCAGATGATCCCTATTGATTCTGAGGTCAGAATAATATTTTCATACTAAGGGTTCTAATCTTTTGCACACTAAAGAACTAAAAATGTGACATTTTGTTTTACTGTGAATGTATAGTTGAAGGCAACCTTTCAGCTTCAGAACAAAAAATGATGTATAGTGTTGAATGATTTGAATTTGATTGTTAGCAAGTACCAAGCATCTGTACAACAGATTGATTTTAGTATATTTAGTTTATAATTTATGTGCTAAATCTAGATTTATTTTTGTTTCAGTTTCTTCTTTGATGACCGTTTGTGGATAATTATGCCTGTAGCCTGGTACCTGGCCACCAAATTGTGGATGTATTCAACATGGATCATTTACCTCCATCCATATATCCTTGCAGTTGTCTGTCTGTGTGGTCTGTGGTTAGGGCATTGAATTTACACCATTGAAACCTTTCCAGTAATTGTAATTAGTTTATGACAGAGGTTAAGATAATGGTACCTTTGGGGAAAGCTGGCTTTGTAATTAGTAACCACTGAATTATTGATCATAGCTTCTAGGTCGATGCTAGCTTACCAATTCAACAAGATTTTAAGCTTTTTTATGTCATCAAAGAAAAAAGTTGAAGAGGTTGGCATAATTTCTTTGCTAATATCTTGTGCTATAATTTCTTAAACACGGGCTTTGGTATTGATGAGGCTAACTATGTCTGAATATCTGCAAGAGGTTACAGTATGCAAAATTTCAAGAATTTTAAAGTACAATGCTTTTTATGAATCATGGAATGAACTTTAGAAAGTTGACAAGATTGTTTAGCAAGTGCTTAGAATTTGACAATGATGCACCAGTATTTTCTTTAATTGTACCATACATGTTGAAGCAACTCTGTTACAAGATGTGATATTTTGGACATTGTCAGCACTGCTTACCTTCAACTTCTGGAAAGCTTGGAAGACCGACCCTGGCTTTATCAAGGCTGACAGAACTGAGAAAATCAAGGTACGATACAGTCTGTATAACTTCTGTGCGTGTTTCATACTTTTAGATTACCTGTAAAGCTACTGACTGGCTCATTGTTCATCAATACTTAAATAAAAAAATGTTTTCTGTAGAAATTCAAGTTGTATTCTGTGAGGAATGCTTTGAATCCTACTACCACTTCCAACATGATCTTTTTCTCTCTTTTCTCAAGCCTTACAGAAGCATGAAAAAATGATTTTGATATTGGGTTTTTTTAGTTACATTGCATCTTCAGTTTTAAAGAAGAATATTTTAAGCTAAAATCTGGCATTTAATGCTGTGCACCTGGATGTTTTTGGTTTGGTCATACCCAGTCACCAATATTAGTTAAGTTGTGACATCCGATTAAGTAAAAATTTGCAGTTTGGAACTTATGTTGCATGTAACTCCAGAAGTATATTAGTTACAGTAGCAAATCTTCACAGGAATATTTATTGGCATGAGAACTTACACCTCTGATGTTTTCATGTGGAGATACTCAGTATTAGTGAACTTGTTACCCATTAGTCAGTAATAACTTGCAATTTTCAATTTGTATGCAGCCTTGCACCACAAAATATTTTAGTTTTGCCCTTGGAAGTTCTGACAAAATGAAGAAAAATGAGGGCATCTGTGTCCTGTAAGCACATATTTATTATCTAGTTGTCTCCCTTCCTTCGTGCAGTCCCACTATGTGCATTTTATCTTAACTGAGACTGTAAAAGCAGAACCTGCTGTAATTAATCTATTCAGGAAAGCAGTGTTCAAGAGACATGTAAAATTTAACCAAGGACCATTGTATGATTGACTGATGCTTGGTTTTGGTGTTGTCTGAGTCAGGGCAGATGCTACTAACTTCTGCGCAAAATTTGTTTCAAAATTATCTGGATTTAAATTCATTCTTCAATAATGCCTTTATCAATTTCAGGGTATTCTAGAATTAGCAGAGACACAAACTTTACACCTGCACCAATTCTGTACGACATGTTTGATTCGCAGACCTCTCAGGTCAAAGCATTGTTCTGTTTGCAACAAATGTGTGGCCAAGTTTGACCACCACTGTCCTTGGGTAGAAAACTGTGTGGGTAAGTGTGTAGTTACTACTTTAATTGTTTTTCTGTTTGATCTAAAACTTCATGAATTGCTACTTGTCTTTCCATAGTGGTCTTTTGTGTCGATAACAAGCTATAGATAGCTTATGTTTCTCAGGTTTATAATTATGGAAACCAAGAATCAGTATCGTCTCATCTCATCTTGTCCCATCTCATCCCATCTTATCTCATTTCGTCTTGTCTTGTCTCGTCTTGTAGTCAGTGGATAATCTTCATTAAAATGTTTTCAGGTAAAGATAAGTTTAACTCAAATGGCTATATTTTAAAACCAAATCTAAATATGTAATTTTAAAAAAGCAAACCGTAGTTGTTACTTCTTGGGCAGTTCTTTAACAATTTTTTCTTTTGTTCTTTTGCAAAGAAGTTATGTTTTTATTGTGTTCCTAGGGAAATGTTGTACAACATACTGTGTACTTATGTCATGTGCTGTATACATTTCTCTATTTTCAGGAGCAAATACTCACAAGTATTTTGTGTTATACCTGTTCTTTTTACAAATCATGGTGTGTTGGTGTATCTATGGATGTGTGTGCTGTAAGTAAATATATGTGTATAGGCCTATTGGTCTGCTTACATGGTCTAGTTATTTTAGTGACTTGTAAACTGTTTTAACATTTCAATGATTTCATACCATGGGTTTGTGTCCTCTAATGGATATTTTATCTTGTAAAAGAAAAAAGAAACAATTCTTTATTTCAGAACCTGCTGACATTTGTGAGTTAAAAACATCAGTTTAATGCAATGTTTAACCAAAGGAATGAATAAAAAATGCAAACAATGTTCTGTTTCTAGATTGGCAAGCTAACTGTGCACCCATGAGTTTCTATGGGGACGGAATCACTGGTGTACTATGGAAGCTTGTAAAACCCTCACCATGGGTAGCCTGGATAGGACTGAACTCATTTGCTCATTTCCTCTGGGTTGGAGCACTCTTGCTTAGCCAACTTTACCAGGTACATACTTTTTTTGTACATGAAAGTGAATGGGACATAAAAAATGCAGTTTTATACAATTTGTAGAATTTCAACAAATTAACAGTATTTTTGCTTTTTTTTGTGTGTATACACACTGGTAAAACAGAATCTATCTATGGAAGTGATATCATGATAACTTCACAGCCAAAATCATTTATTATAAAGTAATAGACCTTGGAACTGCTTTTGTTTGTTAGCATATGATTGTGGAAAAATTTAGTAATATCTTTCATTTAAAGTATAGATTAGAAATGATACTACATGTATTTCTAGGTCATGTGTCTTGGAATGACAACCAATGAGAGGCTAAACCAAGCACGGTATTTCTACCTGGAAGCACTAAGTAAAAAACGCAAGGCTGATGGTCATGCCCCCCAGGGAGAGAACCATGGCCACTCACATGGTGTAGGGGACAAACAGTGTTTCAGGGACCACACAAAACAAAAATATGATAATCCTTTCCAGTATGTATGTCTTTTAGCTAATCTGAGCACGGGGTGCTCAGTGTCAGCTTGTGTGATTGGCCTTTTTTTCATTCTCTGTTGTTGAATGTACATTATCAACATTTAATCTTGTGAATGACCAGAGGTCACATTTTTATCCAGCCATCATAAAACTTTCAGAGATTGCTATCAAATGAGTTCAGAACTTGGTCTTGCAGGTTTTAAAAGTTACTCACCAGAACAAATCGAAGGAAAACCATGTGAACATTCTAGAGATACCATTTTTGACCCAATCTTCATTAAATTTGCTCAGAATGTCTATCCTGATGATATCTTATTCAAGTTTGAAAGTGGGTCACTTTGGCTCATAAACTAGGTCACCAGCTCAGATTAATGGAAAACCTTGTGAACTCTGTAGAGACCACATTTTTGGTCGATTTTTCATGAAAGTTGCTCAAATTGTTTGCCCTGATGTTCAATGGTTAGATTGTTCGTTTTTATGATCTTTTAAGATGAGTTCTGATTTTTTTCATTTGAGGTCAAAACTTAGGTCATGGCTGAGATCTTTGGAACATGTTGTTAACATTGTAGAATTAATGTTTTTACCCAGTCTTTATGAAACTTGGTCAGATTGTTTTGATGGTCTCAAGTATGAATTTGTATTTGGATCATGTTCAGTTAAAAACTAGTTACCAGTTCAAATCAATGAAACGGCTTATAAACACCCTGGAGGTCACGTTTTTAACCAGGTTTTCAATTTTGAAAATCCTGGTTATTAGATTGGGGTATGGCGGGCGGATGGGCGGGCGTCAAACGAAATTGTGTCCGCTCTGTAACTCTTCAACCCTTTGAAGAATTTTGATGAAACTTCAGACAAATGTTTACCACATCAAGATGACGTGCAGAACGCATGTTCCGCATGGCTGGCTCCAAGGTCAAGGTCACAGTGACATTAACATTGAAAATCCTGTCCGCTCTGTAACTCTTCAACCCTTTGAAGAATTTTGATGAAACTTCAGACAAATGTTTACCACATCAAGATGACGTGCAGAACGCATGTTCCGCATGGCTGGCTCCAAGGTCAAGGTCACAGTGACATTAACATTGAAAATCCTGTCCGCTCTGTAACTCTTCAACCCTTTGAAGAATTTTGATGAAACTTCAGACAAATGTTTACCACATCAAGATGACGTGCAGAACGCATGTTCCGCATGGCTGGCTCCAAGGTCAAGGTCACAGTGACATTAACATTGAAAATCCTGTCCGCTCTGTAACTCTTCAACCCTTTGAAGAATTTTGATGAAACTTCAGACAAATGTTTACCACATCAAGATGACGTGCAGAACGCATGTTCCGCATGGCTGGCTCCAAGGTCAAGGTCACAGTGACATTAACATTGAAAATCCTGTCCGCTCTGTAACTCTTCAACCCTTTGAAGAATTTTGATGGCTCCAAGGTCAAGGTCACAGTGACATTAACATTGAAAATCCTGTCCGCTCTGTAACTCTTCAACCCTTTGAAGAATTTTGATGAAACTTCAGACAAATGTTTACCACATCAAGATGACGTGCAGAAATTGTTGTCTCATTATTAAGTATACTCCTTGCAGACAGTATTGTTAGCCGAAATTTACATCCTACTCATTATCATGTATTCTCATGAATATTATCTTTAACCAGGTTTTCAATTTTGAAAATCCTGGTTATTAGATTGGGGTATGGCGGGCGGATGGGCGGATGGGCGGGCGGGCGTCAAACGAAATTGTGTCCGCTCTGTAACTCTTCAACCCTTTGAAGAATTTTGATGAAACTTCAGACAAATGTTTACCACATCAAGATGACGTGCAGAACGCATGTTCCGCATGGCTGGCTCCAAGGTCAAGGTCACAGTGACATTAACATTGAAAATCCTGTCCGCTCTGTAACTCTTCAACCCTTTGAAGAATTTTGATGAAACTTCAGACAAATGTTTACCACATCAAGATGACGTGCAGAACGCATGTTCCGCATGGCTGGCTCCAAGGTCAAGGTCACAGTGACATTAACATTGAAAATCCTGTCCGCTCTGTAACTCTTCAACCCTTTGAAGAATTTTGATGAAACTTCAGACAAATGTTTACCACATCAAGATGACGTGCAGAACGCATGTTCCGCATGGCTGGCTCCAAGGTCAAGGTCACAGTGACATTAACATTGAAAATCCTGTTTACATGATTTTAACTTGATTTGGCAGTCAAAGGTCATATCATCTTTGGAGGTAATTTAAAAAAGATATGATATATTATTTCATGTCTACTTTGTAACTTGAAAATTTTATTTTGAACTATTGAAACCAACTTTCTGTGTTGGTACCAAAATAACAGCACCATTTTTACTTCACTGCCATATTTCTTCCTAATTCCTGTCACATCAATACTTGGTCGTTGAAAACCTGGTTTTCGTCGCATTGCGGCGCTTCTTGTTTCCTTCATGTCATGTTATAATCTTTTGAATATTCATAGCAATCTTCATTCCAAAATTCATACTATAGTATAGAATCAGAACAACATTTTTGAAAACCTGGTTTCGTGGCATTGCCATGTTTCTTGTTGACCTTATATTTATGAATTAGGTGAGAATGTTTGTTTGATGATATCCAGGGTAAGTGATAATCTGGGATATGAAGGGTCAAAATCTAAGTCAGCAGATTAGAGGTTACATTTTTGGCCAAGTCATCTTGAAATATAGTTAAAATTATTAAGATTCTTAAAAGGCAAGTTTAGCTTCCAAAAAGAAGAATAAAGTATTAGAATTTAGTACCCGAAACATTTTGATCAACCATTTAGAGAACTAAAACATACGGAAATCTAAACAGCTAGCCATGAATTACTTTTAACTTTATACGGACAAAAGCCAAGTTTTATTTCCACTTTTTCAGCCGTGGTGTTTGCAAGAACCTTGTAGACCTGTTACAGTGGAGATGTTTTGGATTGTTTCGCCCAAGTAGAATGAACTGGTACACAATGTTTGACATTCCAGGAAAGGAAACAAGCAATCCAAGAATGCCTTTGAATGTGCCACGTGAAAATTATCAGTTTGTGTAAATCACTATTTGAACAAATCCATCTACCAGCTTACATTTTCTACAGTTTTTACATTAGATTCCAATTGCTGTTTTTATAGATTTTATTTCTGCATTATATTTCTTTTTAGCTGTGATTTTGTTTAAGTCATATTATCAGAGGCAATATTAAGATTTTGCCAAAGGAACCATTACATACATGTACATACAATCTGTGTTTTATACATCTTCATGACAATGAACTCATAAAAAAGTACATTAAGGCAGTTGAGCACTCTCTACAGTTTCCATATACATGTATTGTTACGGTCTAGTGCATACCTCCCTATAATTGTATAAATACAACCTCTGACAACTGCGTCAGAGAATCGATTCTTTGACTCAGACGTTAGAGTGGTGGTTTTCGATGTGCTAAGATCAGAGTTTCGAATCCTGTTCTGGGTTGTGTATTCTAAGATGCATTCCATCTTTCTGTTACAGACTTTCTTGTTCGTAAGAGTATCCAGTTTTTTCTGAAATCCAAGTTAGGAAAACAAACTGTTTATTCGTACAGAATGTTTAATAAGATACAAAACAGAATTCAAGTTGAGCACATAATAGGCTAGCAGTGGTACACTGTGAGCCATGATATGCAAAGCTTGACACTGTGAGTCATGAAAGATTTGTCTTCATGCACTTTAAACCATTAGCCTTTACACACTTTAAACCTTCACATATTGTGAGCCATGATAACCTAGCCTTCACACATTGTAAGCCATAAAAGGTTAGAGATTTCACACTTAGAGCCATGATAGGTTACATTTAGCCATGATAGCCTGGCCTTCAGATATTGTGAGCTATGATAACCTAGCCTTCACACATTGTGAGCTATGATAGCCTAGCCTTGACACATTTTGAGCCATGATAGCCTAGCCTTCACATGCTGTGAGCCATGATAGCCTAGCCTTCACACATTGTGAGCTATGATAACCTAGCCTTCACACATGGTGAGCTATGATAGGCTAGCCTCCACATGTCGTGAGCCATGATAGCCTAGCCCTCACATATTTTGTGAGCCATGATAGCATAAACTCACATTGTGAGCCATATTAGCCTAGCCTTCACTCATTGTGAGCCATGATAGCCTAGCCTTCACACATTGTAAGCCATAAAAGGTTAGTAATAACGCATGAGCCATGATAGGTTAACATTCACACAAATTTCAGTCATGATAGGCTGCCTTTCACATATTGTAAGCCATGATAGGCTAACCTTCACATGTTCTGAGCTACCTTCATGCAGAGTGAGCTATGCTACACTAGCCTTTATGCATTGTAGGCTAAACTTCACACATTGTTAGCCATAGTTGGCAAGCCTTTGTTTATTGTGAGCCATGGTTGGCAAGCCTTCACCTGTTGTGAGCCATGATTGGCAAGCCTTAAGCTGTTGTGAGCCATGACAGGCTAGTCTTTGCACATTTTGAGCCATAATAGGCAAGTTTTCTCAAACTTTCATTATTGACTTTCAATCTTTTATGATAATAAAAGATGCCCATAACAGCTGCTGTGGCAATGTACTGTCCAAATTGAACAAAAGAATGTCCATTGTCAGAGAGAGTTTGAAATAGTGTTAGTGTAAATGGTTGATCTTTATCACTAGAAATTTTTTGTTTATGCCACAATGTTATAGATATATCTTGTTCTAGCTCACTTGAGCCAGAGGCTCAGGGTAAGCTTGTGTGATACCATTCTGTCTGCCATCCACCAAGTTAAACAGTGTCTCCTCAGAAACACAGAGCCAAAGTTGATAAAACTTTGTTCCTGAAGCTCTAACAAGGTTGTTCAAAGAATCCCATTCCATTTAGAACTCTGGTTGCTATGGCTACTTGTATGAAACTTCTAAAATTGTTTTGTCTAAAATTACCAAGCCCAGATCTCTGAAAATTCATGTGTAGCATTGACTAGTAGACCTCTACCAAGGTTGTTCAGATTGTGCCTGAAGCCACTATTGGCCCCACCCCAGGGGTCACTGTTTTTTACACAAACCAAAAAAAGGAAAACAAAATCTAAAAAATTGAAAAATCTTCACCTGTGAAACTGCAAGGCCTGGAGTCTATATATTTAGTTTGTACCATTGTTTAGTAGACTTTAAGCAAGATTGTTTAAATCTGGGGTCACCAGTTTAACTTTATAGGATTTGTTTTCTTTAGCTGTTCTCAGAACTATGGTCCAGAGTTCAGATGTTTTATTTGTAGCATTTTCTAGTAGTGCTTTACCAAAAATATACAACTCGTGGCCATATGGTGAAAAGTGACCCTGCCTAAGGGGTAAATGATTTTATTAAGACTTGTATGGAACAACTAAAAATAATTTCAGAAGGAAAATTGTGCCACGTGTACAGTCTTTAATGTAGATTTCTACTTCAACATTGGATTAACCTTGACCTTGACCTACTACCCCATTTTCTAAGCTTCATCGTTAAAATTTGATTAAAATGCATAATTTTGCTTGCACATTTCAACTTTCACTTTGGACAGTCATTATGGACAATCACCACCTGCTGACTTACTCAATGTTTTTGGAAGTACATCTGTGAAATTGGGACCATGTGTATAGTTTGGCATGTAAATTTCATCTTTCACTTTGGCCAACCTTGATCTTCTGTCTTAATATCTTGTTCAAGTCAAGGAATAAAATTGTTGATTATTCACTTGAAAAGTAATCTAAATGATATTCACTCAGTATAAAATCTGGTCAGGTGATACAGGTCAGGGTCCAGGTAAGGGACTTCCAATTTAATGAAAAATAATTTTCGATGTCTGAATATGCTGTACTTAGTCTTTCATTGCCCTAGCTGTTAAGAGCAGTTGCACTCATGTGAGCGATACAGCCATGATGGCACTCGTATTTTTGTAAATTACTCTAGTACTTTTGAGATGTTTTTTCAAGGGGCCATTTTGAATAAAAGTGTTAAGTTAGCAATGAAAACTGAAATTGGTGAAATTGTATTGTGTCAAACACGTTTTATTTAAGGGTTTGTTATGACAGGATATTATCATGCAAAATGTTATGACAGGATATTATCATGCAAAATGATACCAGTAATCTTGTTCATAGGGTTATGTGAAGAATTTTTTTTTTTACTTTTTTATTTTGAAAACTGCTGTTTTACATGAACCTTCTCTTTTTTGTGGAGTTGAAACAAACAAACACACTGGATGCCTGTTGCTGGCAGTGTTTGTGCAGATTTTATGGGAGTCCAAAATAATATTTTGTAAATAATGCCCAATATTGCTTTACTTCACAACTTTACAAGAAATGTAGTTGGCCAAAATGATTTTCCAGGGCAAAGTGACTTTTTGATAGCATCCCCTCATCTACAAAGAAATGGTTAAGACAAACTGTTGTTACTACTTGTACTGATTAATACAGCACGAGATACAGAAGTTTTGCAGTGAGCCAATGATAACAGAAAATATATTTAGCTCTGAATATTGCTACAGTTTTACTGTTTTCAAAAAATAATGTAATGATATATAAAGTATTCTTTAATGCAGCAAACATGGTGATATTCTTCTGAAGTCCTATTGATCTACATTTTAAACTTGCTACATGTTATGATACTCAAAAGACAAGTTTACATGTCATGTTCCATAACTGACCTTTGATTTTCACAAAGTTATCCCTCTTTTTGACATTAAAAATTTTCAAAAAATCTACATTTCCTTGAATATTATTGGAACCTATTGATGCATTTAATTGAGACTTCATACAAACTTTATTGGTGTTATTGGTTTACACAATACACTCCATAGTTCTTTCCATTTTATTGACAAAATTGTGCCCCTTTTTACTTAGAAAATATAGCAAATTGTTTATTCTCTTGAGTGTTTTTCTTCCAGTTACTTTTGAACATAACATATACAGCTTGAGTCAAGTCTTACAGATCACACAGCAAGGTGCATTTATTAGTCTGTTCTTTGTATTGAAAAATTGAGGTATTTATTTTTATTTCATGTGAATATTTTATTTATAACATTACAACCACTTAATAGGCATGTGATCATTTGATTATCTGGTGTATAAAATATACCTTCATCTATCTTTAACAACAAACTATTGATTTCAGCTCACTTATTGTCAACATTTGAATTTTGGTTCTATTTAGTGTGACTGTGCCCTTTCCGCTTTTATTGCATAGCAACATTTTTACTTGTTACAACTTGTTTTTCTGTGTCAGAAATTGTACTTTTAATAGACTTTTTTCATATGCATATTATTTTGCATTAGAAATCCAAGTGAGTAATTGCATGTTTTGTTATATATAGTCTAGAACAAGTTTCCTTTTAAACAACACATATGCAGTCACGTCAGGCTCATCATTTTTGTAAATATTGTATTTTTTCTTTTTGATAGCATATCAATGACATCACTTCCTTCCAATAGAATTTTGTAACTGACACTTCATGAAACGATTGTTTCATGATTGGTTTTTTGTTTTCTTTTTACGGATTCAAAAAAACGCCTTCAAACATATTTTATTTGTAACAGTTTTCCCCACAAAATAGAGGTTATAACTATTTGACAGATGCCACGGGGGGAAAAATGGCATTCGGACACATGTTTTACTACTGAAATAAACTGAACTGAAAATCAGCTAAAAAGAGAACAAGATATTTGTTCGTCTTCTTCAAAATCAAAGCTGAAGTAAACATTGATAGCCTGAATATTGCCTTTCATAAAAATGCCCATTTTGTATCAAATTTTTTGAGGACCGTTACCATGGCAACAGTTCTTTCTTATGTAAAAATGATATAACCTGAATAAAATGTAATGATGAATGATAACATTTATAGTTTTGTAAGAGGTGGGAAACATTGAAAAGGCATAGAATTTTACAAGGAAATAGCTAAAATTCAATATATAAAATCCACTGCATTAATTCACTTCCAACTAGAACTTATGTGACGTCAAATTTTGATATATGACGTTATTTTAAGGAATATCAATTTTGTGCATCATGTTCCTCTTCAGAATGATAGAAAATGGTATCTGTTCTATACAGGAAGCTGAAATTTTAGACTATAATCCTGGGATAACATTCTTTTAAAATAAGTAAGAAAAAGGTCAATTTCCAAAAATCACGTCTGAGTGCCCATTTTCTCAAGTCTACGGTTATTTCTTTTTTTTGTTCACTGCAATGCAAGTTTAGCACAATCTTCATGGAGATTGTATTCTTCTTGATCTCTGGTCTTGGATTTGTGCCCTTAACAGTATTCTATGGGTTTGTGTGATTTATATATGTAAGGTAATACATTTATATTATGTGGAAAATTTGATTAATTTGATTTAAAGTAATTAAGAATAATACTTTGGGATATACAAGTATTATAAGTTACCAATTATTAGTATCTTTGAAAACTCTTTAAGTGTACTCATTTTTTAAATAAAAATACATTATTTAGTGAAATCAGCTGTTTCAGTTTCATTTTGTGTAGCATACCTACTCCATCAATAACCAGTGGGTGATGTGGAAAAAAGAACGGTACTTCCTTGTTGTCGTAGGTTTTAAAGCCTACGGCCATTACTTCTTGCTTACATAGCACAAGTTACTTTTAAACCTGATTATTTTTCCTTTGTTCAACAGTAGGCTTAAAATGCTCCTAAATCTTGTATTTCATTATTGTAAATGCAAATATGGTTTTCTAATATTTATAAATCATAGATTTCATATTGTCTCTCTGATACCCTGGACAGTTAACAACTGACATCATATTTCAGGCTTGTATGTGCTGGTCAGCCCAACCCTGATTTGCAAAGTATTTTCTAAATAGCTATTTTGGTTAGAACAAAAAGCACCCTTAATTCAACACATGTTCCTAATCAATTCTGAATAAGAATTCCTTTTGCAACCTTAACCTTCAGACATATGGTTCTTATAAACCAAACAATCTTTATTTTGGGAATATTTGGGGTGCAGCACTGCCTAGTTCTTTTAATATGACCACAAAGGAATGTATATAGTATTTTACCTGTTAGTCTGTTTGTCCATCATTCCATCCAAAGTTAACATTTCCCTTAACTTCCATATTAATAAATGGATTTACTTCATTCTTGAAAACAACACCCCTTTGGACAAGACCTTCCCCATTGACATACTGATATGACCTTGACCCCTGAAATGACCTTTACTTCAGAGGTTCAGTTGTCAAAAATACTCGTTATTGGCCTCAAGTCCCTTATTACTCAAGTCAAAAATACTCGTTATTGGTCTTAAGTCCCTTATTACTCAAAAGATTTAGTTTATGTTAGCACACTACCCTTTGGGAGAGATCTTCCCAATGACAAAAAATTATTTTTTACCCTGACCATTAAATCACCTTGATTTTGAGGTCAAATTTTCAAAAACAACTTACTTTTGAATCAACAGATTTAGTTCATGTTTGCACACAACCATCTTTCTGAAGAGATCTTCCAAATTATATATATTTCATTTTATTCTGACCCTTAAATCACCTTGAAAATTTGAGGTCAAATTTTCAACAATGGAAAAACATTCTTCTTTTGAATCAACAGATTTGGTTCATGTTTGCACACAACCACCTTTTGGGATAGATCTTTCAAATGATATATATATTTATTTTTGTTACCTTAACCTCAAAATGACATTGACCTTGAAATGAAATTGTCAAACAAAAACCCACTTTTTTTGAAGGATCTACATTTTATCTTCTCTGGTCCTCTGCTCATAGGTCAAAGCACCACTTCAGGGGCTTTGTCATCTTTCAGTGACAGTTCCATCTGTCAGTCCATTTGGGAGAGATCTTCCAAATGACAAGTATTTTTTTTTACCTTTAACCTATATGACCCTGACATGGAGGTCAAATTGTCAAAAAAAATCTTCTTTTGAAGGATCTACAATTTATCTTTATTGGTCCACAGCTCAAATGTCAAAGCACCACAGTGACTTTGCATTGTCATCTTTCAATGACAGTTCTTATGTTGATAATTATTCCATTAGATTTCACTTCTTTTGAGCAGTTATTCTCAGGTTAGTGATATAAGGCCATCACGGATCTCTTGTTTTTATTTTGTTTCAGTCAGATTATAAAAAAGCAACCTTTATTCAAAGCCTGTAACCCTTCTTTTAGGTTTGAAGATTGTTGAGTTAAAACATTCCAAGGATACCTAACTGATCACCGACACATGAAATATTATTTAACCTTTGGGAATTAAAGTTAACCCCTAAGACTTTTCAATAAATTATGAAAATAGACTAGAAGTTTCAGTTTATTTAATGATACAGCTATATACATAAACAGAAGAGTAATGGTATTATAATGAAGTTCCCCTTATATGACCACTGTGTTTATTTAAAAGATTAAATCATGTGGTATTGAGCAACCCCTAAGAGCCAAAGTCTAAAATTTACAACAAATGTGACTCACTTTTTTTTAACCAGTTGTCTAATATCACCACTTTTTGACTAGCTTTCTTAAGGCATCTTTACACAGTCTTTGTGTTACCATGTTAACCAGACAAATCTTTTTAATAAAAATGAAGCAATCTGTTGATAATCCATTAACATCAAATGCTTTCTGGCATCCATATGAACTTTAATAGACTTCATTACTAGTCAAACGTTCATTTTGTTTAAACAAAAGTTGATGTTAAACTCGTGCAAGATTCCCCTAACCGGCTTGAGACTCGCTTATCATCTTCTAGCTCATGTTTTGTCCCCACCTGTTGACTTTCGTTTCTGAAATAGAGAAACAATCCAAATACCACACATATTCAACAAACCAGTGTCTGGATGATGGATTTGCACAACCATATTTATCTGCTTCCTGTAGAATGTTACCTATGAATAATTCACTGAAGACAATTTGACAAGAACTGCATAAAGAACAGCTTGAAGCTATGAAGCCTGCAGAAGGGTTGTATAAACAATACTTTTAAGAAATACTAATGATATTAGACCCATAATAAACTCTTTTTTTTCAACCTTCAGTAAACTGAGCTTATAGAAACATACTATCTTATGACAAAATACAGACCCTATAAAACACTAAGGTTTTCAAGATATGACAAGTTAGACACCTTTACTATGAGCTTTTCAAGATATGACAAGTGTAACTTCAAACATATAAGACTTAATGGGTCTAAACAGCAAAGAGAAAATACTTAGTTTTTCTTATTCTGACCATAAAAACAACAGCAATGTAATTTCATTATGCAGCAAGATCTGGTGCTAAACAACAAGACTTGGTACTACTCATCAAGGTTTGGCATTACACAGCAATGTTTGGTACTATGTAGCAGACTAATTTTGTACCAACAAGTTCTACACAGCAAGGATTGATACTATGCAGAAAGATTTGGTACAATACAGCAAGATCTGGAACTATGCAACACTGCTTTGTACTTAACCAGCAAGGTTTGGTACATAACCAGCAAGGTTTGGTACATAACCAGCAAGGCTTGGTACATAACCAGCAAGGTTTGGTACTTAACTGGTAAGGTTTGGTACATAACCAGCCAGATTTGGTACTATGCAGTAAGGTTTAAGGCCAATCTGAAGCAGTTGTATTATTTTCTGCATTCTGCTGTCAAGGTTACCTGAGCTTTCTTTATCTTCTTTTTTAGACTTTCCACATCAACTGAGGTATCTTGTGTTTTCTGTTTCTTGGCAACCACTGTCTCTTCAGGTGGAACAAATGACTGTGCACGCTGTTTCTTTCGCTTCTCAGCTGCCTCTTTCTCCTTTTCCTGTTCAATTAAACAGACATCATGGTTTATTGGCACTTTACATTTTTTAAGCACTGTGACTTCTAAAATGTCTTTAAGCTCACTTTCTTACCTGTTGTTTCAAACCAAGAATGTTCAAAGAATTTTAAATATAGGTATGAAAATTAGGCCATAATATACTAGATTTCTTATTATCATTTGTCGTGAAGTAAGATTAATTGATATTCTAAATAACAATAAAAAATCTTTTACACTCACAAGAAGAATCTTTTTTTTTTTTTTTAATATTAGAAAAGGATGGCTCCATGACCTCTGCTCAACCCATGATGGGGACAATAAATGCTGTAACCTAATTAGGGCCTAAAAAAAAATCATTTACTCTCAAATTAAGATCAACTCAGACAAGCCATCTTGCATCTCCCTTTTAAAGGAAATTTTTTCAAGTATATTTAAAAAATATACATTATTCTCATAAAAAAAAAATCTCATTTTTCTCACCCTTTTCTCAGCCTTTTTCCTGGCCCTCCTTTCATTTTCTTTAAGGAAATATTCACCAGTTTCAAGCTCCTTATCAATCTGAAAAGCGGGAATAATATATTCCATAAAATACAAGTAGGGATGTCAATGAAAACTAGATTTAGTATTTGAGTACTTGAAAACTTTTTAAATGGTTGACCAATTACTTGTTAGATTTAAGCATGTGGAAACAAAAATCAAATTTTATTATTACATGTATTAGCATACCAAGTATTTTAAATTGATGAAATTCAAATGTAAAAGGTTCAAGAGGTACAAATGTTGAAATACTCTTGATATTTAGTTTTTATCATTGTAAATTTCAAATTATTGGAAAATATATACATAAATATTACTTTTTCAAACGATTTGTTTTGTAATTTAAAGTATCCTAAAACAGTGATTGGAAAAGAATTTTTGACAATGGAAAAATTGCCTGCCCCTTGGTTTTCAAATTCAGGTACAATGGGCAGCTTTTAATTTCATTAGAAAGGGAAATTTTTCTCTATTTAGAGTGTTAAAATGTGTGTCCAAATTGGGACTACAGGTGAACCCACATACTGGTAATGCAACACAATGTAACTCTTTGCCACATTGTACACAAATTTTTACAATCAGATTTAATTCCTCTTCAGTTTCTTTTTTTACTTCTTCAGTTGTTTTATGTTACATTTAGGACAGAATTCAGTTGGGGCATACTGCGCATTCAACAGTAAATGCTACGGGCATTTTTTCAAAACAAGAAGCAAACTGCATGTCGTGCATAACTTTCCAAATCACTGCTTAAAAATAAAACTTCTATTCTCCAATTTAGTCATACATCTAATCGTAGTACAAAGAACATGTACAGAATCTGGTAAATAATACATGCTATTAAACTTCAGCAGCTCAGGCCGATGCTTAGAGTTATCTGATCCATAAAAACAATAGACTATTCTAAAAGCATGTCTTCAAATGACTATCATGTATCAAGAATGCAGCTTTTATCTTTTAATACAGTGTATTGTGTATGGCATTATTCTAAGCCTGAGTTTTGAAAATTTGCAGGGTAATAAGGCCAACAGACAACAGTTTTTCAACACCAATCTCTATTGTCCTGTAGCTGGCCACCTAACCCAGTCATTTTATCTTCCAGTAACTTGCCTTCATGGTTACGGCTTCTCACTGCCACATTTCTTACGATGGACCAACATGACTATGTCTATTGTGCAAGTCAGGGCTGGCTAAAAATCTAAGTTCATCATGATTTTTCCAGGCTATTCATTATGTCTGCATTTGTGCCGACTTAAAGTTGTTGAGACTCAACACAAATTTCTTACATGTTGAAGGGTTACTGGACTTTGCAAAAACCAAACTAATATGTCTACTAACCTTGCTCTCTGGTTGTGGAGGAGGAAATGGTGTGTAGACTTTCTTTTCCTTCTTTTTCTTTGGTTGTTTACGTTTACTAATATTCTTGGATTTGAATTTGGGCAAAAATCTGTCCCAGTTCTCATTCTTCAGCTGTGGATCTTTAGCTAATTCTCTTTTTATCATCAATGTCTATGAAAATAAAACCAAATGGAATCAAATGAAACTTTAAAATACTTCTTTAATTGATTAATAATTGACCAATGATATGCAGCTTATCTACACTGTATTTTATTGCCTCAATCACTGTAAAATGGAAAATAATTGATGACAATAAGAAGAACATCTTTATTTTTTTTTCTTTAGACATTTAGACACTTAGAAAGTGTTCATTTGGAATAACTGTCTATCCATCCAATAATGGTGTATTCACAACTATCTATGTAAAGAGTTATTTATGTTATATATGTACTTAGAAATTTTTACCGAAACCTTGATATCTGGTAATAATTCATTCAATATCTTTCACATTTACACAATTTTAAATTATTAAAATAAAATCAATTAAAATTATTAAAATTAATTAAATTATTTTTATTCTAGATTTTAAGTGTCTCTTTAAGCTCTCACAGCAGTTGTAATCCAATGTTCTTTTGTGCAACCATCTTTGAGATCAAATGATATTAAATATCCACCTTTCAGTGTTAAACTGAACTACACGTATAATAAGTGTTTAGAAGCTTATGTTGAAGTCAAAGACATTTTGTGATGATAATACATAAACAAAACTTGGCTAAAAAAATTACCTAAGACCTCACACAAGATGTTAAACTGAACTAGAAGCAGTCCCTTTTATGTACAACGGCCATCAGTACTTACTTTAATATTGTATATAGGATGTATGTTCTTCATGGTGTCAAGCACAATGTTACGGACCTGAAAGAGTAAATCAAATGTTCCAAATCTGTTACAGAGTAAACCACCAGGCACAGACAGAGATCGAAAAACTCATTTTTTTTAATCAAATTAAAAAAAAAACATTTTCTCTGCCATTGCCTTTGTTTGTTTGTTTTTATTGGGTTTTAATGCCAGTTTCAACCTCTTTTCACTATACTTACTAAAACAGATATAAAATTGAAGAAGTTGCTTTATTTCTTTTAAAACTTACCCTTACATGTAGTTCTCACACATTGTATTTACAATAACAGCAACATTTTTTTCTCATATGCATAAAAAACATGATCTCTGGAAACATTCTGTGCTCTTTTATCACCTCAAGTGACAACTCCCACCTTGGCTGAATGAAGTACTAAGTTTTACAGTGAATTTTATAACTACAAAACTTACAGTCTTCACTACTGCATAAGTTGAGGAAGGCACAATATATTTTGACTTTACACTGATTTCTGTCTGAATCTCCAACTTTCATACCAGTTCTCAGTCTTATATGAATGTGACACAAGTAAAACCAAACTTAAACCAAAGTTGTCAAGATCATTTCTTGAGACAGATATAAGTTAGGCTTAGCAGAAATAAATTTCTCTTTAAGAATTTCAAATCTGTCAAGATATGAGCTTACCTCTTTGATACCTCTGTAGGGACCCAGTGTAGATACAGTATTCCCTTGAACCAATACATAACAGTTTGTCAGTAATTCAATAGCCTGAAATGGTAAAATACTTATATGTTTATTCGTTAACTGCTAATTTGAGACACACAGATTCTTTTTTTTTTATTTTAGCTAGACAACAAAATAGTTACAGATGGTTTATTTTTTCTTGAAGAATACAAGTTAGTTCTACTCTAAGTATAAAATCCATTCATCAAATAAAATGTTAAAGCTAAAGGCCAGGTTTCACTTAGAAAAATTAAATACTAAAATAAAAGGATTTACAATTATGTTTCTAATGAGCATTCCCATTATTCTAACAGCTAAATACAACCACTTATCTACCAATCTGCAAGAAACACCTACAGTTTCTGAATATATTAAACTAAATACAAAATAGCATCAGTCAAGGGAAGATCTAAATTTATCACAAACAGATCAAATCTCTAATGCATGTGATAAATTTAGATGCTCATCAGAAGAATTGCACATACATAAATACTGTTATTTTAGAATATTCTATCTCTCTAGTGAAACTGGATCTTTAGGTGCAGAATTCAATAAATCAAATTGGGAATTCTGTCATTGGTTAAATTGAGATTTAAAACAGATGGGGAAAATAATGTTTCACCGAACTGAAATCAATAAAACATTCTGAATAAACTAGAAATAAAATACAGAATCTTGTCCTGAATATTTGTCTGTTCTCATGTCATATCATACTGATAAAATTCAGAGATGAAACAGAGTCATAATATGTAATATGTAATATTATTTAATATTTAATAAAACTGAACAATTGAAACTAAGACAATGAAAGGGGTACATTTACATGTAGTTTAAATATGTACAGAGACACCATTCTTAGGCAAACAAATATTTTTTTTATCTATCATAAATGAATCACTGTGAAATATTATAGCGAATTACTCATATCTACAACAGGAGCTTTCAGAATGATGCTAATGCCCCTCTTATGATCATCAGAATACCACACTCATCTACTTACTATGCCCAACCACTCTTTAAAGTTTAAATAGTTCTTGTGTTATTGATCGGCAACCTTTTTCAAGGTGCAGGCCAGTGTAAGCTTGACCTTTGACCTGTGTGTCCAAAAAGGAAATTCATCTCATCATGAGAAACTATGCTGTAAAGTCTGAAGGTCCAGGGTGCATGAGTTAATGATCAGAAAACATTTTCACACTGTGGGCCCCCGCAAGTTTGCCATTTGACCTAGAAGGCTCTATATAATAAATTTTGTTTCTCCATTCACAGATGTAAAGGATTCATTTATATGCAAAAGTTTAATAAACACTTAGTCTAGTTTAATAGCAGTCTGAAGTCCTGAGAACTTCTACATCGACATTCACCTCCGAGTGCAATAAAATCGAAGTATTGAGTAAGTTTTTGTTTAATGCCTTTGAAGGTCTCACTTGCATGAGTTAAGTTAATCATTTGTACTCTGTGAACTAAGGATTAAGCATAATCTTGTCTTGATATTTGCATTTTATCCTCTATCTTTTTTACTATTTCATTCAATTGAAAATTGCACTGCCTGAAAGCTAGACATCCTACTGAATTCAGTTAAATACTATTAAATTAACAAAAAAAAAGACCTTTCTCTGTTAATTTATCAGAGTTTGCCATAAGTAAGATATCATTTCAAAATGAACACTGTAACTGCAGTGCAAGTTTGCTTCTATATATTTTTAAGTAAATGCAAAATTTCATTTTCTAAGATTTTAAAACACATGGAAACTTATTGTTATTCAGGTTTCACTGTCAATAGAACTTTTTCCCTTACCATTTTTGTATCATTTATGTTTAACACAGCTCATAGTTTCATTGCAACACTACTGTATCTCCTTAAGTCATATGAAGTTACACTATTTTTGCAATGATCCCTTGATTTTCTATCTTCCACAGGAAATCCTAGGTGGGGTGACTGACTACAACTCTATCTATCCAGCTTACTTGCTTTAAATTATACATAGATCTAGGCATGTAGCAGGGTCCGAAACTATGATCCTGGATAAATAAGAAGTACTGACTTATTAAAAAATACTATAAACCTTAGTTTGTCCATTACAAAAGTAAATATTAGTATCATGGCTTCTAGCCAGCATTGCTCATCTTACCTTTAAGGTAGACCCATCTGGTCCTATAAGTCTTACCTTTAAGGTAGACCCATTAGGTCCTTTAAGTCTTACCTTTAAGGTAGACCCATTAGGTCCTATAAGTCTTACCTTTAACGTAGACCCATTAGGTCCTATAAGTCTTACCTTTAACGTAGACCCATTAGGTCCTATAAGTCTTACCTTTAAGGTAGACCAATTTGGTCCTATAAGTCTTACCTTTAACGTAGGCCCATTAGGTCCTATAAGTCTTACCTTTAAGGTAGACCCATTAGGTCCTATAAGTCTCTGTCTTCTTTTAACAAATCTCTCCCTGTTTCTGACAAGTGTTCCTACTTTTATAATATCACAGAAAACATCATCCTCCAGCACTCGTATTGCCTGTAATAAACAATAACTTGTCTTACAAACAGGAATTTGGCAACAGAAATAGGCAATGCATATGAAAACGATAGCCATTTTGTGGGAGTCAAACTCATGCCAACTGCGTATTAGTAACTTGAAAAACCAATGCCCCAGGCCACTGAGGCAAAGAATGGATTCCTTGATACAGTTTTCAGAGGCTGAATTTATACAAATATGGACAGATCTGCACTCGATAAAACTTAATATGTGCATTAAAAAATTGACAGCTACATTTTAATTATGATAAATCTTTGTCAACTTTATTTACTGTATTATCCTTCACCAGTGTGCTAATACAATGACTTAGAATAAATCTCTTATCAAATATTCATTCTGCACATAAAACTGTCGGCCTGGCAATATATATACTCGACGAATAAAAAAATTATTCATTCATGACAAAATCTGTTTAAAAATTTGCATAATAGTAATCAGTATATAATATAACTCTCAGGATCAAACTACAGCAAATAACTCTCAACAGAAACCAATTTCCCAACAAAACAAAGCAAGTCCTGAACTTTCCTGGCAAGAACTGATCAGCAAAAAACACAAGAACTAAAACTGCCTTCCCCCAACATGCAATTTTTGCACTATCTGAAGTTTCACTGCATGTACCCACCTGTTCATATGGAACACTTCTAGCTAGCAGCTTTATAAGATCTCTGGCTTTTATAATAATGTAGGGGTCCCAAGTTTTTCTGGTTGTGCTTACTGTCATTGACCCCTCAACAAGGTCCAACTCGGCTTTCAGATTCTGCAAAATACAAAAGATCGTCCTGTTTTCAGTCATATCTACAACACAATATTATTCTGTATTGATTAATAGAGTATTACTGTCAGGTCAAATTTGTTGTTCATTAGGTAGTACATGTAACCTAAGATCGAAGTAAATCTGGTTTCATATGGTTATAATCAAGTTGAACACAACTACGAATATAGTTATATCACACCTGGGAACACACTTATCTCTTCGCATGTGGGAGTGACTAACAGTACCCACAAGGCATTTCAAGATTCTGCAACTATCATACAAGTCGCAGTAAAAAAATATGTTCAGACATTAACTTTACTCTTCAGATTTCAATTTGCTTTCTGATCATATTTCTTTCAATTATGACACCACTATTTATTTGTCGACAGAAAAACATTTTACAACACACATACTGAAAGTCGAAACTCACATGGTCAGCCAAAGTTTTCTTCACTAAGGGCCAACATTCTTGCAAGTACTTCTCTCTGTATTTAGGAAATAGCGTAGCAAAGGAGCTTTCCGCCAGCACCCCATGTGGATTGTCATCTTTTGAGATTCCAGGATCTTTCCAACCTTCTGGAACTGTTAAAAGATCTTCATCATTCACCTGAGGCCTTTTCAAGAAATTCTGCTCTGAAATAGTTCCATCAAAATAATGTCAGACTTAAAGCATGACAGTCTATAATACCAAAACTTAGGAAGGAAGACTCAAAATGATCCAACCAAGATGAACTATTAACGCAACACATTTTAACCTGATTTCTGATTTTCTACACTAACAGTAATGTTAAGTAGGAGTGTAAATTTCTATGAACTGCAAAGATTTATGCCATAAGTCAATTGGTAATTATGTTATTTGTCCTCCAATCTATGTATTTTTATACAGTTTTATTCAGTTGTATTGTATGAATACAAAATTCTCATAGGAACAGTCTTCCACTAAATCAGTCAACCCAAAATTTGCTTAACATTGTTTAAGTTTCTATTTTTTTAATGTAAACTATTCCCCCAAAAAATTGATTTTACATTTTATTAAACAATTATGAAGGCACACAAGCAGTGTTTCTGACATTTTGTCAGTGTGAGGAATTTATCTATTAAGTTAAAATAGCTTTACACTAGATTTATAGTCACTTAGGGTACGAATTAACGTGGGCACGAACACATGGCACAAATCATTTAAATTTAACATGCCGACGTATATCTAAACAATTTACCATGTGCTTTAATACTAAGCAATATTTCGAAGAAAGGTAAATATCAGTACAAACTCAAAGTACAAACACATTTTTCATTCTGAGATATTTTGTCATGCACGAAATAGATAATGTTGACGTGTTCTTAAAATTGCGACTATCAGCTCTTTGAAGTAATTGCTAGTCGCGGCAAAGAAGAAAAACATGTCTAGGTAAATTTCTTGTTTACTTTAACACGATTTTAGATAGCTTGCACTAACTTTTTGACTTCGCTTTTTCGTCCTCCATGCTGTATTAAAATTTCACTTTTGGGTGTTTATGACCGATATTTTCATTTGTTCGTTTATTCTTAATCGAACGACATGCCATTACTCAGTCTACATTAATTATTTGCCCCTGTAATCGACAGTATAGTAGGCAGGGTACATCGGTTACTCACAGTTCAGAGCAGATTATAGAGATCTTATGAAGTGTTTTGTACCTTGACCCGAAATGTAAAATCAAATTCATACTTATAATAAATATTGCAAATCTAACGAATTTCGAGAAGTCAAACTAAGGTTGATTTTTAATCAGTCTATTCTACGATTTAACCCTCCATACATTAATGTTGACAAAGACCTAAAATACCAAAACTTAGGTCTTTGATTCCGGCCCAATCACAGTAAACAGTATAAAAATAGAATATATTCACTGATTAAAAATAGAAAAGCCCTTTTCATATATGAATAAAGAGACATATGCGAAACGGAGATTCTCAGAGTCTTAATTAGAATATCACTATAATGTTTTTAAGCTTATCTAAAATTTGTTGTTTTCTTTCTATATACACTTAACATTTATGTTGGTTATGTTCAAGTAGTAGTGAAAAAATGCACTGATTAAAAAAACAGTTCTTTTCGCATAAGAAAGTCGCTAATGCTAAAAGGAGATTCTCAGAATCCTGGTGTTAACGTCACTATAATTTTGTTAAGCTTATTTAAAGATTAAATTTCATACAAAGAACTTTAAATTGTGGCTATGTTCAAGTAGTGAAAAAGATATTATATAGAGGATATTTGTTTGTTTTTGTAGAAGATGAGAATTTATTTCATCGAGTGAACACCATATGTGATATTTTCACGGGTGGCGCAGCCACGAGTGAAAATATCAACATATGGTGTTCACGAGATGAAATAAATTCCCATCTTCTACTAAAAAACAAACAAATTTTCTTTTTATTTTATGCCAACACGTCAAAAATGGGTATTTTATGACATTTTTAATCAGGGCCTTCAATAAATTCCCCATGGTGAGCCCCAAATCAGTTAATGCGTACTTTGGTTACTCCGCACAAAAAAAGTGCAGACAATCTCCAATACATATGATAACTTTACTTCTGCTGAAATAAACTGATTACACTTTCATCAAATAACATTTATTTTTCTCTACACAGTTTATCAATATTAATTGAATTTTAGCCATGCATACTTTAATTATAAAAGCGGATTAATACCGCGTAATATTCAATCAATTGAATTGAAAGTCGGCCATATTGGATATTGTCCATGTGAGTTATATAAACAAATCAGACATTTTAAATAATTTATGGCGAATTTCATCATTGTTCACAACTAGTTAGGCTCAGGAATTCAATATTATAATTGGATTTAACCAGGTAAATAAATTTCACTCGCTGTCACGGTCTGAAATACAGCGGATTCTCTTGTATTTACGTCGTGGGGAAATTCATGAAGTGTCATCAAGCAGTAGTTCCGGCACAAACAGTGTATTATCAAAATGGTAATTTCACTGATTCAAAACAGTGGATTATCACTTTTATCTCACTGATATTTCCCTATATTTCATTGGTAGGCAAAAAATAAATTCACTGATCTAAAAAACGAAACGACTTTTCGCAAATGAAAGTCACGTATGCAAAAAAGAGATTCTCAAAGTCCTATATAAAATAGCGCTACTATTTAGTGAATATTTAAAATCTAACTTTTTAATAAACAATCAATGATAAATTTTGATTATATTCAAATAATAGTTAAAAAAAACTATTTATATCCACTTATTTAAAAAAAGTCTTATTCGCATACGAAACTCCTTTTCAAAAACGATTGCGAAAAGCAATCCTTTTCTCACTTGAGGCGTACCTGATATAACACACAATGCAAAAAGTATTAAATGCCAACTTGTGACAGGTAGTAATTAAATATATATCAGTAAATATGTATTTACTTTATTGTAATTATAACAAATGAAACAAAGGGCTCTATGATATTCTCTTGAAGAATTTGGGAATAAGTGCCATTTAAAGCTTTTGGCTATTTTTGCCATAATATACAGCTATATTGTATGTTGACTTTCCACATCATAGACGTCATCAGAAGAGTTGGGTTATTTAAGGTTGTGGAGTAAATGCAAAATACAGAGATGCCCATCATGGTTACTTCACATGCTCAGTGTATAGCACTGATGCACTTGACTGTCGTTTAACGTGTCATTCAGAAGACAATTAGAAGTGTGAGTAGAGGGGCGAGGAATCGAAATCATGATCCCTGAAATACAAATCTTTACTGTCTTGTCGCTGGTCCATTCTATCTATTTGAGTTTATTTATCGTCAGTACCGGTTGCCCATACGACCGACAGCCCCTTCAGAAATTAGATATTCTATTTTTCGGGGGATAGTACAAGATACAGAAAACATCCCATTCCAGAGACACCACAGGTTCTTTTGTATGGTCAGTGTATAGCAATGAGAAATGGGATCTTGGTTTAATGTCTTATCCGAAAGACAATGTCAGGAATATTAGTAAAGGAGCAGGGGGTCTATCTCGCGACCCCTGGGTTACCAGTCCAGCGCGTTACTGATCTGCTTCCATTCATTAAAAGTATGAATAAATTTTGTATTTACGTGCTCTTCAATTTCGAAGGAAATACAGAAAATATATATTTCAACCAATATTTCACTAAACCAAATCTTATCTCGGCCTATTTCACACACAGACACGAATCCTTTATCAATTATTTTAACGAAACACAGCGGGATGGTACTCAAAAAATATTAATTTAGAAGAAATGAAACTACATTTGTAGATACGTACGTTAGTATTAAAAAATTGGCAAAGTTGCATAACTGTCAAGATAACATCTCAAAATTCATGTATGTCTGAAATTGTGTAAGTTAGAAGTAACAAGCTTCTTTTTCACTTTAAGAGCTATACAAAAGAAAATATATTTACATCATAGATCAGTTAAGTTGCAATTTATTATATAGCTGTGGAAATCATAAATGGTTTAACGGTCATGTGACACGACGATAGCAACTTTGTCTATTCAAAGTAATCATAATGTACTGATTAAAATGGTTTAATTACGAAATTATGAAAATATTGCTTTTGATATGAAAAAAAAAGTGTTTTTAATGATGGGCTGTTTCAGTTTCGACATCGGTAGTTTCCGCCGTAATTTTTGGCTGTGACGTAGATTTATCCCTACTGTACCTTAGTAGAGAATGTGATTAATAAATATTCCAATTTTTTCCATGTTGTGGTTCTAAATTAAACTATCTCCTACACGTTTTAACTTGTTGTGTAACACTTCCTCACTTGATGTTTACGTCATAAACAAATTCTTTTTCATTTAAGTGTAGTAAAATTGAAATGAATTTAGGTGACCTCATGTGTTAACATTTATTTCACTGGAATTCACCCTACAGTGTATTTTCACGTTTGTTTTTCTTTTTTGGGGTTTAACGCCGATTTCAACATATGTTATATCTCGGCGGTCACTCCACCTAACTGGGTTTTCCTGGATAACTAACCAGAAATTGCCAATTTCTCCGCAAGTGACTGACTACTGTTCCCGCATGACCTACTCTGAATCAGCGATGAGAGACAAATGAACATAAGACACAATGTCTGAGAACAATTGTCAGGGAGAAATTTTGCCCTGCCCAGGGGTCGACCAACAACCGATGGATTACTAATCCAGTGCTCTACCTATTGAGCTAAGCGGGCGGGCATTTTCACGTTGGGATTTCGTTTGAAAAATAATAATATGGCCTGTCTATCAAGCAGAAATTTCTGTCTGCTTATAAATAAATATCCAATGAAATGTCAAAGATCCATAAATCACGCCTTATACTGTGGGATTTATGCAAATTAACCTACCCAAATGGAACCCTTGTATATTCTGCATAACTGTCAAAACAAAGCAATTAACTTTTTTATGACCCAATCAATGTTAAAGTTGAGACAATTAGCAAAATGTTATGGCAAGTGATGTTATAAATTGTTTGAATAACTTTTGAACAGTCACACTTGTGAAAACATTATGTAATAGTTGCTTCCAATCTGCATGTCTCAATGATTTTTACTTAAGTAGTTTCCATATAGTTAAATATTTTAATTAAATAATTAAATGTATTAGATCTATTTATGATGAAAATAAAAATAATTCGACTTGTTTATGTCAAGAATTTTTATAAACAAAAACAAACAAAAAACAATGTGTTTGTGTTATGATTTTGACACAGTTTTAAGGCTTTTTCTTACCATTTTTTTTACACGTTCCTCCGGCGAAATATATCACAGACAATTAAGCAACACATCATTATAAATAAAACGTTTTTTTGGAAAGACTGCATGGGATAAAAATGTTTTTATAAAAATCTTTTTGGATCAGTTACTTGAAAAATATCTCTAAATATTGTCACTGATGCATCTTTTAATTCTATAATCCTAACTGAACTAACCTCTATATATAAATTTTGCTCATTTGCTTCGTAATTCCATCAAAATTTCAAAATATTTATAAAAACAATCTTCAATGTATATTCAGCCTAACTTGTTCAATTTTGTTTATTGACTATTTTCAGTCTATATTTTCACTTCCATCATAATTTTTAAGTTTTTGTTGAAAGGCCAGGTAGATGTGCCAAGTGGCAAGGGATAAATGTGCGTCAATGTGCGTAAAATATGGATTTTAATTTGCTATAAAACATCTTTAAGATGAAAATTACCAGCGGAATTTTATAAATCTGTCTTAGTTAGATATGTATTTTTCGCTCATATGAAAATTTCGAGGTCAAAAATTCGTGTCCCATGACCTTTAAATATATATCTCACAATAAAAATGTTGTTTTTTTTCCCCTAAAGATGCACATCAGTAAAAAATGGAATTTTCGAAACAAAAGTAAAGTAAAATTCTTGTTTATCGTAGTTTATCATATCACTCCTACTATAAAGGTGACTATCGAGCTTACGAGACACCTCTACTAATATATATACATTTACTCACCGATTTCTTATCCTATATGTTAGGCACCAGGTAGGCAGGGAATCGGTAACCATTCTTTAACTAGCTGGCGTAATAAAAAAGCCCCTGACAGGATTCAAGCCCCCTGTCCGTAAGCAGACGTAAGTACTAGGCAACGGAGACGGAAATATTTATAGTCACATTGACCACCAATATATATTTGATATATCATTAAAGGCAGAAGACTGCCAAGAAACAGCAAATGTTAACAAATGACAATGAATTTTATCCAGAAATAAAAAGAAAACGAGATATAAAAAAAGGATAACCGAATTCCTAAGAAGCAGCAATAACCGTCAGTTTTTCCATCCTTATGTTCATTGCATCATGCACAACTTTTGTTGTATTTCTATATAATTATTTTAAGTTTAACTAGACTTATCATTTACAAATTTGTAACCAATGACCAACAGCTATTCTTTGTATATCTATGCCGCAACTGTAGATGACGCAGATAATAGATAAGAAAATAGTACTGGTTATTTATTTTGAGGGCGTATTTTTCATATTGTGCTTTCTCTATTCACCTTTAAACCAACCAGAGCATTACAAGTGCTATTTTCGAATAACCAGCTAAGTTGTGTGCTCTAAAAAATCTCCTGTTTTGACGAAATATCTTTAAAAAATATTCTCATGACAATGCTGTATTGTTGTAAATCTATCTACTAATTTAAGATAGTTTAAAACAAGCAAGTACGTACGTGGTTGTAGTTTGAAAATGATGTTGATATTTTCTGGCATACTGTGAAAAACGGCGCGATAAAATAGTAAGGTTTATTAAGTTGTGGATAGCTTTGAATGTTGAACATTTCAGCAGAGACTTCAATATTGCCGAGATGCATGTCGGGCAAATGCGCACAAAAATAGCGGTGTCGGTCCAAAACAGCCTAGAACGGCCCACTTTGAACGATTCTTTAATTTATAAGCTTGTTAGTGATGGTCTACAAAACTAATTATATACAGCTAAACGGGTTTAGTTTATCATAAATCATTCAAGAATTCATAATGGTACTTATAAAGAATAAATATTCTTGAGTCTTTCTTCTCAGAATATTCCGGAGATAGCCGATATTCGGTCAAACATGGTAGAACTTATTCTATGTTCCTCTTAACCGTCGAGAAGGCGTACAAACTGAAAGTTGAAATATCGATCTTCGCCAGTTCAAACTGGATATTTCAAGACAACTGGAGAGACCATGAGCAGGAAAAAGAGCCGATTCATTTTCAGGAGAGGAAAATACCGACAGTGAGTTTGTTTTGTTGCATCAACTGTAGAAAGAAATAGCTAGATGTACAAGCAAATTTTAATTTGATTTTTATTCTGATGAAATATCCCCATTTCCAGAAAAAGCTCAACAAATTGCGCAAAAAGTCTCCCCACCTTTCATTGAACCTACATGTAAAAAGTCATTAATGAAAAAGCGCCATTTTATTAGTTTTCAGAATATAAATTTGATTGTTAAAGTGTTTGAAATCTATCAGATTTTCTCTGTATTAGTGAACGGTTTCTTCGCGATACTTAGCCACAGTCACTTGAAGCTGGGACCTCGCCCCGTCTCCCCAGCCCCCCACCCCCTTGTACAAGAGTTTTGTAGCATAAAAATCATAAATAACAGCAGCATACAACTATTCCTACTGTTATCTGTTACAAATTTGGCCTTTTCAAAAAAAGCCCAAACCCACTCTCCAACACTATAATATACCGAAGTTATGAAACATTGCGCCTCAAATCACCTCACCGGCCTATGTTTTTCCTTGGTTTTTGCAATAAAAACAAAGGTCTGGAAAATGTTGATGGTGTCTATCAATTGAACAGTAATTATTCTACACATCAATGTCGGTCTCACCATTCTAGGTGAAAGAATAAGGTTGGAATTCAATGAAAATACTCAAAATTTACCCGCCGCCACATATTCTTTCGAGAAATTATGACAGCGGCAACACTATCTCCCATCTTCCCGTATCAAAACGGAC
Organism: Cyclina sinensis; assembly: GCA_012932295.1. Taxonomy (NCBI): domain Eukaryota; kingdom Metazoa; phylum Mollusca; class Bivalvia; order Venerida; family Veneridae; genus Cyclina; species Cyclina sinensis. The sequence continues at coordinate 15,772,577 of JAAONU010000003.1, read as the reverse complement.
AATTCTTAAATGTGGAACCAGTCGTCTGCGGAACCAGCTGATAAGCACATCGTGTTTTTCATTTTGTATATTCTGTGTGTTTTGGTGAAAACTGGATATTATTGGTAAGTTTATCCTTCCGTTTATTGCCATTTTAAGTAATAAAAGTTATATGTGAATAAATAAATCAAGAAATATAACGGTTCCAAAATACGACCGCACAATTTTACATTCAGAAGTTGTCCGTTATGGTACGGGAAAACGGGAGATAGTGTCGCCGCTGTCATTATTTCTTGAAAGAATATGTGGCGGCGAGTAAATATGGAATGTTTTCATTGAATTCCAATCTTATTCTTTCACCTAGAATGGTGAGACCGACATTGATGTGTAGAATAATTACTGTTCAATTGACAGACACCATCAACATTTTCCAGACCTTTGTTTTTATTGCAAAAACCAAGGAAAAACATAGACCGGTGAGGTGATTTGAGGCGCAATGTTTCATAACTTGTGTATATTATAGTGTTGGAGAGTGGGTTTGGGCTTTTTTTGAAAAGGCCAAATTTGTAACAGATAACAGTAGGAATAGTTGTATGTAGCTGTTATTTATGATTTTTTTGCTACAAAACTCTTGTACAAGGGGTGGGGGTGGGGAGGCGGGGCGAGGTCCCAACTTCAAGTGACTGTGTACTTAGCTATGTTAATAAGATTTTAAAAAATGTACTGTATCGTGTTAAAAAAAATCAAAATTTAAAGGTTTTGTTCTGTTTTACATTTTGATCAGAATGGCAGTATAAATAAATTGTAAAATTTATCTTAGGTGAATACATTTCCATTAATGTAAACAAAGAAGTGAGTAATTGACAAAATGATGACATAATCTCACAAATGATTCAGGTATATTATTAGATTAGTCCAACATAAGCAGTCCTATTTTTTTCTTTTGTTCTGTTTTCACACTGCACCACTCAACATCAAAATCTCAAAATAAGTTATGTCAGGTCTTATTTATAGGACTGCATATGTAATTAGATCGTATAATGAATAAAACGCAGTCTAAAGTAAATAAAGGGAGAAAAGTGCACCAGAATTGGGACACAGACCAGGAACACAGCTAATATACAGTGTAATACTTTAGCTAATACATAATCTTTATTAAGCATAATTTTTTTATCTTAGAGATTTTGTGGTTGCAGGAAGTAATGTCAAATTTGAGTCTCTCTTTCTCCCTTGAAAGTATAGTTTGTTATTGATACAAAGTCTGTTGGTGTTTAAATAAGGAGAAACTAATCTTTTCAACAGCTCAGTAATTGTCTGTTAATTTGGCTCAACAACTTTTTATAACTTTATGATGGAAAGATATTTTCACATTTATAATTAGCTTGGTATATAAACCTCTTACAAGATAATGAGGTTGTCATTCTTGGGTCTTATCTGTTTGAAATTTTTGTGTTACCAGGCTCCTTAGAAATAGACCGTTCCTTATGTCCGCCATTGAGGGACTGCATATTGAAGGAGTTTAATAATGCGGAGAGTAGAAAAATTCTCTTTTTATAGCTGTAATGTGAATGTGACGTTATATGTCAGAGAAACAGATTCATATAAACCACATGAAGCAAAGATATATCCCAAGGTCTTCTTAAAAAGAGTATTTGAAAACGATTTTTTTTTTGGCTGACATCTCAATCTGTTGAACTGTTAAATATTGTGATATTCTCCTGTAGATTGATTCTTTTTATTTTATCAAAATTTCATGATAAACTGCTTTTGAAAAAGTATGTGTAACTATCTTTTAAAATATCTGACTAAAAGGGTACAGTTATATACAGTGTAGGTGTCATAATAATTTTGTTTATCGTATTACAAGAAATATCAACTACAATATTGTTAAAAATAAGAAGGAAAACATATCAGTATCTTACAGACGTGTGCTTAAGCCTTTGCAGCTATTAATTTCTTCCTGCTTACACAAACTATCATGTTGTTTATATCAATACTTTTCAAAAAACAGATTTCCGAAATGCAGAAAATAAAGAAGACAAAAAAGGTTTATACAGTAATAGATGCTAAATTTCATAAGGTCTTCTAAGGAAGAATAATTATATTCTTAAATTACATGTAGTTATAACAATCAGGAACAAATAAAGACCATGTTTTAAGTCTCAAGTGTTTTCTCAAGTGCAAATTTTGTTCTTAAAGTGTTTTACTGTGACTGATCAAGCGCAAGACCTACAGTGACAATAAACAGTGATTTATCAAAACAAAGATAGTATGTCACTCCCAAATTACATAACCACACTCCATCACAAAAGGATACTGCGAAAGACAAAAGACAGTTTGATCATTAAAGAAGCGCTAAATAATGCACATTTATTGTCAAGTATTCTTTGAAATTGTTTCAACGAATAAAACAAGTTTTACTTAAAATAGGTATATTGATAGGCAAGATGTTTAATTTTGTCCATTTTGTAAGCTTTCAGAGTTGTTCAAATAATTGAAATCATAGTTTCAGCTTTCGAAATGGAGAGCACTGCTTTCAATATCATATGTGTTTTACACATATTTTATGTGTTTTACACAACTCAAGTTTCCATTTGAACAGTCCATGGTCTTTTTTTCACAGTCTTTCATGTGTGAATTAATTCAAGTTAATAATATGTTCAAGTCAGGAATAAAACATACAAAATAGCAATAATAATGCTATAAAATGATGTTTATTCTGTCACAAAATTCATGCAATATAAAGCAGGATGTGACCTTGAAATGTGCAGAAGTTATACAAAATTATACGGATCTTAAGCATCATAGCGAGGTTTAGCGGTCCCTTAATGGCAGACGGTAATGTGACCTTCATAATGGCGGCAGTTAATTTATCAGTTATTGAACAGTCTATATTAGGAAGGGGAAATGAAAAACTTACCAATGAAGAAACTATGAAATTATGATTGAATGAAGCTGTTTTTTTGGTATGGCAGAATGGTACAGTAAGAAGCTTGGGAAGTGGCAAACTCATTTTTTTATGCCCCCGAAGGGATGTATATAGTTTTTAAAGTGTCCGTCCATCAGTCCATCCATCAGACCATCCGAAAACTTTAACATTGGCCATAACTTCCTTATTAATGAGTGGATTTACTTCATACTTGGACACAACATCCCTTTTGACAAGAACTTTCCACTGACCTATATTTATTTGACCTTGATCCCTGAATGACCTTCACCTTGAAGATACAGTTGTCCAAAAACTTTAACATTGACCATAACTTCCTTATTAGTAAGTGGATTTACTTCATACTTGGACACAACATCCCCTTGGACAAGACCTTCCCACTGACCTATATTTACTTGACCTTGACCCCTGAATGACCTTTACCTTGAAGATCCAATTATCCAAAAACTTAAACATTAGCCATAACCTCCTTATTAGAAAGTTGATTAACTTCATACTTGGACACAACACCCTTTTGGACAAGACCTTCCCACATACCTATATTTATTTAGCCTTGACCCTTGAATGACTGGTCCTCAGCCAAAGTCAAAGCACCACTTCGGGGGCATTGTCATCTTACAGTGACAGTTTTTGTTTTTAAATATTTGTCAGGGTTATATTATGACCCTGAAGGATGCTTATAGTATTAATTGTACTGTCCATCTCAACTTTCCTATCCTGTCTATCTTGAACACAAAGGATTTTGAATTACTTAGAAGTACAAAAGCCACTTAATAGGCAAAATGAAGGACGTTGTTTGCACTGTCCAAGGGCAAGGTCACAGAAGATCAAATGTCATGTCTGTACCCATTTCATGTCTGCTGTATCTCTGTTGAAGAGTTTGGAACTTACTTGGTATAAATGTCAAGTACAGCCACATAATCAGCCCACATTATAGGCAGAACAAGTTTTAAGATCGAAAGTCTGTACTCTATTTTGTGTCAGCTCCATATCTTTTTGATTACAGTATTTGGTAGAAATATTAAGTACAGTCACATGTTCAAGAAAAACATAATAGTTTAAATGGTGCCATCAGAGCTCAAGGTCACACAGGAGATCAGAAGTTGCATCTGTTCCATCAGGATAGTGTTTGGACTACTGGGTATGCAAAAAAGTGGGGGAAAAACATATCAGAAAAAACCACAGTAAAAAACATAGTCTTACAGGGCTTTTTTTCCCTGATATAATTGAGGACGATAATGGGTGGCTTCCCAATTGAAAAAAACTCATCTTTTCTAATTTTATCTGCTAACTTCCAAAAAGTTAATGTCTTGTGTACATTCTTGAGACTTTCACTGACCACAAAACATTCTAAGGAAGGTCAATGCCTACATACTCTAAGATGAATTTATGTAAAAATTGTTGACCTCTTTAAGACCTAAGTCTTTAAGAATAAGCAACAGCTTTGTAATAAATGTGACACTGTAGTACTGAATGAATTGAATGTGTACATTTTGTTTGTTGTTTAAACATCATTCCACTTTTTCCCAATTTGACAGTCACAAAATATTACACTTGAATTTCCCAGAATGAAAGGCTAAGGCCTCTTCCCAATTTCTGGGGAAAAAAGCCCTGTCTTCCTACATGGTCAAAAAGTGGAGGAAAAGATAGCATAAATTTATTTATAGATCATTAAAAAAAAAGGACACTACAAACAATTAACAGAAATGAGAACACAAGGGGTTACTGCCTTGGAACGGTCAGTGGTGAAATATGTGCCTGGCACTTGGGCTTTAAACCAGGTTCTAGGGTGCGCCAACAACCCTACATATGCCCCAACAAGTTATAAGCTGTAAGTGTAGGAGCATAAGATATTGAAATGTTACTGTAGTGACTATGATTAAAATGAATTCTGATGTACCAGTATACTGTAGTGAAGTACATTTCATTTTACCCATCTATTTATTCATAGCTACATTTGTTGATGAACAGAAGGAATTTTTTTGCGACTATTCAGATAGACTTCAGAGTAAATCGGTTTGTGGGGGTGGGTAGGTATACATTACATACCCACGTCTGCTACCTAAAGAAATCCTGGGGTCAGGTTACACAAAGACACTTGTTTAAGTAACAAAGTTTGTTGTCTTCCTTTTTAAATTTTTACCTGGTACAAGACAGGAAACATAATTCTGTTAATTAATTAAAGCATTGCAATATTACAGGATGTTGATTGTATGGTATATAAGATTTGATGTAAAAACCACAAAATTCTACAAACCTCACATTATTGTTGTGGGTGTGACTGCTGGATTTTTCTAGTTTTTACTAGATTGGACCTGTCGTGATCATTAAATGTCAAAAGTGTTTAGACTGTGGCTTTACTGTTGCTCATTGAAAATACATAGTAGTGCGATGTCTACCTTTGATGTCAGCTGTTGTGTAGTTTAATGGCATTTAGTTAGTGATATTTTACAGCGAAATTAAAAAAATTAATTTTGTAAACAACTATGTATCTCTCACCAGTTCAAGGTTATGGTCAATCACTCAATGTTACTCGACTCCTACTACAGTTTGTCTTTTATTTCTAAGACAGGGTCCAGTTATTGCTAGATTGACAGCCTTTTTAATTTCAGTAGCATTAAATAGAAATAAAAATTGAATACATAAAATAGCAAAAGTCTCGATGGATCTGAATGAAACAAACTTGAGCCAGAGAAGTGTTGGCGGTCTGTTCTTATGCAAATACATAAAACCAGTCAGTGCACACCTGCTCTTTGATGTTGAAACTCATTTCCCTTTTCACCTTGATGACCTTTCATGCATGCCGGTACACACAATCCATCAATAAACCGCACTGCAGACGGAATCTCATTATGTACAAGTATGATGCAATTGCATGCACTGTGTATAACTGGTTGTGCCACAAACATAAACAACTGACTTTATCATCTTGATGTGTAATTAACCAGTAATGAAGTGCGCTGGTGTGGTCCACTGAGTCACTGCAGTAATCCAATTTTATCAGGAATTTGAATGTTTGTATATGCATACAAGTGATGATACAGGAAATATCTAAAGTTTATTGTGCTTGTAACTTAGCTAAAGCTTGAATGTTAACATGATGAAGATGGAATTGAAATGGAATGGATTTATTTTTATTAAAGTAAATGTGAGCTCATCATTCAAGGTATCAAAAAAAGAAGAAATTCTGATATTGGATTTTTATTTGTCTAGTGAATTATCTGTATACATGTAAAAATTTGCTTTACCAATACATAGATAAACCCTAGTCTGTATAATTTCAGCAGGAAAAATATAAAGAAGTGTCTGCTTTTTAAAACAGATATTGATTTCTTATGATATGCTTGTTGTTCCCAAGCTTACGAGTTCAGACGTCGGTCAAGGATGACTCAGTAAAGAAGTGTCTTTTGTCCTACTACAAGAACTTTGTACTGTACATGTATGGGTGTCAAGGTTTCATTCAAGGTGAAGTTTATGAAGTGCAGCTATATAGTTGAAATAGACTACAGTTCTTATAGTTCAGAATTATAAAAATCTTTTGTGGAGTTATGTAGTTTATCACAAAACAGCCTCAACTGTCTTTCCATTTGGAGCACCAGGGTCAAGGTCACTAACTTGACTAAGATGAAATTTCAAATAGATTTGATCAACAGTTTTTGTTTAGAAAATGATGTACACTTTAGAAATATTGTATCTAAAGCCTTTTCAGCTTGACTTTTTTCCCTATAGTCATGGTGTCGTTGCCACTGCCGTTGCCGTTCCTGTCCGAAAATTTTAACATTGATCATAATTTTTTTATTAGTCAATGGATTGTCTTCATACTTGGACACAAGAACCCTTTTGACAAGACCTTCAAGTACATCTAGATCAGACTAAACTTGATCTTGACTCATAAATGACCATCACCTTGGTCAAAATATTGAATTTTGCTGAAATTGGCCATAACTTTATTATTATCAGGTGGATTGTCTTCATACTTGGACACAACAACCCTTTGGACAAGCTCTTCAAGTGGACCAGACTCAACTTGACCTTGACTCATAAATGACCTTCACCTTCGAGGTCAAATTATTAATTTTGCTAAAATTGGCCATAACTTTCTTATTTTATGTTGAATTTAATTCATACTTGGACAAAACAACATTTATGACAAATCCAACATTATGTTTCTTTCAGGTAAGACCTTTACCTTCAAATGACCTTCATACAGTACATGCCATGAGGAACACTCGTTTTCCTCGAGGTCGTCGCGGACTACCCAGTCCTTAAAACGCGACCAAATCCGCCGCATTTCAAGGATCACCGCTGCGGACATGGTCACCAAATATCGCGGCGGACGTCCGCTAAATGGTTCCGCGAACTTTTTCACAGGTAAGAATTGACGTATGGAGGCTCACAAAGTTCCTGATTACACGCATTTCGGCGAAATTTACGCTTTAAAATATCATTTAAATGCATAAAACTCTCATTCTGATGCATTTGTTTACGAATGCTCGTATTTGTTAACGGAAGGAATGACAATTCAAAACCGAAAGTAATTGCTTCTCGGAACAGCTGACCCTATTTTCAGAAAATAAATTGACTGGTTTTCGATTTACACGTGTTAAAACTGCTTTCCTATATTTAAAGAAAACATACAACATGTAAACCCTACTGCGACATCTGTATCGTCTAAGCGCTTGACAAAATTATTGATGATTTTGCTATACAATAACAAGCGTTTTCAGCCACGGAAGTACACATGAACCTACACAGCAAATGTATCAGAAATTTGGTTTTAATTTTACCAAATGTCACATAATTGGCAGACGTAAAATGCATTAAGGTCATTTCATTAAATGTTCAGCTTATCCAGGTGAGTTATGACTCTTAATTATTTTCACGCTGGTCGTCAAATATCGCTGAGATATTTCGCGATGTCGAGACATTGAGGAAATCCGTTTTTTTCCTTGATGTCACAGCGGATATTTTTTTCCGCGTCCGCGAAATAAAGCGGAAAATGTGAGTTCCTCCTGGCGCGTACTGTAGTCAAGTTCAAATTATTGAAATTTGCTAAAATTGGGAATAACTTTGTTGTTTAAGGTTGGATTTAAATTATACTTAGACAAAACAACACATATGACAAAACCGACATGTTGAAAAACTCGAATATGACCATGACCTAAAAATGACCTTGACTGTCAAGGTCAGAAGATTGAATTTTGCTTAAATTGTCATAACATTTTTTTATGGATTTGATTCATACTTGGAAAAACAACACTTATGTCAAATTCAACATTATGATTATTTCAAGTTTGACCTTGACCTTTAAATGACCATGTCAGTCAAGGTCAAATTATTGAATTTTGCTAAAACTGGCCATAACTTTGTTATTTATGGTTAGATTTGAATGAAGCACTTATGACAAAGCTGACATGTTAAATTATTCAGGTATGACCTTTAACCTTAAAATGACCATGAGCGTCAAGGTCAAATTATTTAATTTTGCTTAAATTGTCATAACTTGGTTGTTTATGGTTGGATTTCATTCATACATGTACTTGGACAAAACAACAATTATGACAAAACGGACATGTTGAATAACTCAGGTGTGACCATAACCTAATGATGAATTTTACTTAAATTGTCATAACTTTCTCATTTATTTATTGATTTGATTCATACTTGGACAAAACAACACTTACGGCACATCTCACAATTATATTTTTTCAAGTGTGACCTTGACCTTTAAATGACCTTGACAGTCAAGATCTTATTATTGAATTTTGCTAAAACTGGCCATAGTTTTGTCATTTATGGTTGGATTTTGATAATACTTGGACAAAACAACACTTATGACAAAGCCAACATGATAAATTATTCAAGTGTGACCTTAACCTTAAAATGACCATGACCATCAAGGTCAAATTATTGAACTTTGCTCAAATTGTCATAACTTTGTCATTTATTTATGGATTTGATTCATACTTGGACAAAACAACACTTATGACAAGTCCAACATTATGATTCTTTCATGTTTGAGCTTGACCTTAAAATGACATTGACAGTCAAGGTCAGATTATTGAATTTTGCTAAAATTTCCCATAACTTTTTAGCTCACCTGAGCCTTTGGCTCATGGTGGGCTTTTGTGACCGGTTTTGTCCGTCGTTCGTTAACAATTTCTTTCAAACGACATCTCCTCTGAAACCTCTGGGCCAAATTTGATGAAACTTGCCTGGGATGTGCCTTGCATGAAGCTCTACCAAAGTTGTTCAAAGAATTCAATTCCATCAAGAACTCTGGTTGCTATGGCAACTGAAAAGAAAAACTTTGAAAATCTTCTTGTCTGAAACCACAAGGCCCTGAGCCTTAAGATTTGGTCTGTAGCATTGTCTAGTGGACCTCTACCAAATTTGTTCAAATTATGCCCCTGGGGTCAAATTTGGCCCTGCTCTGGAGTCGTTGGTATTTCATAGGTTTATATAAAACTTTGAAAATTTTCTTGTCTGAAACTACAAGGCCCTGAGCCTTAAGATTTGGTATGTAGGCATTGTCTGGTGGACCTCTACCAAGTTTGTTCAAATTATACCCCTGGGGACAAATTTGGCCCCGCCTCGGGGGTCAATTGATTTTACATAGGCTTAATATGCAAAACTTTGAAAAACCTCTTGTCTGAAACCACAGAACCTAGAACTTAGATATTTTTAATGGAGCATCAGTTAGAGGTCATCTACCAAGTTTGTTCAAATTATGAAATTTTGCCCTGCCCTGGGGGTCACTTGTATTCATATAGATTTATATAGGGAGATTCTTAAAAAAAGCTTTTGATGTTAGCTCAATAGCAGACCCAAAGGCAAAGTATTCAGGTGAGCGATCTAGGGCCATCATGGCCCTTTTGTTTGGTATTGCCGACTTAACATCATCATGATGATTATCACCATAATCATCACTTTTATTATAAACATAGATTTTTATCTTACACCTTTTATGTACACAATCATGTTGTTTTATTGACAACAAAATACTGAATTTATCTTTTAATTAGGTTTAGTCTTCTAGTACACATTTCTTATCTGTGATTTTTCACTGTTTTCCTCTGCCATTGAATTTTGTTTATAATACAAGATTACTTAATTGATGTGAACAGTAGAAATCTTATACGAAGATTGATTGCTTTGATTGTTTGGCATTCTCATTTAAGTGGCATGTCATGGAGGCATGTTTTAATTGACAACAGAATTGAAGAATTTAATGTATCAATCTACAAAAGGATGGAAGTTTGTTTAAACATCAAACATGTCATTGCGAATTCTCTTAAATTACCTCACTCAGTGTTGAAAGCAAGATTCTTTGCATTCAAAATAGATCAACCTTGTATGGTCAAGGGAGGTAATTGTTACTGTTTGCTACTAAAATTGTCTGACACTTACAAATACTAGGAAGAGAAATTTCATTGGTGTGTAGGAAATACTGTGATTGTAATAGAGGGGAGAACAACTGCTGATGTGTCAGTATCAGTGATATCAATAGGATTCTTTCATGTCTCCACATGAGAAGCATTGTTGCTGTTCTTAGTGCATACAGGGTCTTGTCATTTGGCTTATCAATCACTTGCCAATGCTTTGGCCAATGTTCATGAAATTTCAAATTCACAGCACACATCAAGTGGTACAGGTATATCTAACATAATATAAATGTATAATAGTTGTTAAGAGATAATTGAATTTATATTCCCAGTGGGGGAGGCATGTACCTATGCATAAACAAAACCAATAAAAGAAGAAACAAATTGAAAAAAAAAACCCTCTGTGTATGTTTGAACTTCAAACGTATAACTGCCAGAGCCATGAAACTTTCTAAAAATAGTTGTCAGCATGTGAACTTATGCACCTGGGTAATTTAACACAAATTTGTTAGAGATTGGCAGACTTATGCCCCATGATGAAGCAAAAAATAGCATTTTCAGACTTGTGTTGCGTGTACATTGTAACTCCAAAGACATAACTGCTAGAGCCATGAAACTTTCTAAAAATAGTTGTCAGCATGTGAACTTATGCACCTGGGTATTTTGATGCAAATTTATTAGAGATTGGCAGAGTTATGCCCCCTGATTAAGCAAAAAAATAGCATTTTTAGACACCTTAATGTTAAGGACAGTGTTTATACACATCTGTAATTGTACAGGATTTTTAGTGACAATACAGCAGAATGTGGGGGCATCCGTGTCCTGTGAATGTCTAGTTCTTTCTAGGTTAAATCACGTAGCTAACTATAAATACACTACAATTCAAAGTACAGAACTACAATTCACACTACAGTTATATCACAAAGAAATGTGTATAACACAAAGCATTGTTACAATATGTTACCTGTCATGTTCTTGAAGCTTCATAGTCTTCATAAAATCTTCAAAGCAATCCCTTAAAATCACTGAAAATATGAAGTGAATACTGTTCTTATGCATTGCACCACTTCTCAGTGACATCTATGCACTAAGTTTCATGTTGGTACCTTAAATACTTTTTGAGTTACATTCCAAACAAAATTAAGTAATAAAAAATCAAGGACAATTACTCAGAAGTTATCAAGTGAAGAGTTATAGTTCCTATTCATTACATGACTCCTTTATGACATCTATGCACCTTTGAGGTTTAATATTGAAGCTCAGATACTTTAAGAGTTATGGTCCAAACAAAAATTAAATAGGAAAAATTGGGAAGGGGAATAACTAAAAAATTATGAAGTGAAGAGTTGCAGTTCCTATGCACTGCACTTCTACTCAGTGAAATGTAACCACATAATTATGAAGTTTTAGGTTTATAACTTAAAACAGGAAAAGTAGCATGGGGAATACCTAAAAAAATATGAAGTGAAGAGTTACAGTTCTTACGCGCTGCACTTCTACTGTAAGAGATTTAACCATATATGAAGTTTTCGGTTTATAACTTAAAATAGTTTTATAGTTATGTTCCAATCAAAGTGTGACGGAAGGATGGAAAGATGGACAGACAGACAAACAGCTGGATGGACAAGCCAAATCTATATCCCTCCGCCTATGGCGGGGGGATAATAATAAAATGATTGTGGATTAATATCTTGACAGTTTATTCTTTATCTGTATAATTGTTAGCTAATTAAAAAGAGTGCCAAGTTAAAGTTTTATATATTGTGTCAGGCCATTTAAAAATAAGAAATTTCATTAATGCCTCGAGGCTTGTAGATAGAGATTACTTTAACTCCTTTAAGTAAACTTCACTGAAAGACTTTAAAATGGTAAGACACGTCAATATTTTGAGATTTATTTCAGTGAATCTTGTGGGGGTTTTATGTTTGATTTACAAGGAATTAATGTTTTTCCTTAAAAGTCGCTGTGTTTTGATGTATGTGCATCAGATAAACAAGGTTGTGACCAAATACACCCGCAGATACAACAAGAAATCGGTAGAACCAATGGATGCTCCCCGAATAAATGCCAGTTTCAAAAGGGCTATTGTTTAATATGTATTTTTTTTAAAGTATGAAAAATAACAAAGGGCAATAACTCCTAAATTATGCAAAATAGAGTTATGGTTCTTGCACGCTGCACTTCTCCTCATAGAGATCTATCTACCAATAAAGTTTCCATTTAATATCTCTTATACTTTGTGAGATATGCCGCGGACAAAAAATAAGTATGAGAAATTTCAAAAGGCAATAACTCAAAAATTAATAAAGCAAGAGTTATGGTTCTTGTGCACTGTGCTGCTCATCAATGAGATCTATCTACTTATAAAGTTTCAAGTTGATAACTCTTATACTTTGTGAGATATGCCCCGGACAAAAAATAAGTATGAGAAATTTCAATTGGCAATAACTCAAAAATTAACAATGCAAGAGTTATAGTTCTTGTGCACTGCACTGCTCCTTAATGAGATCTAACTACCTATGAAGTTTGGTCTTGATATCTCTCATAGTTTTTGTGTTATGCTCCGGACAAAATTTTGACGGACGAACGGAGGGACAAAGCGGCAACTATATGCTCGCCCTTTGGGAGCATAATAAAATTGCAACTATTGGTTTCCAATGAGATACTTTGGTTGAATAAAGTAATGTAACAACTTGTCCCATGAATAGCTAGACTTAGTTTGAAAACAAAGTTACAGAATGTCTTGTTGGGGGTCACTTTTTGTTCATTTTAAAATGGCTTTTAATGAAATAAGAAAGCTTTATTGAAAAATCATTAAAATATGTTGTCAGGATCAAATCATTTTCAAACATTTCAACAAAAAAAGGAAAATTATTGAACAAAAAAAAAGTGGGTTTTTTTTACTGTACAGAAAGTATTTTTGTGGAGTCATCTATGCATCATTTCTGTTCAGTGCATTTTTTAATTTATTGCAGTTCCTTGATTTGTGCTAAGAAATTGAACTAAGCAGTCAAATTTCCTTTTTTATCAAAAAAAAAGGTGTCATTTTCATGTATTCCAGAAATTTTATTAGCCATTATCTACATGTGTATTTCGGGTAGTGGTATTTTAACATAGAAGATCTAAGAAAACTCTTTTATAGACTGAATTCAATTAATGTCTTCTTTTTTTTCAGATGATGGTTCAGAACAATACCTGAAGACATTGTGAGATTATTTGATACAATCAAAAAGTGTGCACTTAAAAAAATATTCCAAGTCAATTTTACTGAAGATCATTCCATCTGACAGCTAAAATATCCATAAAGTGACAGTAGCTGTCACAGGAATAAGACAGTAAGTCGTTCATCAGTCGTTTATCAGTGAAATGGCCATAGGGTCCGAAAATCTTATTGACGACTCGGAAAATTATCATGAGCGCTTAGTAAACAACTACTCAGTGAACAGTTTTATGTCGGAAAACCATGAGTTTACAATCACACGGTCATTTGGTGACCGGAAGTATTCGACGATGTGTTTTAAACCGAAAGAGAAGAATACGGTGGATATTGTTATAACACAAGGAGAATATCCTGATACAAGACGGGAATTTTTCGTCGATGACATTGGTTCACAAGATATAAGAAGGAAGTACTCAAAGAAAGCAAAATTAGGGGTAGGCTTTGTTCTGGTCATGCTGTTTGTAATGACGGCTATTCTTATATTCTGTTTACTTACATCCCCACCTGGTCACAGTGGCACTGGTAGCTCAGAAATAACAGCCATCATTCAGCAAGTGAATACATCTATCCAGAATACAACATATGCCTCCGAACCTCTTCCTGGACAAACTGAAGAAACTTCTGTTGCTGCCAACATTTCTATGAAAACAGATGATGTGTATACTCATAACACCAATATTTGATCAGAAAATCCTGCCGTCAGATATGTAAAATGGATTGTCTCTTTCTGAACTTTGATAAAACGATGATTTGATCTAAAATTATGTATGTGTTTCAAATAGAAGTAGATTATCTGTGCAACTTGTCATGTCTACGGCACAAATTCTTTATGTCAGAAATTTTATTGCGAAAATGATAAGGGTTTTCATGATAACTTTTTTTTTTGCAAGTTACTGAGGGTATTAGCTGTTGAGTATTTTCACTCAGATCTGCCAGTAAATACAATAAACTTGTTCCTGACAATGATGGAATTATGTAAGGAATTTGGCAATACAAAGCACATGGCATTAATTTGTCAACATCCACAAGCGTGTTCATGTATTGCACCAGTTTTGAACATTTTGAAGCTTAATAATTGTGTGATCATAGCTTAACATATCTCATATCTTTAGTAGACTGTTTTTAGAACTTTAAATATAAAAATCAGACGGTTGCTTTTACTTTTACAAAGCAATAATTTTAAGTTTTTCATATCACCAGCATTCTGTGATCTTCCCATAGTTACAAGGTTGGTCTATGACTGAAAATGTTATTCACATGTTTCTTAGATGACCGTTTGACTATGAGTTATCAAAAACTCCTGGCAACTAGGCCTAATGTCAATTTTTCAGCATACTTATGTATTTCCATTATCAAAAATAATTAAGTTGGTACCAAAATAGTTTCAGCTGAATGCAACCTATGATTACAGTTTTTTGGAAACTTGAAAACCGAGTTTCAGTGTGATTTTATTGAAATACCAATTAATTAAGCTTTGGAAGCTTACAGTTAGAAATTCCTACTCATTTAACTTCATTCATCCTAAGTTATTTAACATTTCACTTAGTCATCCATATTTTCTAAAATAGCCTCTATCAGTGTTAAGTAAACCCAAGTTTTTTTATTTGAAGGTTTAATGGACCATAGTCATTAGTTAAACGCAGGCGTTTATATATATCCATTTCTTCCATGTATATCGTGAAAATCTTTTGTTTGATTTTCAATGCATAAAATTGGGGCAATACAAATAAAATATGTGAATTAGCTGGTAGTTATAAACCTAAACAGGGTACATGTATAGCCATGCAAGGAACAATATTTATGAGACCAAATACAGTACGAATGAAGGTGGTGTGATACCTGTGATACAGGTTTCAAACTTAGAGTAATTTATTCCCTTGTATTCATCTTCATTTGCATATAACTGTAAGCTATCCTTATGCCTAAAATCATAGCTTCTTAGTCACTGCCACAATTTGCCTTATAAGCAAGTGATATGTTGATTGTGCTGTACGTATGACTATGTTCTGTATGTATGACTACTGTCCGTCATACATCTTTATTACATGTACATTATCGCTGTTAATGTTTGCTCTTGACGTTAATTATTGAAGATTTTCTTTGATCACGTAAGTGTTGATTCTGGTTGCAGATAAGGGAGATAACTAAGTATGTACATTTTTTAATTACTGTATAAACCTGAAGAATCTAGGCAGTAAAAATAGCACAAGTCAAATGACCAGTGATAATTTTGTCCAGAGATATACTGTTTGCCCATTAATCATCTTAAAAATGTATAAAAATTGAAGGACAGATTTTAAGTCCTTTGCTATGTTAGAGGTAAGTGATGTTAGAAGTGATACTTCATAATACATGTACAGTGTATTTAAGATTCTATAATTTCATGTGATAATTGTAGAAAAGTGCAGGTATCTTGCAGTGGTGTGGTGTATATTATATATTTAAGATGTGATAACCATGCAGTAAAGTGCTTTTGTAACAGACAGAAATGTGCTATAGATGGGAGATGTGCAAGATTTAAAAAAAAATGATTTTATGACATTTTTTTCGTGTCGAAATTCTGAAGAATTTTTTTAGAAACTTCAGATATTGCTATTTAAATCTACAGTGCTACTACAATATATATTTCATTTTTTTCTATATAGGATATATTCAGTCAGAAGTTTGATGACTTAAGTACATGTATAATAGAAAGGGCGTGGTCCTTTATGAAGAGCTTACATTTGCTATTTGTAATTTTCTATGCTCTTGACGACATTTGTGAGATGACATTTTTTTCTGTCTCGGATCTTTATGTCTTATCATTCCGATGTTTTTTCTAGTATTGTTCCTTGTTATTTCGACTATTTAATTATTTTATATGTTTGTTTTCCATTTCTTATTTTCCCCGAATTTGTTCATGCATTTGTCACATTCATTGAAATCCTTCAGACTGAGGGCCTTTTCAATTTTATTGTTGAATCTTTAACTACAGAACTGGTCACGTTTTTTTAAGCAGTTCATGGTATTAAGAGCAGACCTGAAAATATTGCCCACTGTGTTAACATCGTTGTAGATGTGAGATGAAGAAGTAGGTGTTACTCACACTTCGGTGTTTAAAGGGACATACCCTGCAATTAGCCAATGATACAATGTATATTACATACCTGTTTTATTGGTTCATTCGCTGTAAAAACATCGATGAATAAAGAAGAACACATGTTCACTTTTTTTTTCCTTTAGGCATCTAAACACTTAAAAAGTTTTCATTTAGAATCGATGGCTATCCACCCCAAAAAAATAGGACAACATCTAATGTGCTAAGCAATTTTGACTGACACCTTAATATTGGGTAATAATTAATTCAATATTATTCACATTTGCACGATTTTAAAGAAATTGAAATACTCCAGAATTTAGGGTACAATTCTTTAAGTTTGCAAAAATAAGAACATTATATCTGAATGCAATAACATCTGTGTGGTGAAGTTCATTGACATTAATACCTTACTGTTCTTATTTTACTGCTCTTGGTTTAAACTTTTGAACTTAGCTTGAATAAAATATAAGTGGATATTACCAAAACATTGTATTGATTTGGCTGAAGTTGAGTCCAGATATAATTGAATAATTTTAAAGTTCCCGGGGCTTTGTGGTAGCCAGAATAAATGGTCTAATATTTTTCTGTTGAACAGAAAACAAAAGCCAGCTGTCATTGAGAACAGCTGCTTCAGTCAAAATTAATTTGAACATGTCAGTAACCAAACTTTTTTAACCAGTTTGGTTATGAAATTAGCAGTCATGGTTGAGTTAACATTAACCTTAATAGTAACAGTTGTTACAAGTTGTAATTTTTGTTCCGTGAATCTTTTGTTCTGTACGTTATTAAATATTTTGTTTCATTTGTTCATTTGTAAATATAGTGGACCAAGAATCTCAGATGTTTGATGTTTATTTATAGAATTTTGGCATAATATGCTGGAATCTTGCGCACACCATAAACAACCTTGAAATGTTTATATTTCAGTTTTGTTTTTATTGTTTTATTGTGACATTTATTTACTGGCTGGCTGCAAGGCAGGTATTTAAGTCTGTTTCAACCTTGGCAGATACATTTTGTAAACAACATTAACCTTCTGAACACATATTTAGTTTGTTTGATGAACCACTGCACCTTAAGCCAATTTTTTGTCATATAATTGATCAAAAGATTATTACCCACCAGATGTTTTAAAGGTAATCTGTTAGTCGACATTTTGTATGTTTTTTTGCCCTGGCTTGCATTCGGCTCCTACTATACCTACCTTGAAGATCATTGTGAAAGTAGGGAACCAAATTGAGGAAATAATATATATATGTATATACTTGTTATTGCTTTTTGTTAAGTAATTGGTTGTTGTGTTCTCTGTTAAGAGTTTGGAAAAAGTTCATTATAGTTGTAATACACATGAGAATTATGTATGAAAAAAGAAAAGGTGGAAAAAAGAATTGTAAATTTTTTGAAGTATAAATATATTTACAGTTATACAGTGATTTGTAAGGTTAAGCTGATACAGGAACACTTGGTGTCCATTTATTTTTGGAACTGTATATATCCCCTGTGCATTACAGCCACCTTAAAAATGGAGTAATGTAAAATACATTGTACCACCGTGTGTATTAAGTATTTAACAACACTGTGTTCCATCCAGTTTAGTTTTCATTTTAAAGTGATACGAGAACTAACATGCTTTGTAACATGTAGAAGTAAGACTTACATTTTATGTTCTTACATATCACCAGTGAAGACTCCGAAAATTCTTTTGACTAAAAGGATTTATATCTTCTGTCAAGAAGGTGTATGTGTATATATATAGCACATGTTCTACATGTATGACCAGTGAATATGTACTATGTATACAAAATATTGCTAAAAGCAGGTCCTGCTATAAATTTGTTTGCCTGGTGAATGCCAGGGGTCGCTTGATGCACATTTTAGTGCACTTCCCAATATTGTAATGTAACTTGTGCATTACTAATATCTCTCGAGAGCTGTCTTTCAAAGGTTTGTATACATGGTACATTGTGAAAGTTTCAGTTTTTGGTAATAACATATATTTGAAATCTGTTAATTTCCTTGTTTTGAAGCGCTAAAGTAAGGGCTGTAGTGATATATTAATTTTCACAAAAGATATAATTATGTGATTGTTAAAAAACTTTTTTGTTTTTTGTACAATCCATTCATTTTATCTGTCCTCAACATATACACATTTGTATGAGAGGTTGCTAACTTCTGTCAAAAGAAAAAAAAATGCAGCATCCATCAAGATACAGTGTTGTGGTAAGACAATGATTCAGAGTAGATATTATAACTATATTGTAAGTCTGGAATTATAACTTGTTCAGGAAATAAAGAAGTAGCTGATTGATATATGCTTGTCTCTGATTGCCCTTTGAATGAATAATTACAAAAACTTTTTTTTTCTAATTATGATGAAACTTGATCAGAATGATTGTCTCAAGAAGGTCTTGGACAGTTTTGAATATAGGTCATGTTGGACTGAAAACTAGGTCACCAAGCTAAATCGAAGGAAAACCTTGTTAACACCCAAGAAGCCGCATTTTGAGTTCAAAAGACATGAAAACTTGTCAGAATGTTTATCTTGATAATATTTATGTCAAGTTTGAATATAGTTCATCTTTGGTCAAAAACTAGGTCACAGGGTCAAAACATAGATTTACCTTGTTAACTCTCTAGAGGCTACATTTTCTTTCCAAATGTCATGCAAATTTGTCAGAATGTTTTTGATGATATCTAGGTCATTTTCAAGTACTGGTCTCTGGGGGTCAAAAACTAGGTCATTGGGGTCAAAACACAGATTTACGTT
Organism: Cyclina sinensis; assembly: GCA_012932295.1. Taxonomy (NCBI): domain Eukaryota; kingdom Metazoa; phylum Mollusca; class Bivalvia; order Venerida; family Veneridae; genus Cyclina; species Cyclina sinensis. The sequence continues at coordinate 15,753,200 of JAAONU010000003.1, read as the reverse complement.
GTTAACACATTAGAGGCATTTTTTTGTCAAAATTGCATGAAAACTTGTCAGAATGTTTGACGATATCTAGGTCGAGTTCGAAAATGAGTCATTTTGGGTCAGGGGTCAGAGTTATGGCCCCATAGCAATGGGACGCAGGTGAGCCATTAAGGGCCATCATTATATAGCCCTCTTGTTTCAATAGCTCAAAGACGGATAGATTGATATTTAGGAATTGATGATGATTATTATTATTAAATTCATTTAAAACCTAATACTGTATTGCTATTATACATGTAGGTCACCTTTATCTGTAGGACAATATGATTAAATATAAATGGATTTAACAGATGGGCCATTTGAGTGACCATTTTATCTTTCAGAAACTTCTGTTTCTTGGAAAAGTCTTTAGCCACAAGTGCTTGTGACTAAATATCCTTTTGTCATTTGAAACTTGAAAATGTAAAAAATCTGACAGTAAATGGTTTATTTTCATGGAAACCTTTATTCTCTTGACAAAAGGAACTTTTACAAGTATTGTTAAATAAAAAAAAAGAAGTTTCTTACATATGAGATTGTGTACTTAGGGGACCTGTCCTTTATTTGTGAAATTGTACAGTGTTTAGTCACCTCTAAAGGGACAAGATGTTATGATGTGGACTGAAAAGAGGCAATTGAACTCTGTTTTGAGACTGATTCAACTTTATCTTGAATAAACAAATTGCTTCAAGTGATCTTAGATTAGTTATTCTTTTCATGTAAAAGGGTAGTTTTTTATGATATAAGTGCTTTTATATTTACACATTAAGTGCTGGTTGCCACAAACACTTTTCTGATAGATTTGTGTCGCACTATTTCTGAAGTTGTTTCGTTTTTATGAGCACATTCGTTTTACTTGATGCATCGGAAGAACAAACAATACAATTGTGTAACGTTAGATGTTGTAACTTTCAATGTAATTAGTTGATATTTTGCATATTTGTCAATAATGTAGTTGGGGTTTAGAATCATGCTTTTGTTAATTCTCTTCTTTGGTATTTATAGTAAAATATTCTTGTTATGATTTTGTAGTTCTTATTGTTGTAAGTCGTCTTAGGTCATAGTTTGTCTACATGAAATGCACCATTTTAAACAATTTTCAACTCTCATATCAAAAGCCTGTACCTTATTTTGGCCCCTTAGGATGGCCCCATAGAAAGTGTGAATATAAATGCTAAACCTAGGGGTCATATACCTGAGCTGTGTCAGAGAATACACCTTTAAGGCAAACAACCTGCTGAATATCAGGGGCAGACTGGGGAATGATTATCCACAGAATGACAAATTCCTCTGCCCACTTGAAGTTCAGTTTTATTGAAATGACGTGTTTGGGAATTTTAATCCTCAATACAAACGTGAATGAACCTTTCTGTGTGTTATACAGATCGGCCAGGTATGACATATTCTGTACTGGTAGAAATGTACACCTTGTTCCCTTAAATTGTAGAACCTTGTTTGCTGTGACAAACATCACACCTGCCACAGAGGTATTAAATTACTGCAAGAAATACACCTTCAGATGTCACAAAATGCCAAAACATCAGGACAAAAGTATTTTCTTTACAAAATGTACACCTTCTGAAGACTGAAAAGCAGATATACAAGAACAAAGGTTAGAATTTTTTAGTTAAAAAAAACCCCACTGGTACAAAATATGAATTGTGTAGGGCATTGCTTACCAAACTGAAGTTTGAACCATGAGCTTTCTTTAACTGGTGCTATAGTTTTGACTGTGTTATTAATGAATGATGAAGAGAGATGTAACTCAAAGTTTGCAGAGCATTGGTGAAAAAGAAGCAATGAATGTTTATACAGCTATCTGTGATATGTCCAGCACTTAGATACATCATTGTCAGCAGATTTGTTTTACCCTTACTGTGTTCAGGGCCTTAATTGACAATTAAGGCCCTGCTGTGTTAAATATCTAAAATGGACTTGTCCATCTTTCAGTTGGACAGATCCATTAATTGTTTATGGGGGTGCTTATTGAAAATTGAGTGAATGGCAAATAATGCAAACCATGATCAGACTGGGCAGATGTGCAGGCTGATCTTGGTCTGAAGTGGTTGCAAAAGCAGAGTCGGTCACCTCCAAAAAGGTAATGGTTAAGACTTGTACCTTATCTGTGTACTGTCATATTTTATAGGAGCAAATTTGATATTTTTTTATGGGACCACTTGTGTTTGCAGTACACATTTTTCTAACTTCCTCAGGTGGTAAGAAAAAATATTTCTTTTTCGTTTTTTTCAACCAAATAGTCACTAACAAGTTTATGCAGTTTCAGGTAGTAAGTTTGTAATTTTAGGTGTCAATGCAGAGATATTTTATCTCCTTGCATTTTTTTTATCTTTTTTTACAATCCTTTGACTTGGACATTAGATTAAATGTGTAATTTGTTGTTACTGACCATGTATAGAAAACTTGCGAAACTTTTTTATCCTATTACACAGTCTATATGTTACAAATAAAAAAAAATGTTCTAAATGCTACCAATATTTATACAAACCAACTTAAGAAGTATTGAATGACCTTGTTTTAAAGAACTGCCAGGGAATTTAAACAAGTACAATTTGTGTTGTACATGGTACCGTTTGACTCCAGTGTATCTGCACATGGTTCAGGGTATTTCCAGTGCTGTATATATACACATAATATTTGTTAAACTATTTTGTAATGCAATGCTTTGATTGAAAAGATTACTATCTTAATATTTGGACTATTGCTGAAATATCAGTTATATAAAAGGATGTTTTTTGTTTAATCACATTTTGCATTGTAAGCTACAGTGCACTGATAGTTTTTCCTGATCCATCTTAGCATTTTTGTTTTTAATGATCAAATGTTGTCTTGTTATGTACAAGCAAATAAAAGTTGTTTTGAAACAAGTATTTCCTGTTCTCTTTATTGGACACATGTATTATGGGCGAATAAAAGTCGATATGGATTACAGTTTCTTTATTAGACAAATGTGTAAAAGATAAGGTAAAGACACCTGATACATGTAGTCTTAACCGCGCTGAAAGTTAATGTACAAAATATTAACTTAGAATGTGGTTGCGACCAGAGGAGACATTGAGTACATCCCGCCATGATCCCAGGTGCTTGAGACATATCTGGAACACTAATTTACCCTTGTGAATGAAAATACTTTAACGAATCGTCATACCTTACGATACAAATATGTAACTTATTTGTACATACAAGTCGTAAGGTATGACAGTTACTTAAAAAGATGAGATTTCACGTGACACGCATACTTTAGGCTTCGAAGTACCTGTGGCCATGATCTGTTCTGTTCACATTTTCAATCAGCTACCAGTGAGAAGTGCGTACATTGCTTAACTTATAACCGTCATGTTTGGAGTTGATCAGTGGTCCAGTGGTAACGCACTAGTCTGGTAATCCATGGTCGCGAGTTTGATCCCCGCTGTTTCATTAACAGTACTGTTTTTCGGATGAGACATTCAGTCAAGGTCCCATTTATGAGTGCTTAGACACTGACTAAGGCTGTCTCTGGAATGAAGTCCTTTATTTATCCTGTCAATTATTTCATATCCGACCTAAATTTTGCGTTATACGGCACATGATACGTCACGGACTACTTTTTTGTTTATAATTAGAAGGAAGTGATAAAATTGTTATTACAAACAGAGACCACTTGAATAAAAATTAAATAATTCAATATGTAGATCTTACAACATAGTGATCATTTAAGGAAATAAAATTATTGAAACTGGTGAACTATTTATTGTGTAAATGTACACCTGGCGGATAACCTTGACATTAGCCTAATTTGAAACACTTAAAAGATAGGTTTTCAATATCTTTAGTAAATTATTTCCAAATGCAAGATGTGACAGGATAAATAGAATAATAGGTTAGTGTCTTAATTGAGAAAGTTTATCTGGCAAGGCGTAGGAACTTATCGGGTGAGCCGAAGGCGTCATCAGTCTGTAAAGAACACTGGTGGTTATATTTTTTGTTTGGACCAGTGAAAATTATTGCAAACATTTGTTAAGGGTTTTAACCAATTCGAGTGGACTTGGTACAGTAGGTCAACAGCTCCGCAAAAAAAAAACAACAACAACAACAAAACCGCAGATTATATCGTTATTACATATTGACAATGTGTTTACATGTGCAATGTTTTGGCAAATGGTGTTGTTATAGAAACGAGTTTTTAATTGCAACTTAATCCAAATTTGTACTAATTAACAAAACATACTCTGTCCATTTTTATGCATTGCTTAAACATTGTGATTCAAAAATGATTGTCATTCTTTGTATGATATTTGACAGTGTTAATAAAGCATGTTCAAAAACTTCGCTAACTGAAGGAAAAGAAGGTAAATATATTCGGCACGATTTGCATTGAAAATAGGCAGGAAATAATGTGTGGTTTGATAGCTTAAAACTAGCCTACATAATCAAAAGTTGAATCGGTGTAATTAGAACAGTAAGTTTATTGTAAATTAACAACAAAAAAGTTTTGTGTGTCCTTGGAAACAACCCAAATGTTAACTTGGAACTTCAGACTGTATTGCTTTAGACTGGTGCGCCTATAATAACACCAGATGTTGGAAGAGATGCGTAGTAAATATATGAATTGAAGGATTTTTTGAAATGCATTCTTCTTTGCAATTTTATTCTTTTATTTATGTACTTTTAGGTAGCTAGCAACAATTTTGGCAGACTAATGAGTTGGCTGTCTGTTTGTGTTTGGTTCATTTACTAGACATTGTTCTCAGCCTCACTCTATCATAATGTATAAGTCTGAAGCACAACTGGAGTAAAAGAAATGCCTGTCCGTCTGTCTGCCTGACTGTACGTACGTACGTACGTACGTATGTATGTTTGTATGCATGTATGTATGTATGTATGTATGAAATGTTGAAATTCATCAGTTTTGTGTAAAAAATTTGTACTTGATTCAATATTTTTCTTTTTATATCTGAGAGACAAGCAGTTTAAAATATGGAGGATATTGCGTTGTTAAAAAAAGGTCATAGTGTTGAAATCTTCCCGTCCTCTGGCGGCGCTGTCTGTCATCAGCAGCTCCACTGTAAATGACCAACAGGTTTCTTCTAATAACATTCTGAAACAGCAGCAGCAACAACAACATATTAGATCAGGACTGCAACTACGTCTCTGAAAAGTTCAACAATTGATTGAATATGAGTGACATATTTCTCTGCTGACGTAGATTTCAGATTTAAAATCAAACATTTTAAGCAGTTGTAACTTACGATCCATGAAAATTATCTTTAATCCTGACTTGACAGTCTGATGACAGATTTCCTTTTCTGCTGATATTCCGCTGGTTTCCGGTTTCAAATGAGTTTGTATTTACTGCATTAATTTTGATATCGTACAAACTGGCGCCTTAATCCGAGGATAGACAAGCCACATTAAATCTGTACGACGTTATTGTTATCTAAAAAATGGGTAGTCTAAAAATGCCTCTTAAAGAAATGGCCTGTAGTACAAAAGTGAATCTTATCAAAATAGTAATATCATGGAAAATATGTATTGGTCGTTTCAAGGTTGAGTCGGCTAGGTTAAGAAATACACGACTTATTCTCAGAATGCAGCCGATATAGAACTTCACAACTATTAGTTAGCCGTGTTTGTTTTAAGATATGCAAAGGAATTCCCGTTGCAGTTGATTTCAAGCCGTGAAGAAAGGTTTACTTGTGTAATCGGCTTGTCAGGTTCGGAAGGCAATGAAGTTAAGTCTCTAACAGACGGATTAAAACTTTGTAAATTGACCGTTCAAAAGTACCTCTACTAATTTAGAATAATTTAACACAGTTTAGCTGACAATGAGTTTATCATGCATTGTAAACAGTTAAATGATTCTATTATATTGTAAGAAATCTTAATAATCTTGTTTAATATTTGTCCGTGAAAACCTAAATTAATGAAGCAAAAGAGATCTTATGTATAAGAGTTAAATTCAGTTAGGAAGAAGTCAGCAATATTTACTAGGAAAAGACTGGGTCCCTTTCAAGTTCAAGACTAAGTCTTGACAATACTGACCAGAGTGGTCAGCACACAACTGCCAGAACATTTTAATATCACTTAGTCTAGTTTATATAGATAAAATTCACAAGTTTCTCGTGCAAAAATATACTTCAATAATACTTAACTGTATTTGTAAAGACATCCAAGATGGATGCGTCCATAACAAGAAATCTACGCGAACAAAAGGTGTAAAGCTAAGAAAATCTGCCAGAAAATTGAAATAAACTCGGTAAAATCGTCCATCCTGTTATACTTGAAACAGCATATCACAGCTCATGTTTTATCATCACATTTCCAAACCTACTGAAAATAAATGACTGAAATCAAGATATTTTTATTTGTTGCCTCCATGTTATTTTGATCTACCCCTTTGTCCCTCGGTTAGCTCTTGACGTAGAAATACAAAAAGCGACAGACATTCTGCCGTTATTAACCCGTATTGTCTACAGATCTTCAGTGGTCAAAGGGAGAGAACTCCGTTAGGAATAATTACTTCTAAAGAAGTAAGAAAAACGTCTTGGCTGAGGCACGAAAGTTATCCAAAGTGTACAGTTTATTTTAAAAGGCAGTCAACAGAAATGTGTTTCATTAAATCGTTGCATATAGCCCATTTCTGTGGTTAAGGTTCAAAATTTATTTTGTAAAAAGGCCGTAAAGCTAACACATATCATTTTGGACCCGGATTTCTAAAATAAAGCAGACCAAAATGCGTTGAAAAAAATACTGTTTATTTAGGAATGTAAGTGACACTGGCGGTTTTATGCTCTCGGAGGGAGGGCATTTTGTTTTTGGTCTGTCTGTGAGTTTGTTTGCTTGTCACAAAACTTTAACCTTTTTGAGGCCCGCCGGTGGCATTGCGTTCATCCACTGTATAAGACAACAGGTTCTTTCTAGTAACAGTCTGAAACAATAACAACAAAAATAACATATTTCATCTGAACTGCAACCACGTCTCGGAGAATTTCAACAATTGTTTCAATATGAACGACATATTTCTCTGCTGATGTAGATTTCAGATTTGACGAAGAGCAACATTTATAAACAATAACTTATGAATTATGAAAATTATCTTTATTTCTGACCTGACAGTCTGATGACAGATTTCGTTATCTGTTGATGTTCCGCTGGTCTTCCAGTTTTAAGTGAAAGTTTATATTACTGCATTCAATGTCTTATAAACTGGCGTCTTAATCTGAGGGTAGACACCCCACATTAATTGTGTACGACAAAAATTTATTTTCAGTTTCTCCAAGAATTTACTACGCGCTTGCCTGGTTCCTTCGTTTCTTGAAATCTGCGTAGACAGGTACCACTTCTGCTTGAAAAAAATCAGGCTTTATCGCTAATTGAAAAGAAAGAAAGAAAGAAAACTGTTGTGTTACCAGATTTCTAGAATTTGATTTTTGATGCAGATCATTTTGAGACCAGGACAAAATAGAGTGAGCGGTTTAACTAAAATAATTCCTCGTCCTCAAAATAGACCAAAATGGTATTTATTTTGCTATTTCTGTCCAATCATTCGTAGAGTGTTGATATTAGAACTACGCCTGAAATCGAACCCATTTTTAGACAGATTTATATACCAGATGTAGACAAGTTGGACGGCAGTTAACTGTAGAAAAAATATTTTAATTGAATTCCTAAACTATGTTGTTTTCAGACAGTTCTTTTTCTATGAAATAAAAACGAACCCAATGGGGTTTACTATGCGCTTGACATGTACAGTCATTGAGGTAAGCTACGCACTTGACATGAACAGCCCTTGAGGTAAGCTACGCACTTGACATGCACAGCCCTTGAGGTAAGCTACACACTTGACATGAACAGCCGTTGAGACATACTACACAGTTGACATGAGCAGCCTTTCGTGTAAACATGAACATGAACAGCCCTTGAGGGCCAGGGCAGATTCAGATCATAACTAAATACTAACAATGAACAACTCTTGATGTTCAGTATAGATTCAAGTAATAACTATGCACTTGAAATGAACAACCGTTGAGGGCAAGGATAGATTCAGGTCATACCTACGCGTTTAACACGAACATCCCTTGAGGGCCAGGATAGATTCAGGTCATACCTACGAACTATGCATTTAAAATGAACAGCTAGGGGGGTTGGGGAGGGGGTCAGGGCAGATTCAGGGCTGAACATGAACAGCCACTGAGATAAAGTACGTCCCCAGGTAGCACCAATTGTAGTAATTAACTTTGAAAGCCGGAAAAAATAAATCAGTTGAAGTTTGGATCCAACTGATAACAATTTCTACTTACATACAAAACAATATTAATTTCTTTATAAGCGTAAATTTACACGTACTTTGTTAATATTTTAACATAGAGAAGCGATGTAAAAGTCGAAGGAAAAAATGAGGAAATGAGCAAATCATTATTGACAGCACCATATTGCAAAACTGTGTAACACTCAAAACACCTGGGACAGGTGCACGTTTTGTAGAACCAAAATAATGTACACATTGAGCAGAATGCAACAACTCTCTAAAAATATAGCAAAC